>CM039510.1:5898239-5941738 GCA_022432975.1 Begonia masoniana | reverse complement strand
AAAAAAAAAAAAAACCATCAGACAGATAAGTCAGCTCTCTACAAATGTCAAGTGATGTAGCCCCACATCGTACCAATTTAGTTCACGTTAGTGTTATCGAAGGTGTGGTAGAACAAAGAGGAAGGTTAAAGTTATGCGGCACTATAGTGTGGAAACTAGTTTAGTGGGGTGGTTGAATGTGCGATGATATCCAATTCTAGTGGAGAGTCTTTAACACATTTAAATTCAATTTGTTGTGATAACTTAATAGTTTTTGTGTTACTGGGTAGAAGAAGATGTGATTTCATCGCGAGTATGTCTTCAAGTTGAAGCAAGTTTAAACGTGATGGACATCAATTGTTTGACTTTGGCGAGTAGGGGTCATTATGAAAGAGAAGGGTATGTGTTATTGGAGTTTTGGCAATTTGTTTCTTTCATAAGAATTTCTAGAGTCGGATTGTTAGAGGGTCAGTGTATAATCATTTGGGTTTGGTGAGAAACATTTGATCGATCTCTTCTGTGTGAAATCGGGTCAGGTTAAAATTGTTTAAACGTCGTATACTTTATTATAGTTGGGTCGCTGTCGAGGATCAATTCAATATTAGAATTTTTACATACTCTATATAGTATTACTTGAGTCGTAAAACTCATTGTACCTTTATTGATCATAGTGAATCTTTTCCTATCTGGTCTTTTTTTTTAAGAATTTCCATGTAAATCTCAGTTGTCGTCTACTTGCATCTTTTTTTTTCAATTCGGTTCAATCTTAAAATAGTCTACAATCTTGTTCACCATTCTTGATACAATGTGTTGCTTTCTTTTTTTTAACAAGCAAAAAGAAAATAATAAACCGTTTCTATTGGCAAGTATCACTTTTTAAGCTATCAACAACAAATTTTTCAATTTCAACGCTTTTTGATAAAAGGGTCAGGTAAGCCCTGATGCTCACTGGTGCAGTTAGAAGTACCATGAATTGGATGATCAATCGCCTCGAATGGAGGTAACCTGTGCAGGATTTGAAACTAAGGTTTGGCGATAATGTTGACCAGCTAGAGCAGCAACTGATGGTGGTACTCCCCATCAGTTGTTGTGGAACTGATTACCATATATTTGCAATCTTTTGTTGAAACATCCTCATTACATCATCTAAATCACGCAAAAAACCAACTTTGATTTACTCTATGAGTTTTTGACAATTTTTTATCACAATTATAACATAAACCTTTCTCGCGTCTTTCTAGCATCTCTATTGTAGTAATCTTTATTTGGTAAGATTAAAAGACTAGGATTGCAATTTTTTTTTCTCTAAGCGCGGAAGTAAAAGGTTTATTAATCTGCTGAGTTTTCAGCAGTTGAAAATATCTCATTTTTACAGCCATTTGTTTAAACTCAGTACCATTGAGATTGTCTTCCATTAATTTCGCCAAATTAACAGCTTGATGCAATGATTGAGGTTGCAAAGCTCGTGCCTCTCTATGAATGTCGTGGCATAATTCCGATTCAAAACAACTTTGGAGAAAAGATACAAATACTCCTGTTCTTTGATTAACTACTGCCTCAAATATTTTTTAAAAGCTTCATTATCGCGATGTCTGTGTAAGCTTTGACAATTCTCCCTTGGTACATCACGATACTCTTAAGGTCCAAAACGTGTGATCGATTTTTTTCAAAATTTCTTGCCATGTTATGATCAAGTCATTGCAAAAAAAAACCATTGAAACCATTGAAAACTACTCCATTAATATGAAAAGAAGCGTAGTCAACCTTTTAGATTCTTCATGTTCATGATGATCAAAAAAACCTCTCAGCCTTAAAGATCCAACCATGAGGATCATTGCCTGTAACGCCCTGAATTATTCTTTTACCCGGTTCGCTACTCATAACACTAAACAAAACTAAAGACATTCTGGGAAAAAATTTTAAAACTTCACTCAACGGTCAAAATTCGGCATTCGTTTTTTTTTAAAGATTTAACATCTTGCAGCGGAAAATCATTTGTGTAAAACAGGTTTAAAACAAAACTCTAAAACAGTACTTATATAACAATTAAAATATAGAAAACGATCGGCCAAACAAAAACCGAGGGCATAAAGGTGTTGAATAGTTAAATGTCTTAAATTTGAACACATCTTCTGCCAAATAGTCTCAGCGGTAGAAAGCAGAAATAGAAGACATCTTCCGCTTAATAGTCCTCAGCGGTAGAGACAGAAACAGAACACATCTTCCGCTAAACAGTCTCAGCGGTAGAAGTAGACACATAACACATCTTCCGCTAAACAGTCTCAGCGGTGGAAGCAGAGACAGAACACATCCTCCGCTAAACAGTCTCAGTGGTGGAAGCAGAGACATAACACATCTTCCGATTTCGAACATCCACCGATCACCTCTGCCGAACGACATCCGCCGATTGACATCTGCCGATCACTTCTGCCGAACGACATCCACCGAACGACATCACCGATCGACATCTGTCAATCACATCTGCTGAACGACAACATCACAACACGTAAACCATTACACTCTAAACAAATGAAACAACTCTGATTACTAAGAACTTATAATTGTTACTGTAATCATTCAAAACAACTTGACTCCATGAAACGCTCAAAAGCCAGCAAGAACCACAGTTAAAATCAACAATGTATCACTATCAGAGTAACTAGAGAAAAACATAACAAAAATATTAAAACAACCAATGTCATAAGAATTCTCAGCACACTTCGACGAAACATCTATTCATTCAGACTTCTCATACTGACATTAGTTAAACCGTCTCATCCGTTCACCAAACTGCGACATAAATGTGCTCCATCAACTTCACCTATCCTGCTGTAAACTCAGAGAAATCATCTGTTGAAACCTCAGCTCCTACATCACAAAACTCATCTATTAGCCTAATGCTAAATAAGTAGAGCAAATATGAAATGAAATGCTAAATTCATAAATCCTAATCATGCAGTTTTTACTTTCACATCTCAGTTGCATTTGTGTTCGTTCTCTGACCTGATCTCTCTCTTCGATGGGATGTGGATCAGTTTTCCCAAAGTCATACATCCTCTTACTCGATTAAGGGGCGGATTAGTTCCCTTAATAGCTGATCTTGTAATACCCGGTTTTTATATAGACCAATTCTCTATCTCTGTAGCTAATGGTGGCATTTTATATGGCAATATTAATGAGGGTTGGTGGATGACTAGACAAGGGCATATGAGTAATTGGAAATTTAAAAAGTGATAACGTATTTAAGGAAAGAGGTTTGGGTTATTTCACAGGTAGCCGCCACCCTTTCCCTCAGTCCTCTCGGTTTTTCAGCTCGAGCAGCAGGATTCTCCAGGCGATTCCCCTGTTCGATTCTCCTTCAACCTAGGTGAACTCTCCTCGTCTTCTTGTGATTTTAGTAGTTAGAAAGCTGAGGGAATACAATGTATGAAGTTTCGAGGAAAACGCTATGATTTGGTATAGTTCGGGTTTCTGTGAAATGGGAATGCACGAAGATCCGAACTCCATAATTTATTTCCTTAACTCCTGGATTTGTTTAGAATGAAGTATAACTAACATACTGCCTACGATTTTAGGTTTGAGCTAAACCGAAGTAGCTAGCAACCAAGTAATTCCAGGAGGGCCAGGTAAGTAGAGTTGTATTTGCCTTCGGGCCTACATCACAAAACACTAGGATTTTCTTGTATGCATGAAAGTATGTTTCATTCAATTGCCATGCATCATATTTTGGAAAGAAAAACGAAAATGAATTTACATGAAGTAGCATGGTGAGGTTGTGAACAGATTGGGACAATACATTTTTAAGGGAATTAAATCCGCCCCCTTAATCGAACATACTGGATTCATACCTTGGGAAAAACCGATCCACCTCCCATTGTATCAGGGATCAATCATCTGTTAAGGGAACTATCCACCCCTTAAGTGACATATATGTGGATTCATACCCTGGGAAAGCTGATCCACCTCCCATTGTATCAGGGATCATCAGACCGGTTGAATGAATGCAATATAACTGAGGAAGAGGAATGTAGAAATTGCATATTTAGGATTTGCATATCTCTGTACTTCCATCATTTCTTGCTCTGCTTACTTAGCATTAGGCTAATAGATGAGTTTTGTGATGTAGGTGTTGAGAATATAGCAGGTGATTTCCTTGATCGTGCAAATGAATAGATGTGGTTGAGGAGTACTCTCATGTTCTGATTCGGCAAACTGTTGAGGCGGATTAACTGATGTCTGCAGATATGAGAAATTAATTGACAATGATTAGTCTGAGTATGTTGAATTTTTATAACAGTAGAGATTGCAACCTTTTGAATACATTTTAGAATTTTTGATGTTAGTGTCCTGTTGAATTTCTAGAATGCTGATTTTACGGTATTTGAGTAATACAATGAATTGAGGTGTTTTAGAATGAGTTTTTGGTAAAATGTTGAGTCCAATTGTTAGTCAAGTTTACTGTCAAATTGTTCAGTCCATCGATATGAAGTTGAGTATACGTCTATTTGATGTTGTTTGGTAAAGTCTATCGGCAGGAGAAGAGTAGTTGTTTTGTTGTCCTACCGGTAGTTGATAAGCAGTAAACTTGCCTTCTATCGGCGTACGTTTTAAAAGTCACGTGATAAGCACGTATCGGCAGAAGCTGGATATTAAGTTATCCTGCTGACGTCATCGGCATAAGTAGGACATTCTGCTTAGCCGTTTAGCAATCGGCAGAAGTTAGATATGGGTTTATCTGGCTGACGTCACCGGCAGGAGAAGCTGGATAATTAAGTTATCCTGCTGACGTCATCGGCAGAAGCCTGTTATTTATATATGGCCTATTCCGTTGACTAGTCGTCGGCAGCTGTGTTGAGTCGTGACGTCATCGGCAGAAGCCTGTTATTTATATATGGCCTATTCCGTTGACTAGTCGTCGGCAGCTGTGTTTGAGTCGTGACGTCATCGGCAGAAGCCTGTTATTTATATATGGCCTATTCCGTTGACTAGTCGTCGGCAGCTGTGTTGAGTCGTGACGTCATCGGCAGAAGCATGTTATTTATATATGGCCTATTCCGTTGACTAGTCGTCGGCAGGGGCGTTTGACCTCTGTCACCCCATCGGTATTTAACGATTTAAACTTTTACTTCCTTCAACTAATTATTCCTTGACACTTCAACTGATTCTTTCAAACATTATTTTACAGTTTTTATTAATTCACATCTTGTCTAAATGATTTTCCGCTGCAAGTTTTAAACATTTTTAGGTTTTAATAAGCATCAAATCTTGATCCTCGAGTGAAATTGTAAATTGCTCCGAGAGTTCTTGGTGATGTTTGCGTTAGTGGTAACGAACCGGGTTCAGATAACTCGGGGCGTTACAGGTTGGTATCAGAGACATTCAGTTAAACCGTTCAAAAGATTACTCATCAGTGCCAATCATTGCATGGAAGTGCTCCAACAACTGTAAGTGTTTACCTTGACCTTAGTTATTAGATATTTACGAGCATACTTAACCTGTCCAGGAATTTAGCATATGGCTAGACGACCAGGAAGACCGAGGATACCAAGAGAGGTACCAAGTCCAAGACGTGAGGAGGACTCTAGTGTGATCAGACAACTGACTGAGTTGATGCGCCAACAGACTGACATAGTGCGTCAACAATCCGATCAATTAGGGGTGCTGTTGAATCGAGAAGCACAAGGAAAGTGCCAACTCGGGTCCTGGTGGTGAGCATTCTGGAGATAGGTTTAGGAGACTTAGACCACCCACATTTGATGGACAGTCAACGGATCCAGTCATAGCTGAAGGATGGCTTAGAAAGATTGAAAGTATGTTTAGGTGTGCCAGCATAGGAGAAGAAGACAAGGTCACGTTGGCAACCTTCCATCTTGCTGGTGAAGCTCAACTCTGGTGGGAGACAATAGAGACCACCACAGATGTTCTGACCATGCCTTGTCACAATTCAAGGATGCTTTCTATGAGAAATATTTTAACAGTACTGTCCAAACCGCAAAAAAATTGGAGTTCCTCAACTTGAAGCAGACAGGGTCTGTGGCCGAGTACAGTAAGCAGTTTGAGTCTCTGTCCAGATTGCTGGACATTTTGCCCCCAGGGATGAAGATAAGGTGTTTAAGTTTGTGCATGGATTGAAGCCAGAAATTTACCGAGGAGTAAAATTCTGCGGTATAAAGGGTTTGACATTAAGTGAAGTAGTGTCCACTGCTCTGGAAGTGGAAGAGGCTGAAAGGAAGTGTGCTGGACCAAAGGAGACCCCGCAAAGGTTTAACCAGCCACACCAGCAGAAGGAATGAAGAGGCCAAGTGAAGGCCAAAATAGCAAGGAAGCAGGAAGAAAAATACAGAAGGTCAAGAATTTTCCCCAATGTCCAACGTGTTTGAAGAATCACCCGGGGGAGTGTAGGTGGACTTCTAGAAGGTGTTTCAATTGTGAGGAGGTCGGGCATTCGTTCAAGGACTGCACCAAGCCCAGAGTCCTTCGATGCTTCAACTGTAACAAGACAGGACACATGGTTAGAGACTGTCCAATCCCTAAGAGTGGCCCTGCTATGGTTAACCGAGGATATTCTCAATGGTAGAGTCAGGAGAAGAGGAACAGCCTGCTGTAGTGTCAGGTACTATATTGATCAATTCAGTACCTGCTTTCACTTTATTAGACTCTGGTGCAACGCACTCATTTATAGCATCTACTTTTGCCAATAAATTAGATGTACAGTTTACCCCTTCCATGCATGTGTTTAATGTTGCCTTACCCTCTGGGGAAAACATGCACTCTGACCAAGTGATGCTAGATAGCAATGTGTTAGTAGGGAATGTAAGTCTACCTGCTGATCTTATAATTATGGATATAATAGGATTTGATGTAATCCTAGGTATGGACTGGTTGTTTAAACACCACGCCACAATTGATTGTAGAACCGGAGTAGTTAGTTTTCAACCCCCTGGTAAGTTGAACATACCTTTCAAGCTTCGAAGAAGAGTAAGGAAATGTCTGTGATGACTTCTATTGCCACTAGACCTTCCCTGTGTAGGGAGTATTCGTGCTTCTTAGCTAGTGTTTTAGACACACAGCATATAGGAAAATCGAGTCCTCGAGATGTTTTAGCCGTCCAAGATTTTCCTGAGGTATTCCTATATGACCTTCCTGGCTTACCGCCAGATAGAGAAATTGAATTTGTTGTAGATGTATACCCCGGAGCCGAGCCTGTGTCTAAAAATCCATATAGACTAGCACCAACAGAACTTAAAGAGTTAAAGAAACAGTTGGAGGACTTGTTGGAGAAGGGATTCATACGCCCTAGCTTTCACCATGGGGTGCACCTGTCCTTTTTGTCAAGAAGAAGGATGGATCAATGCGCATGTGCATTGATTACAGAGAATTGAATAAGCTTACAGTCAAGAACAAATACCCTTTGCCGAGAATTGATGACTTATTTGACCAGCTTAGAGGTGCGAGAGTTTTCTCAAAAAATTGACCTTAGATCCGGTTATTACCAGCTTAAGGTTAAAACTGAAGATATCCCGAAGACTGCCTTTCGTACTAGGTATGGACATTATGAGTTTCTGGTCATGTCTTTTGGTTTGACAAACGCACCAGCAGCCTTTATGGATCTTATGAACAGAGTGTTTCATGAGTATTTGGACAGGTTTGTCATTGTATTTATAGATGACATTCTAATCTATTCCAAAACCAAGGAGGAGCATGCAGAACACTTAAACTTAGTGTTAGGATTACTGAAACAGCACCAATTATACGCCAAGTTTTCTAAGTGTGAATTTTGGTTGGACCAAGTTCACTTTTTAGGACATGTCATTTCTGGAAATGGATTATCTGTTGATCCAGCTAAGGTTCAAGCAGTTAGGGAATGGCCCCAACCGAAGAATGCCACCGATATCAGAAGTTTTCTTGGACTAGCAGGATACTATAGAAAGTTCATTGAAGGATTTTCAAAGATTGCTACACCTCTCACTAAGTTGACTAGGAAGAATGTAAGTACACATGGACCGATGAATGTGAACTTAGTTTCCAAACTTTGAAACAGAAACTGACCAATGCTCCTATTTTAACCCTTCCAGTTGAAGGTGTAAGTATAGTATTTACTGTGATGCATCCAAGATTGGACTGGCTGTGTCTTGATGCAGGACGGGAAAGTTATAGCTTACGCTTCCAGGCAGTTGAAAACGCATGAGAAGAATTACCCCACACATGACTTAGAATTAGCTGCAGTGGTGTTTGCACTTAAGATTTGGAGACATTATCTGTATGGACAATCTTGTGAAATATTCTCAGACCATAAAAGTCTGAAATATATTTTCACTCAAAAAGAATTAAATATGAGGCAACGTAGATGGTTAGAATTTGTAAAAGATTATGACTTTGAGATCAAGTACCATCCCGGAAAAGCAAATGTTGTGGCAGATGCCTTGAGCAGGGTAGCAACATCAGCCCCGACTATGAGTTTCAGTATGCCGTTAGCCTTAGAATCTGAATTTCGAAGGTTTAATCTAGAAGCAGTATCTAGCGTATCAGCTATACTTTCAGCCATAACCTTAAGACCTACTATTCTTGAGAAGATAAAGGAAGCTCAGTCGAACGATGATGACTGTAACAAGTTCAAGTCAAGCATAGACTCCACGGACAAATCGGATTTCAACTATTCTTCCGATGGAATCCTTAAGTTTAGAAACAGATGGTTTGTTCCAGCTAATGTCGAGCTTCGAAAGGAAATTCTATCCGAGGCTCATTCTTCTAGACTCTCTATTCATCCTGGAAGTACTAAGATGTACAGAGATCTCAAGCAGCATTTTTGGTGGCCTGGAATGAAAAGAAGTGTGGCAGAATATGTAGGATCATGTTTATGTTGTCAACAGGTTAAAGCCGAACATCAGAGGCCTGCAGGAACATTGCAACCCCTACCAGTTCCGGAATGGAAGTGGGAACAAGTGACAATGGATTTTGTTACAGGATTGCCTAGAACAGCAAAAGGACACGATGCAATTTGGGTAATAGTTGATCGTTTGACCAAATCCGCCCACTTCCTGCCTATGAAGATGACATACTCAATGGATCAACTTGCTGAGTTGTATGTGCACGAAATTGTCAGATTGCATGGAGTTCCAAGTATTATAGTCTCAGACCGAGATGCTAGATTCACATCTAAGTTTTGGAAGAGTTTGCATAAGGCAATGGGGACTCAGCTTAGTTTCAGTACAGCTTTCCACCCTCAAACAGATGGACAATCCGAAAGGACTATTCAGATTTTAGAAGATATGCTTCGTGCTTGTGTTTTAGATTTCCAAGGTTCCTGGAGTAAGTACCTAGCTTTAGTAGAATTTTCTTACAATAACAGTTTTCAGGCAACAATAAGAATGGCACCGTATGAAGCACTGTATGGACGAAAATGCAGATCACCTTTGTACTGGAATGAAGTTGGTGAAGCGCAGTTGCTTGGTCTGATATTGTGCAACGAACTGTGGAGAAAGTTGCTCTTATCCGACAAAGAATCTTGACAGCTCAAAGCCGACAGAAGTGTTATGCCGATAAGAGACGCAGAGAATTGGAGTTTGAAGTTGGAGATGAAGTTTTCCTTAAGGTGTCACCTTTCAAGGGAGTTGTAAGATTCGGAAAGAGAGGGAAGTTGAATCCTAGATTTATTGGACCATTCATAATCTCGAAGAAGTTTGGGAAAACAGCCTATCAGTTACAGCTGCCAGTCTCTATGGATGGAGTCCATAATGTGTTTCATGTTTCCATGTTGAAGAAGTGTGTGCGGGATCCGTCTCAGATTGTGGAACAGCAGAGTATTGAAGTTCAACCAACCCTTTCTTATGAGAGAAACCAGCAAAGATCCTAGACTTTGCTGTAAAAGTATTGCGGAACAAAGAAATCCCACTAGTTAAAGTCTTGTGGCACAATCAAAACCTTGAAGAGACAACTTGGGAACGCCAACAAGACATGATGGATCAATATCCCGAATTGTTCAGGTACTGAATTTTGAGGACAAAATTCTTTTAAGGAGGGTAGATTGTAATACCCGGTTTTTATATAGACCAATTCTCTATCTCTTGTAGCTAATGGTGCATTTTATATGGCAATATTAAATGTAGGGTTGGTGGATGACTAGACAAGGGCATATGAGTAATTGGAAATTTAAAAAGTGGATAACGTATTTAAGGAAAGAGGTTTTGAGTTATTTCACGGTAGCCGCCACCCTTTCCCTCATTTCCTCTCGGTTTTTCAGCTCGAGCAGCAGGATTCTCCAGGCGATTCCCCTGTTCGATTCTCCTTCAACCTAGGTGAACTCTCCTCGTCTTCTTGTGATTTTAGTAGTTAGAAAGCTGAGGGAATACAATGTATGAAGTTTCGAGGAAAACGCTATGATTTGGTATAGTTCGGGTTTCTGTGAAATGGGAATGCACGAAGATCCGAACTCCATAATTTATTTCCTTAAACTCCTGGATTGTTTAGAATGAAGTATAACTAACATACTGCCTACGATTTTAGGTTTGAGCTAAACCGAAGTAGCTAGCAACCAAGTAATTCCAGGAGGGCCAGGTAAGTAGAGTTTGTATTTGCCTTCGGGCCTACATCACAAAACACTAGGATTTTCTTGTATGCATGAAAGTATGTTTCATTTCAATTGCCATGCATCATATTTTGGAAAGAAAAACGAAAATAAATTTACATGAAGTAGCATGGTGAGTTGTGAACAGATTGGGACAATACATTTTTAAGGGAATTAATCCGCCCCCTTAATCGAACATAACTGGATTCATACCTTGGGAAAAACCGATCCACCTCCCATTGTATCAGGGATCAATCATCTGTTAAGGGAACTAATCCACCCCTTAAGTGACATATATGTGGATTCATACCCTGGGAAAGCTGATCCACCTCCCATTGTATCAGGGATCATCAGACCGGTTGAATGAATGCAATATAACTGAGGAAGAGGAATGTAGAAATTGCATATTTAGGATTTGCATATCTCTGTACTTCCATCATTTCTTGCTCTGCTTACTTAGCATTAGGCTAATAGATGAGTTTTGTGATGTAGGTGTTGAGAATATAGCAGGTGATTTCCTTGATCGTGCAAATGAATAGATGTTGTTGGAGGAGTACTCTCATGTTCTGATTCGGCAAACTGTTGAGGCGGATTAACTGATGTCTGCAGATATGAGAAATTAATTGACAATGATTTAGTCTGAGTATGTTGAATTTTTATAACAGTAGAGATTGCAACCTTTTGAATACATTTTAGAATTTTTGATGTTAGTGTCCTGTTGAATTTCTAGAATGCTGATTTTACGGTATTTGAGTACTACAATGAATTGAGGTGTTTTAGAATGAGTTTTGGTAAAATGTTGAGTCCAATTGTTAGTCAAGTTTACTGTCAAATTGTTCAGTCCATCGATATGAAGTTGAGTAATACGTCTATTTGATGTTGTTTGGTAAAGTCTATCGGCAGGAGAAGAGTAGTTGTTTTGTTGTCCTACCGGTAGTTGATAAGCAGTAAACTTGCCTTCTATCGGCATACGTTTTAAAGTCACGTGATAAGCACGTATCGGCAGAAGCTGGATAATTAAGTTATCCTGCTGACGTCATCGGCATAAGTAGGACATTCTGCTTAGCCGTTTAGCAATCGGCAGAAGTTAGATAATGGGTTTATCTGGCTGACGTCATCGGCAGAAGCCTGTTATTTATATATGGCCTATTCCGTTGACTAGTCGTCGGCAGCTGTGTTTGAGTCGTGACGTCATCGGCAGAAGCCTGTTATTTATATATGGCCTATTCCGTTGACTAGTCGTCGGCAGCTGTGTTTGAGTCGTGACGTCATCGGCAGAAGCCTGTTATTTATATATGGCCTATTCCGTTGACTAGTCGTCGGCAGCTGTGTTTGAGTCGTGACGTCATCGGCAGAAGCATGTTATTTATATATGGCCTATTCCGTTGACTAGTCGTCGGCAGGGGCGTTTGACCTCTGTCACCCCATCGGTATTTAACGATTTAAACTTTTACTTCCTTCAACTAATTATTCCTTGACACTTCAACTGATTCTTTCAAACATTATTTTACAGTTTTTATTAATTCACATCTGTCTAAATGATTTTCCGCTGCAAGTTTTAAACATTTTAGGTTTTAATAAGCATCAAATCTTGATCCTCGAGTGAAATTGTAAATTGCTCCGAGAGTTCTTGGTGATGTTTGCGTTAGTGGTAACGAACCGGGTTCAGATAACTCGGGGCGTTACAGATCTGATCCCTCTGTTGGATGGGAGATGGATCAATTTTCTCAAAGTCATACATCCTCTTACTCGATTAAGGGGCAGATTAGTTCCCTTAATAGCTGATCTGATACAAATTCTGCTCTTGCCTTACCATGCCCTTACATGTAAATTTATTTTCGTATTCTTTCAAAACATGATGCATGACATACTGAAAACAGTCAAACATGCATAAACCTACTGTTTTGTGATGTAGTCCCGAAGGCACACACATACTCTACTTACCTGGCTTCCTAAAAAAGCTTGGTTGCAAACTACTTTGGGGTTTTCCTCAAACCTAAAACCGTAGACAGGGTATTAGTTAGATATTTGCTAAACTTCATCTTAAACTATCTAGAAATCTAAGGAAACTAGTTGGAAGCTCTGTTCCTCGAGCATTCCCGAATAATCACAAAACCCGAACTCAGTTCTCACTCACGGCATTCTTAAAACACTCATTCTACCGTAAACAAATCATCAAATGTATATCCTATATTCACCCTAAATTATCAGCAAGAAGAAATCAAGGAAGAACTCCCCTATGTTGAAGAAGATTCGAAGAGAAAAATCGCCAGAGGAGTCAGCTGAGCTGAAAGAGGAAAGTAATGAAACAGTGGTGGCTATCCTTCATTAAACCCACCATTTATATCACATGCTTCACAAATTACACATATGCCCTTGACTAACAAACTTTAACCTATTTAAGCAAACAATCAAAATCGCTTAATTCTATAAAATAAAAGCCACGTATCGGTTGCTACATTGCCATTAAATCATAGAACCTCTAGCTTTAAGGAATGAATTATTCCTTGTGTACTATCATTGATGTTTTATGTCTGCCTTGCTACACTATTTGAATCACCCGCTGCAATTTTGATTGGATTACGAAAAACATTGCTCTATTCTACCTTCCATTGAGATCAATTTTATTGTTAATTGTATTGTCCCACATTGCCTATTGGATGAGCCTACTCTTTGTATATATGTGAGGGGGATTCTCTTCCCTCGAGCTAGCTTTTGGGGATAAGTTCTACTCTCTCACATGTGTAACAAATTTTACATGTATATCTCACAAAATCTAAAGAGCTATGATAATTCTTTATCATGCTCATTAATGCATCTTGTGCAATCCTCCAACTAAAAAGCTACTTGCGACCTTGTGTCAGTCATCCATAGCAGATGAAATTTAAAACAATGAAAGAACCAATTGTTACAACTTAGCACAATAACTGTAAGGAGAATTGAATTTTTAGACAGGAGAAACTACTTTCTTTCTTATTTCTTCTCTGTTATCTCAATACATTTTACAAGTTTTTTTATTCTACTTCAAACATTTATAATAGTTACACTTCCTTTTACACGTAATCAACAAACCAGCTAGGTATATTGTAACGTCCCCTAGTCTATCCAGTATAATATTATCCGCTTTGGGCCAGATCCCGTACAGATTTGTTCTTAGGGTCAGTCCCAAAATGCATTTTATTAGGTAAAGAGGGGAACTCTACTTATAAACCATATATTTTTCACTCTCCCAAGCAATGTGAGATTGTGCACTCCCACTGGTATGAGTTGGGCTCCACCGGACCCTCTTTGCTTTCACATGGCGGACTGTTACAATCTCCCTCCCCCCCCCCTTTTGGGAGCCTGACGTCCTCATCAGCCACACTTTCGGTTGAGCAGTGGCTCTGATACCATTTGTAACATTCTCTGGTCCTCTTAGTATAATATTGTTCACTTTTGGCCAGATTTTGCACGAATTTGTTCTTGAGATCAGCCCCAAAATGCGTCGTACTAAGTAGAGAGGGGAAACTCTACTATAAACTATACATTTTTTCACTCTCCCAAGCAATGTGAGATTGTGCACTTCCACTGGTATGAGCTAGGTCTCACCGGACCCTCATTGTCTTTACATGACTGGCTGTCACACGAATTCTTCTTTCTCTTCTTACTAGTAGCTTCCTTTTCTTTATCCTTTTCTATCAATGCTTCATGACTTGTAACACCATGTCTCCAAAATCAATCAACATATTCAAGACCGATTATTTCTGTCTCTAACTATTTCGATTTCATCTCAAACAAATTGGGTGTTCTATCATCAACCTAAAACATAGTCTTTCTACAACAGCTAAACGATTTGGTAAGTTTATTCATAAACCCTCTTCATCTACTTAAAAGTGCAAGAAAGTTGTTCACTTTTAAGGAAAAACTAGACCATTTAGTTTCCTTAACTTTAAAGCTGAAGTTAGGTTTGAATGTGCTACCTTCGAATGCCTAAAAGAAATAAGCTTTTTTTAAAAAAAAAATGGTCTTTTACTCAACCACATTAAATCAATGGTGTGGTTCACAAAAAATTAGGGAGGGGCAGGAGGAGACATCGTTGAAAGAGGAGGGGGTAAAAAATTGAAAACAAAAGTGAACATGTGCTATTAACATGGCATACTTAATGGCAATTTCAACTTCAAGGGTAAATTGGTGATAGTGAAGGCATTGACTTTGTTTTTTCGGAAACATTAGGATAGGGTTCGAGTTGTAAATGATCCTAAACAATAAGATTCAATTCACATCTTACCAAAAAGATAAAGATGAATTCAACAAGAGTTATGTGATACAACCATATATGTTTATAGTGATCACATAATAATGCTAACTTTAGTCTAAAGCGAACTAACCGCACATTGTTCAACAAGATTCTTCATTTTAAGTTACCGTTTAGTACGTATGAAAAATAGTTTATGATTCATAAAATCGACTTTTACCATATTAAGAATGAAGCAAATGGTGAATAAATAATTGATAAAATTACACAAAATAATAACATAGACATTAAATACAAAGTTGGTAATTTATTTTCTCAAGAACCAAAGAGAAAATTATTTTATAAAGTTTTAACTTGAAGAAGACTTAATTATTCTGTAACACCCAGGTAATTTTCCTACAACGTGTGTAACCCTGAGATTAGAGGTGTTTAACATTAATCCTAGAGATCTCCTAATCTTTTGAGAGTGTGGTGAAATTTTAAGTGGCTGTTGGGAGAGAAAACCTAAAACCTTAGGATTTGAGTGTAGAAATTTTATTGAGTTAAATTGTATTTAAAAAGTAAAGTTTTAGAGTAAAAAGGGAAGTGAATGGTGTGTCATTCACGTTGGAGTGAGGGTGAGTTAAGGGTGAGGTGAGTTTTGTAAAAATGAGAAGTTGGTGGGAGAAATCAAAAGTGGAAAAATATTGTTTTATAAAAATTGGTAAAATAGGTGAAAAAGAACAAAAATCTTTTTCTTCCTTCCCTTTCTCCTCTCCACGAGCTGCAGCCTCCATTTTAGGGGTTCTCTCATCTTCATTTCTTTCATTTTAGCAAGGAGTTAAGGTTGGTTTTCATTGGGTTTTTAATTTTATGAAAGTTTGTAGTGATTTTTAGTGTTTTGGTGAGATTTAGTAAAGATTTGGAAACCCTAATGAGTGGACTCCAAATTTTGGTTCCTTTGCTGCATTTTCTTGCTAAATTTAGTAATTTAAACTTTAGATAAGTTGGTTTAGGTTGTTAGATTGAAGTATAGATGGAAGTTGTGTAAAAATCAGTTTTTAGTGAAAAATGGCCGATTCTGTTTGAGGTAAAATTCGATCAGTCATGCTTTGTTATTTGCTAAAATGGATTGTTTTAATGGAAAGTAGACATGGAGAGGTTTACGGAATGGGGTGAATAGTCCAAATCCGATGAAAAACGAGTGAGTTATGACCGATTAAGTTTAGACACCAAAAATGAAGAAAAATCGGGTTTTGGGAAAATATGATTTAAGAATTGGTTAAGTTGTTAGTAAACCTAGTTTAAGCATTCCTTAGAATTCGTAGAATGTTATTAAGTTATTTTCTCCTTAATTATGCTAGGTTAACGAGTTGAGCATTGGCGTAATCGAAAAGAGAGTAAATACATGCGGGAAAAACCAGGTAAGTAGTGGATTGCATTTGTTTTACCTTCGGGCCTACACCATGGAAAGGTAGGGATTTGTTTGTTTGTTGTGTATTGTTTTATGTTGAGTATTATGTGACATGCATCATGGTTTTCCAACTACAAAAAATGAGTTTTGACCATGGTTTGGAACAGTGAGTATGAAACGTATAGAGGATAGTTTGGTGACATCCTGGGAGCTAGACTCGGATTGGAAATGCATCCATGGAGCTGGTCTCGGATGTGTGACGCCCGGAATTTCCTTTTAGGGATTTCAAGCTATAAGTTTCGAATTTTAATATTTTAAGCATTTATAGAGTGATAATTCGTAGAATTAATAAATTAAGTCCAAATGGCGAATGGAAAGTTTCGTAGGAACCCTAGGAATAAATAGGAATATTTGGAGGAATAAGGGAATTTTGGAGAAACCAAATCGATAGACGAATTGACGATTTAAGTTAAGAAGTTGTCTAAGGGCATTTAAGTAATTCTTAATTCAAAATTTTATTAAAACATAAAGCCTCTCTTTCTCTTTCTCATTTTCTCCTTCACGCACGAGCCCTCCCTCTCCTTCGCCATTATCCTCTCCTCCATCGCCAAACCTCCAACGTCGATCTACTCCTCCGTTCTTGGCATTTTTCCTTCAAGTTTCTTCAACAAATCAATCCTCTAGGTAAGTTCTACACTCTAGACATGTTTATTTGTGGTTTTAGGGTTTATTTTGATTTAGGGTTTGTGAAGAAATTTAGGGATTTTGTTAGAAATCGATAGGGTTGTTTATTTATTACTCATTGATGATGTATTAGTGATTATTGAGGTTGTTGGAGTAGATTAATGATGTTGGTTGATGTTAAATGTTAAGTTTAGGTTGTTGGAGATATAGTTGGACACCATTAATGGAGTTTTGAAGTTAGTGAGCACCAAGTGCTCGAGGAAATGCCCGAATGAAATGAATTAGAATTTTTAGAAGAATTTGTCCTAGCTCGAGACGTCGATTTGTTTAGATTTGATGTTTGAAAGTCGATATTAATGTTGTGTTGTTAAATGCCCTAGGTAACCCAAGCTCAAAGGACGGTGCTCGGCATATCTAGGACGCCAGGTAAGTGAGTGTTAGGTTTCCGGCTCCTAAGGCCCTACGTCGTAACGATGTTGATAATGTTTGTTGTGATGAAGTTAGATAGTTTTAGCGTTGGTGGAAAGACGGGTAGCTTAAGTAGTGCCTTAGTGATTTGTTAGTAGTCGTTCGATAGGCGTTTCTACGTATGTCATTTCTCATGCATCATGTTTACTAAAGTGCATACGAACTATTTATGAGCACGTTTTATGAAATATCGAATTAACGAACGATCATGAATTCCGAATGATGCATGTTTCTCACGGGGCAAGTTGTATGTTTCTCACGGGGCAAGTCATGTATTTCTCACGGGGCAAGTCATGTGTTTCTCACGGGGCAAGTTATGATTCTCACAGGGTAAGAAAATGGTTTATCTAAATGAAACGAAATTGTTTTACCAATGTCATGCATATATGTAATGTTATGTTTAGCACACTCCTTACTAAGTATTAGGCTTAATGTATTTATCGTATGATGTAGGTGACGAGAACGAAAGTGAGGAACCTCTTTATGATGATCAAGCTGTAACACCCGACTTTATTTAAGAATTTAAAATAACAGATAAATCTATTAGGTATAATCGATGAATGAAACTTTAGTATAATGTAGGTTAGGTTGAAGAATGAGTAAGTAAGGGCATAAGGGTAATTGGCAAATTTGAAAGTGGATAATGTATTTAAGGCAAGAGGTTTAGGGTAGCCGCCACCACTACTCATTTTCTTTCCCTTTCGGTCTTCAGCTCGATCGGCAGAAATCTCTAGGCGATTCTCCTGCCGATTCTCCTTCAACCTAGGTAAGCCCTCCTTGTTTTCTTGCGATTTTAGTAGTTAGATAGCTGAGGGAGTACAATGTGAGAAGTTTCGAGGAATGCTGTGATTTAGAGTAGGTTCGGGCTGTGTGACTAATGAGAATACCCGAGTTGTGGGGTTTCAAATTTGGTTTCCTCAAACTCCTGTAATGATTCTGTGAAGTTTAATAAAAGTTTGATATATGTACTATTATGATTTTAGGTGAGCGAGCTTCGAAAATAGCATTTAGCCGAGCGACTTCCAGAGAGCCAGGTAAGTAGAGTTTGTTTGTGCCTTCGGGCCTACATCACAAAACAGTAGGGTTTATGTATGTTTGTATGTTTAATTCAGTTGTCATGCATCATGTTTTGAAAGACTACGAAAATGTATTTTCATGGTGAGTGTGAGCAGGATGATCAGAACAACTGGTAAGGGGGATTAATCCGCCCCTTAACTGAGAACAGAGGATTGAGGTTTTGGGAAAAGTGATCCACCTCCCAATCCTACAGGGGGATCAGACCAGCTAACTGTTAAGGAAACTATCCGCCCCTTAATTGAGATCAGAGGATGTATGCTTTGGGGATGACTGATCCACTCTCCCATCGTACAGAGGGATCAACAGAGCACGATTATGTATACAACAGAGAGGAGAAAGTAGAAACAGCATGTCTAGGAGATTTATGTTTCAGTAATTCATTTCATTCATTGCTTTACTTGCTTAGCATTAGGCTAATAGATGAGTTTTGTGATGTAGGTGAAGAAGTTACTGAAGGTATGTTTACCGACCAACATGAGGACTAGGTTGGTTGGAGGAGCATTTTCAGGCATCGGTTTGGTCATCTGTTGAGGCGGTTTAATTCATGGCTGCAGGTGTTGAGTTGAGAGTGACTAGTTCAGTATAGATGTTTTTCTAAAAAATTTATGACAGTAGTGGTCTCAAAGTTTTGAATACATTTTAAGAATCTTCTGATATTGGTATTCTTTTGGATTTTGAAAACATTGTTTTTACTGAGTTTTGAGTAACGCAATGGTTAAGTCGTTTTTGAATGATTCAGTAGAGTAAGTAAGTCCTTTTCTGTAGTTGGAGTAGTGTTTTATAACGAGGAGTTGATGAGATGTCGTTTTGTTCTCTATCGGTAGATGATGTCTATCGGTAGATGTTGAGTCATGGTTGAGTTATCTATCGGCAGATGAAGTTGTGTATGAAGTTATGTTGACTTCATCGGCAGATGAAGTTATGTTGACTTCATCGGCAGATGAAGTTGTGTATGAAGTTATGTTGACTTCATCGGCAGATGAAGTTGTGTATGAAGTTATGTTGACTTCATCGGCAGATGAAGTTATGTTGACTACATTGGCAGATGGTGTTGCGTCGACGTTATCGGCAGATGGTATCGCGTTGTTTGTACACGTCATCGGTAGAAGCCTTTTGTTTTCTTTTTCTGCTTCTTCCGTTGGCCTTGCTCATCGGCAGATACGTTAGACTTCCGCGATTTTTCCTAGTATTCCACAGTTTTAACTTTAATTCCAAACTGCCGATTATCTCTTAACATTTCAAACCATGATTTATAGTTTTGATTTACTACATTGTTGTTTAGAATTATTTCCGCTGCAGGTTTTAAATATTTTGAAATTTTAGAAAAAGTCAATTTTGGCTGTCGAAGTGAAATTTTAAATTTAGCATCAAGACGTCATGGTTCGGTTCAGCGTTATGAGTAGCAAACCGGGTTCAGATAACTCGGGGCGTTACACAAGCGTAGATGGTCGATGGACAGAGCTCGTGGCGGCGGGGCCGTGTTTTGGCTAGGCAGGATGACTCATGGTTAGACAAATTTTTGAGAGTTTTTGGTGATGTTTGGGATAATAGTGGAATTGGATGGATTTTAGTAGTATGATTAGATAAGTTTTAGGATGTTTGGCGACTGAATAGATTGTATACTGGTTTTGTAGTGTTTTGACATTTTTCAAACAGGAAGGAAATGTTAAACTTTTAAATGGAACCACGCAGTTCGTTTTATGAAATTTGGTGTGTTTAGAGTGAATTGTGTCGGTTTTGAGTGTTTGGGTAAAAGTCATGTTCGAAAAGTTATTTTATGGAATGTGGGTAAAGAAGATGTGAGAAAGGAAAAGAAGTTAGTGTGTTGTGTGTCTTTGTTTTGAAAATATGAAGTACAGGGTGTGTGAAGAAGGAAAGAAGAAAATAAGGGAGCTGTGCTCTCTGGAGGAATTCCAAAGAGCATGCCGATTGCTCGCTCCTTGGTGGCGAGCAATCGCCTCTTGGGCGAATTTCAGGCGACGCTCTCTGGAGAAATCCAGAGAGCGTGGCGACTGATCGCCACAACTGGGCGATTAGTCGCCACTGGCGACTTGCAACAGGCGAATCGCCTATGGGGCGATCAGTCGCCCCTTTTATGGGCGACTGATCGCCATGTTGTTTAAAAAAAAAAAAAAAAAAAGATTTTATTTATTAATTAATAGTTTAAATGATTTAATTGTTTTTAAGTTGTAATGGTTTTAGTAATTGTTTTCCAACGAACTCCGATTTCCATTCCGATTTCGATTTCGATTTAGATTTCGTCTTGAGTACAGTTAAAGTTAAAGGTGTAAAAAAAAAACGATAGTACGGGTAAGGGTCGTGACAGTTAGATGTGTGCCTGGTGCCGTCCTTGGAGCTGGACTCGGACGAAAATGCATCCTTGGAGCTAGACTCGGATGTATGCTAGGAGTCTATGTGGTGCCATCCTGGAGCTGGTCTTGGATGTGTGCCTGGGGATTGGGTAGTGTCATCCTGGGAGCTAGACTTAGATGGAAAATGCATCCTTAGAACTGGTCTCGGATGTGTGCCTGGTGCCGTCCTTGGAGCTGGACTCGGACGAAATGCATCTTTGGAGCTAGACTCGGATGTATGCCAGGAGTCTGTGTGGTGCCATCCTTGGAGCTGGTCTCGGATGTGTGCTTGGGGATTGGGTAGTGCCATCCTGGGAGCTAGACTCGGATGGAAACGCATCCTTTGAGCGAGATTCGGGTGTATGCTAGGTGATAGATACTAAAATGAAAACGAAGTGTGAACAACAGAACGAGTAGAAACTGCATGTGTTAGGATGTGTGTGCATTGTATGTGTTTGCATCCATTATTCCCTACTTACTAAGTATTAGGCATATGTTTTGTGCTCTATGGTGTAGGTGGTGACGTGTTTACAGGTAAGCTAGAGGAGGGAGCCCAGGACTAGGAGCAGTCGGCGACGCACGGGCATGCCGGTGCGAACAGTTGTCGGGGCGTCTCGACCATGGTCTTTGAGGAGTTGTGAGTGATGGGTACTTTTTGTTATTTTGGTATTTTGTTGTATTTGGTTTGTGTTTTGGAGATTGTTGTATAGATTATTGTTTGAAATGTTTTGGGGTTTATAAAAATTAGTCATTATTGCTGCTCAATTTTTCATAAAAATAAACGACGTTCGGTTTCACAATTCTTCACGTTTCGGTGATATTTTGGGGTCAGTTTTCTGAGATTGTTAAGTGTCAAGGAGTCAGGGATGTCGGGAATATTTGAGGTAAATTTTGGGTGGTTTGAGTGTGAGTGGTTCGAAGAAAAGTGGGAGAAAAAGATGAAGTGGGAGTGTTGGTGGCAGAGGTGGAGGCGCTCTGGCCAGGACAGCGCGCGCGAGGCGATGGACAAGCGCACGCGAGGCACTGGGCAGGGGCGCTGCAGGCGTGGGCCGCCGATCGATCGTCGTTTTACCTGTTTGCTGGCGATCGCGCACATCGAGAGGGTGCCGATCTATCGGGGGCCTGCGCGCCTAACACAGCGTGCGCGGGCACGCTACTGGGCGGGGATTCGCTGCTGTGCGGGGCGCGTGCTTCTGTGGCGCGCTCGTGGCGCCTCGTGCGTGCCGATTTTTAATTTTTTCAAAATTTTCCCTTTTTAAATATGTTTTAACATGATCTTTTCCGACACGTTTGACACGGATTTTATACACGTTTTCCAATGATTTTTGAGAGTTCGAAAAATCCAAAATTGAGTCAAAAGTTTATCGAATTTTATTTTAAACGTGGGATGTGTGAGCCAAGTAGCGTACCGAGCCGGGTAGGTTCAGGGGCGTTACATATTCACAGACAAAGTAAACTCAAAGTTGTGTATATTGATTATAAAATTGTTCTCAAAATTATTACAAACTTGGTATTTAAATAGGATACAAACAAACCCTGCACAAAATAACCCTAAAAAAATAGTAAACCTTAATAAATTAGGAAATATCAAATATAGAAACTCTGAAAAGTATACAGCCTAAAAAAACACAATTTTGGAAATATTGGACGCGCGCTATGCACACTGCATCCCTCCCTTTGCCACTCTGTCCCGCCTGCCCACACACCTGCTGCATCTGTTGTGCGCTTCTAGCACTCTCAGCACTTGTTGTAGTGCTATATCATGTTTTTCACTTGATTGGCTTAAAAGTTGCATGTCAAATATCTTTTTGCCTTCTAGCTGTAATTTTTCAATCAAAAACACTTCTTTTAGACTTTCAAAGGTATCACCTTCCTATAATGATTCTTTATCCATGCTTTGGAAAATTTTGACTGAAGCTTTAATTTTTTATCTTCCCCATCTCGTATCATCTACAAAGAACTAATATATATCGATGATGCCTGGAAGAATAAAATACAAATGATGTCATACAAAATGGGGATGGAGTTGTAGAACTCAAAGAGGTTGTTGCCTCGGATATGCATGGTTTTGCCCGAGAAGAGCAACAACTTCCCACAAGCACAACTCGCTGAATCATTGGGCTTTAGGGCTGAAATTTGGACAGGACCTTGCTTCTAATGTTGTACTGAGTGTTCTTCCAAATTTGATGGTGAAAGAAGCATGGAGTGAAAGTTATGCTGTGTAAACTGGTGAAAAGTGCTGGGAAACCAGCCTATCAGTTTACATCTGCCAGTCTCTAGGATGGATTCCATAATGTGTTTCATGTTTCCATGTTGAAGAAGTGTGTGCGGGATCCGTCTCAGATTGTGGAACGCAGAGTATTGAAGTTCAACCACCCTTTCTTATGAAGAGAAACCAGCAAGAGATCCTAGACTTTGCTGTAAAAGTATTGCGGAACAAAGAATCCCACTAGTTAAAGTCTTGTGGCACAATCAAAACCTTGAAGAGACAACTTGGGAACGCCAACAAGACATGATGGATCAATATCCCGAATTGTTCATGTACTGAATTTTGAGGACAAAATTCTTTTAAGGAGGGTAATTGTAATACCCGGTTTTATATAGACCAATTCGCTATCTCTTGTAGCTAATGGTGCATTTTATATGGCAATATTAAATGTAGGGTTGGTGGATGACTAGACAAGGGCATATGAGTATTGGAAATTTAAAAAGTGGATAACGTATTTAAGGAAAGAGGTTTTGAGTTATTTCACGGTAGCCGCCACCCTTTCCCTCATTTCCTCTCGGGTTTTTCAGCTCGAGCAGCAGGATTCTCCAGGCGATTCCCCTGTTCGATTCTCCTTCAACCTAGGTGAACTCTCCTCGTCTTCTTGTGATTTTAGTAGTTAGAAAGCTGAGGGAATACAATGTATGAAGTTTCGAGGAAACGCTATGATTTGTATAGTTCGGGTTTCTGTGAAATGGGAATGCACGAAGATCCGAACTCCATAATTTATTTCCTTAAACTCCTGGATTGTTTAGAATGAAGTATAACTAACATACTGCCTACGATTTTAGGTTTGAGCTAAACCGAAGTAGCTAGCAACCAAGTAATTCCAGGAGGGCCAGGTAAGTAGAGTTTGTATTTGCCTTCGGGCCTACATCACAAAACACTAGGATTTTCTTGTATGCATGAAAGTATGTTTCATTTCAATTGCCATGCATCATATTTGGAAAGAAAAAACGAAAATAAATTTACATGAAGTAGCATGGTGAGTGTGAACAGATTGGGACAATACATTTTAAGGGAATTAATCCGCCCCTTAATCGAACATACTGGATTCATACCTTGGGAAAAACCGATCCACCTCCCATTGTATCAGGGATCAATCATCTGTTAAGGGAACTAATCCACCCCTTAAGTGACATATATGTGGATTCATACCCTGGGAAAGCTGATCCACCTCCCATTGTATCAGGGATCATCAGACCGGTTGAATGAATGCAATATAAACTGAGGAAGAGGAATGTAGAAATTGCATATTTAGGATTTGCATATCTCTGTACTTCCATCAGTTCTTGCTCTGCTTACTTAGCATTAGGCTAATAGATGAGTTTTGTGATGTAGGTGTTGAGAATATAGCAGGTGATTTCCTTGATCGTGCAAATGAATAGATGTTGTTGGAGGAGTACTCTCATGTTCTGATTCGGCAAACTGTTGAGGCGGATTAACTGATGTCTGCAGATATGAGAAATTAATTGACAATGATTTAGTCCTGAGTATGTTGAATTTTTATAACAGTAGAGATTGCAACCTTTTGAATACATTTTAGAATTTTTGATGTTAGTGTCCTGTGAATTTCTAGAATGCTGATTTTACGGTATTTGAGTAATACAATGAATTGAGGTGTTTTAGAATGAGTTTGGTAAAATGTTGAGTCCAATTGTTAGTCAAGTTTACTGTCAAATTGTTCAGTCCATCGATATGAAGTTGAGTAATACGTCTATTTGATGTTGTTTGGTAAAGTCTATCGGCAGGAGAAGAGTAGTTGTTTTGTTGTCCTACCGGTAGTTGATAAGCAGTAACTTGCCTTCTATCGGCATACGTTTTAAAAGTCACGTGATAAGCACGTATCGGCAGAAGCTGGATAATTAAGTTATCCTGCTGACGTCATCGGCATAAGTAGGACATTCTGCTTAGCCGTTTAGCAATCGGCAGAAGTTAGATAATGGGTTTATCTGGCTGACGTCACCGGCAGGAGAAGCTGGATAATTAAGTTATCCTGCTGACGTCATCGGCAGAAGCCTGTTATTTATATATGGCCTATTCCGTTGACTAGTCGTCGGCAGCTGTGTTTGAGTCGTGACGTCATCGGCAGAAGCCTGTTATTTATATATGGCCTATTCCGTTGACTAGTCGTCGGCAGCTGTGTTTGAGTCGTGACGTCATCGGCAGAAGCCTGTTATTTATATATGGCCTATTCCGTTGACTAGTCGTCGGCAGCTGTGTTTGAGTCGTGACGTCATCGGCAGAAGCATGTTATTTATATATGGCCTATTCCGTTGACTAGTCGTCGGCAGGGGCGTTTGACCTCTGTCACCCCATCGGTATTTAACGATTTAAACTTTTACTTCCTTCAACTAATTATTCCTTGACACTTCAACTGATTCTTTCAAACATTATTTTACAGTTTTTATTAATTCACATCTTGTCTAAATGATTTTCCGCTGCAAGTTTTAAACATTTTTAGGTTTTAATAAGCATCAAATCTTGATCCTCGAGTGAAATTGTAAATTGCTCCGAGAGTTCTTGGTGATGTTTGCGTTAGTGGTAACGAACCGGGTTCAGATAACTCGGGGCGTTACAGATCTGATCCCTCTGTTGGATGGGAGATGGATCAATTTTCTCAAAGTCATACATCCTCTTACTCGATTAAGGGGCAGATTAGTTCCCTTAATAGCTGATCTGATACAAATTCTGCTCTTGCCTTACCATGCCCTTACATGTAAATTTATTTTCGTATTCTTTCAAAACATGATGCATGACATACTGAAAACAGTCAAACATGCATAAACCTACTGTTTTGTGATGTAGTCCCGAAGGCACACACATACTCTACTTACCTGGCTTCCTAAAAAAGCTTGGTTGCAAACTACTTTGGGGTTTTCCTCAAACCTAAAACCGTAGACAGGGTATTAGTTAGATATTTGCTAAACTTCATCTTAAACTATCTAGAAATCTAAGGAAACTAGTTGGAAGCTCTGTTCCTCGAGCATTCCCGAATAATCACAAAACCCGAACTCAGTTCTCACTCACGGCATTCTTAAAAACACTCATTCTACCGTAACAAATCATCAAATGTATATCCTATATTCACCCTAAATTATCAGCAAGAAGAAATCAAGGAAGAACTCCCCTATGTTGAAGAAGATTCGAAGAGAAAAATCGCCAGAGGAGTCAGCTGAGCTGAAAGAGGAAAGTAATGAAACAGTGGTGGCTATCCTTCATTAAACCCACCATTTATATCACATGCTTCACAAATTACACATATGCCCTTGACTAACAAACTTTAACCTATTTAAGCAAACAATCAAAATCGCTTAATTCTATAAAATAAAAGCCACGTATCGGTTGCTACATTGCCATTAAATCATAGAACCTCTAGCTTTAAGGAATGAATTATTCCTTGTGTACTATCATTGATGTTTTATGTCTGCCTTGCTACACTATTTGAATCACCCGCTGCAATTTTGATTGGATTACGAAAAACATTGCTCTATTCTACCTTCCATTGAGATCAATTTTATTGTTAATTGTATTTGTCCCACATTGCCTATTGGATGAGCCTACTCTTTGTATATATGTGAGGGGGATTCTCTTTCCCCTCGAGCTAGCTTTTGGGGATAAGTTCTACTCTCTCACATGTGTAACAAATTTTACATGTATATCTCACAAAATCTAAAGAGCTATGATAATTCTTTATCATGCTCATTAATGCATCTTGTGCAATCCTCCAACTAAAAAGCTACTTGCGACCTTGTGTCAGTCATCCATAGCAGATGAAATTTAAAACAATGAAAGAACCAATTGTTACAACTTAGCACAATAACTGTAAGGAGAATTGAATTTTTAGACAGGAGAAACTACTTTCTTTCTTATTTCTTCTCTGTTATCTCAATACATTTTACAAGTTTTTTTATTCTACTTCAAACATTTATAATAGTTACACTTCCTTTTACACGTAATCAACAAACCAGCTAGGTATATTGTAACGTCCCCTAGTCTATCCAGTATAATATTATCCGCTTTGGGCCAGATCCCGTACAGATTTGTTCTTAGGGTCAGTCCCAAAATGCATTTTATTAGGTAAAGAGGGGAACTCTACTTATAAACCATATATTTTTCACTCTCCCAAGCAATGTGAGATTGTGCACTCCCACTGGTATGAGTTGGGCTCCACCGGACCCTCTTTGCTTTCACATGGCGGACTGTTACAATCTCCCTCCCCCCCCCCTTTGTGGAGCCTGACGTCCTCATCAGCCACACTTTCGGTTGAGCAGTGGCTCTGATACCATTTGTAACATTCTCTGGTCCTCTTAGTATAATATTGTTCACTTTTGGCCAGATTTTGCACGAATTTGTTCTTGAGATCAGCCCCAAAATGCGTCGTACTAAGTAGAGAGGGGAACTCTACTTATAAACTATACATTTTTCACTCTCCCAAGCAATGTGAGATTGTGCACTTCCACTGGTATGAGCTAGGTCTCACCGGACCCTCATTGTCTTTACATGACTGGCTGTCACACGAATTCTTCTTTCTCTTCTTACTAGTAGCTTCCTTTTCTTTATCCTTTTCTATCAATGCTTCATGACTTGTAACACCATGTCTCCAAAATCAATCAACATATTCAAGACCGATTATTTCTGTCTCTAACTATTTCGATTTCATCTCAAACAAATTGGGTGTTCTATCATCAACCTAAAACATAGTCTTTCTACAACAGCTAAACGATTTGGTAAGTTTATTCATAAACCCTCTTCATCTACTTAAAAGTGCAAGAAAGTTGTTCACTTTTAAGGAAAAACTAGACCATTTAGTTTCCTTAACTTTAAAGCTGAAGTTAGGTTTGAATGTGCTACCTTCGAATGCCTAAAAGAAATAAGCTTTTTTTAAAAAAAAAATGGTCTTTTACTCAACCACATTAAATCAATGGTGTGGTTCACAAAAAATTAGGGAGGGGCAGGAGGAGACATCGTTGAAAGAGGAGGGGGTAAAAAAATTGAAAACAAAAGTGAACATGTGCTATTAACATGGCATACTTAATGGCAATTTCAACTTCAAGGGTAAATTGGTGATAGTGAAGGCATTGACTTTGTTTTTTCGGAAACATTAGGATAGGGTTCGAGTTGTAAATGATCCTAAACAATAAGATTCAATTCACATCTTACCAAAAAGATAAAGATGAATTCAACAAGAGTTATGTGATACAACCATATATGTTTATAGTGATCACATAATAATGCTAACTTTATGTCTAAAGCGAACTAACCGCACATTGTTCAACAAGATTCTTCATTTTAAGTTACCGTTTAGTACGTATGAAAAATAGTTTATGATTCATAAAATCGACTTTTACCATATTAAGAATGAAGCAAATGGTGAATAAAATAATTGATAAAATTTACACAAAAATAATAACATAGACATTAAATACAAAGTTTGGTAATTTATTTTCTCAAGAACCAAAGAGAAAATTATTTTATAAAGTTTTAACTTGAAGAAGACTTAATTATTCTGTAACACCCAGGTAATTTTCCTACAACGTGTGTAACCCTGAGATTAGAGGTGTTTAACATTAATCCTAGAGATCTCCTAATCTTTTGAGAGTGTGGTGAAATTTTAAGTGGCTGTTGGGAGAGAAAACCTAAAACCTTAGGATTTGAGTGTAGAAATTTTATTGAGTTAAATTGTATTTAAAAAGTAAAGTTTTAGAGTAAAAAGGGAAGTGAATGGTGTGTCATTCACGTTGGAGTGAGGGTGAGTTAAGGGTGAGGTGAGTTTTGTAAAAATGAGAAGTTGGTGGGAGAAATCAAAAAGTGGAAAAATATTGTTTTATAAAAATTGGTAAAATAGGTGAAAAAGAACAAAAATCTTTTTCTTCCTTCCCTTTCTCCTCTCCACGAGCTGCAGCCTCCATTTTAGGGGTTCTCTCATCTTCATTTCTTTCATTTTAGCAAGGAGTTAAGGTTGGTTTTCATTGGGTTTTTAATTTTATGAAAGTTTGTAGTGATTTTTAGTGTTTTGGTGAGATTTAGTAAAGATTTGGAAACCCTAAAGAGTGGACTCCAAATTTTGGTTCCTTTGCTGCATTTTCTTGCTAAATTTAGTAATTTAAACTTTAGATAAGTTGGTTTAGGTTGTTAGATTGAAGTATAGATGGAAGTTGTGTAAAAATCAGTTTTTAGTGAAAAATGGCCGATTCTGTTTGAGGTAAAATTCGATCAGTCATGCTTTGTTATTTGCTAAAATGGATTGTTTTAATGGAAAGTAGACATGGAGAGGTTTACGGAATGGGGTGAATAGTCAAAATCCGATGAAAAACGAGTGAGTTATGACCGATTTAAGTTTAGACACCAAAAATGAAGAAAAATCGGGTTTTGGGAAAATATGATTTAAGAATTGGTTAAGTTGTTAGTAAACCTAGTTTAAGCATTCCTTAGAATTCGTAGAATGTTATTAAGTTATTTTCTCCTTAATTATGCTAGGTTAACGAGTTGAGCATTGGCGTAATCGAAAAGAGAGTAAATACATGCGGGAAAAACCAGGTAAGTAGTGGATTGCATTTGTTTTACCTTCGGGCCTACACCATGGAAAGGTAGGGATTTGTTTGTTTGTTGTGTATTGTTTTATGTTGAGTATTATGTGACATGCATCATGGTTTTCCAACTACAAAAAATGAGTTTTGACCATGGTTTGGAACAGTGAGTATGAAACGTATAGAGGATAGTTTGGTGACATCCTGGGAGCTAGACTCGGATGGAAATGCATCCATGGAGCTGGTCTCGGATGTGTGACGCCCGGGAATTTCCTTTTAGGGATTTCAAGCTATAAGTTTCGAATTTTAATATTTTAAGCATTTATAGAGTGATAATTCGTAGAATTAATAAATTAAGTCCAAATGGCGAATGGAAAGTTTCGTAGGAACCCTAGGAATAAATAGGAATATTTGGAGGAATAAGGGAATTTTGGAGAAACCAAATCGATAGACGAATTGACGATTTAAGTTAAGAAGTTGACTAAGGGCATTTAAGTAATTTTTAAAGTCAAAATTTTATTAAAACATAAAGCCTCTCTTTCTCTTTCTCATTTTCTCCTTCACGCACGAGCCCTCCCTCTCCTTCGCCATTATCCTCTCCTCAATCGCCAAACCTCCAACGTCGATCTACTCCTCCGTTCTTGGCATTTTTCCTTCAAGTTTCTTCAACAAATCAATCCTCTAGGTAAGTTCTACACTCTAGACATGTTTATTTGTGGTTTTAGGGTTTATTTTGATTTAGGGTTTGTGAAGAAATTTAGGGATTTTGTTAGAAATCGATAGGGTTGTTTATTTATTACTCATTGATGATGTATTAGTGATTATTGAGGTTGTTGGAGTAGATTAATGATGTTGGTTGATGTTAAATGTTAAGTTTAGGTTGTTGGAGATATAGTTGGACACCATTAATGGAGTTTTGAAGTTAGTGAGCACCAAGTGCTCGAGGAAATGCCCGAATGAAATGAATTAGAATTTTTAGAAGAATTTGTCCTAGCTCGAGACGTCGATTTGTTTAGATTTGATGTTTGAAAGTCGATATTAATGTTGTGTTGTTAAATGCCCTAGGTAACCCAAGCTCAAAGGACGGTGCTCGGCATATCTAGGACGCCAGGTAAGTGAGTGTTAGGTTTCCGGCTCCTAAGGCCCTACGTCGTAACGATGTTGATAATGTTTGTTGTGATGAAGTTAGATAGTTTTAGCGTTGGTGGAAAGACGGGTAGCTTAAGTAGTGCCTTAGTGATTTGTTAGTAGTCGTTCGATAGGCGTTTCTACGTATGTCATTTCTCATGCATCATGTTTTACTAAAGTGCATACGAACTATTTATGAGCACGTTTTATGAAATATCGAATTAACGAACGATCATGAATTCCGAATGATGCATGTTTCTCACGGGGCAAGTTGTATGTTTCTCACGGGGCAAGTCATGTATTTCTCACGGGGCAAGTCATGTGTTTCTCACGGGGCAAGTTATGATTCTCACAGGGTAAGAAAATGGTTTATCTAAATGAAACGAAATTGTTTTACCAATGTCATGCATATATGTAATGTTATGTTTAGCACACTCCTTACTAAGTATTAGGCTTAATGTATTTATCGTATGATGTAGGTGACGAGAACGAAAGTGAGGAACCTCTTTATGATGATCAAGCTGTAACACCCGACTTTATTTAAGAATTTAAAATAACAGATAAATCTATTAGGTATAATCGATGAATGAAACTTTAGTATAATGTAGGTTAGGTTGAAGAATGAGTAAGTAAGGGCATAAGGGTAATTGGCAAATTTGAAAGTGGATAATGTATTTAAGGCAAGAGGTTTAGGGTAGCCGCCACCACTACTCATTTTCTTTCCCTTTCGGTCTTCAGCTCGATCGGCAGAAATCTCTAGGCGATTCTCCTGCCCGATTCTCCTTCAACCTAGGTAAGCCCTCCTTGTTTTCTTGCGATTTTAGTAGTTAGATAGCTGAGGGAGTACAATGTGAGAAGTTTCGAGGAATGCTGTGATTTAGAGTAGGTTCGGGCTGTGTGACTAATGAGAATACCCGAGTTGTGGGGTTTCAAATTTGGTTTCCTCAAACTCCTGTAATGATTCTGTGAAGTTTAATAAAAGTTTGATATATGTACTATTATGATTTTAGGTGAGCGAGCTTCGAAAATAGCATTTAGCCGAGCGACTTCCAGAGAGCCAGGTAAGTAGAGTTTGTTTGTGCCTTCGGGCCTACATCACAAAACAGTAGGGTTTATGTATGTTTGTATGTTTAATTCCAGTTGTCATGCATCATGTTTTGAAAGACTACGAAAATGTATTTTCATGGTGAGTGTGAGCAGGATGATCAGAACAACTGTTAAGGGGGATTAATCCGCCCCTTAACTGAGAACAGAGGATTGAGGTTTTGGGAAAAGTGATCCACCTCCCAATCCTACAGGGGGATCAGACCAGCTAACTGTTAAGGAAACTAATCCGCCCCTTAATTGAGATCAGAGGATGTATGCTTTGGGGGATGACTGATCCACTCTCCCATCGTACAGAGGGATCAACAGAGCACGATTATGTATACAACAGAGAGGAGAAAGTAGAAACAGCATGTCTAGGAGATTTATGTTTCAGTAATTCATTTCATTCATTGCTTTACTTGCTTAGCATTAGGCTAATAGATGAGTTTTGTGATGTAGGTGAAGAAGTTACTGAAGGTATGTTTACCGACCAACATGAGGACTAGGTTGGTTGGAGGAGCATTTTCAGGCATCGGTTTGGTCATCTGTTGAGGCGGTTTAATTCATGGCTGCAGGTGTTGAGTTGAGAGTGACTAGTTCAGTATAGATGTTTTTCTAAAAAATTTATGACAGTAGTGGTCTCAAAGTTTTGAATACATTTTAAGAATCTTCTGATATTGGTATTCTTTTGGATTTTGAAAACATTGTTTTTACTGAGTTTTGAGTAACGCAATGGTTAAGTCGTTTTTGAATGATTCAGTAGAGTAAGTAAGTCCTTTTCTGTAGTTGGAGTAGTGTTTTATAACGAGGAGTTGATGAGATGTCGTTTTGTTCTCTATCGGTAGATGATGTCTATCGGTAGATGTTGAGTCATGGTTGAGTTATCTATCGGCAGATGAAGTTGTGTATGAAGTTATGTTGACTTCATCGGCAGATGAAGTTATGTTGACTTCATCGGCAGATGAAGTTGTGTATGAAGTTATGTTGACTTCATCGGCAGATGAAGTTGTGTATGAAGTTATGTTGACTTCATCGGCAGATGAAGTTATGTTGACTACATTGGCAGATGGTGTTGCGTCGACGTTATCGGCAGATGGTATCGCGTTGTTTGTACACGTCATCGGTAGAAGCCTTTTGTTTTCTTTTTCTGCTTCTTCCGTTGGCCTTGCTCATCGGCAGATACGTTAGACTTCCGCGATTTTTCCTAGTATTCCACAGTTTTAAACTTTAATTCCAAACTGCCGATTATCTCTTAACATTTCAAACCATGATTTATAGTTTTGATTTACTACATTGTTGTTTAGAATTATTTCCGCTGCAGGTTTTAAATATTTTGAAATTTTAGAAAAAGTCAAATTTTGGCTGTCGAGTGAAATTTTAAATTTAGCATCAAGACGTCATGGTTCGGTTCAGCGTTATGAGTAGCAAACCGGGTTCAGATAACTCGGGGCGTTACACAAGCGTAGATGGTCGATGGACAGAGCTCGTGGCGGCGGGGCGTGTTTTGGCTAGGCAGGATGACTCATGGTTAGACAAATTTTTGAGAGTTTTTGGTGATGTTTGGGATAATAGTGGAATTGGATGGATTTTAGTATGATTAGATAAGTTTTAGGATGTTTGGCGACTGAATAGATTGTATACTGTGTTTTGTAGTGTTTTGACATTTTTCAAACAGGAAGGAAATGTTAAACTTTTAAATGGAACCACGCAGTTCGTTTTTATGAAATTTGGTGTGTTTAGAGTGAATTGTGTCGGTTTTGAGTGTTTGGGTAAAAGTCATGTTCGAAAAGTATTTTATGGAATGTGGGTAAAGAAGATGTGAGAAAGGAAAAGAAGTTAGTGTGTTGTGTGTCTTTGTTTTGAAAATATGAAGTACAGGGTGTGTGAAGAAGGAAAGAAGAAAATAAGGGAGCTGTGCTCTCTGGAGGAATTCCAAAGAGCATGCCGATTGCTCGCTCCTTGGTGGCGAGCAATCGCCTCTTGGGCGAATTTCAGGCGACGCTCTCTGGAGAAATCCAGAGAGCGTGGCGACTGATCGCCACAACTGGGCGATTAGTCGCCACTGGCGACTTGCAACAGGCGAATCGCCTATGGGGCGATCAGTCGCCCCTTTTATGGGCGACTGATCGCCATGTTTGTTTTAAAAAAAAAAAAAAAAAAAGATTTTATTTTATTAATTAATAGTTTAAATGATTTAATTGTTTTTAAGTTGTAATGGTTTTAGTAATTGTTTCCAACGAACTCCGATTTCCATTCCGATTTCGATTTCGATTTAGATTTCGTCTTGAGTACAGTTAAAGTTAAAGGTGTAAAAAAAAAACGATAGTACGGGTAAGGGTCGTGACAGTTAGATGTGTGCCTGGTGCCGTCCTTGGAGCTGGACTCGGACGAAAATGCATCCTTGGAGCTAGACTCGGATGTATGCTAGGAGTCTATGTGGTGCCATCCTGGAGCTGGTCTTGGATGTGTGCCTGGGGATTGGGTAGTGTCATCCTGGGAGCTAGACTTAGATGGAAATGCATCCTTAGAACTGGTCTCGGATGTGTGCCTGGTGCCGTCCTTGGAGCTGGACTCGGACGAAAATGCATCTTTGGAGCTAGACTCGGATGTATGCCAGGAGTCTGTGTGGTGCCATCCTTGGAGCTGGTCTCGGATGTGTGCTTGGGGATTGGGTAGTGCCATCCTGGGAGCTAGACTCGGATGGAAACGCATCCTTTGAGCGAGATTCGGGTGTATGCTAGGTGATAGATTACTAAAATGAAAACGAAGTGTGAACAACAGAACGAGTAGAAACTGCATGTGTTAGGATGTGTGTGCATTGTATGTGTTTGCATCCATTATTCCCTACTTACTAAGTATTAGGCATATGTTTTGTGCTCTATGGTGTAGGTGGTGACGTGTTTACAGGTAAGCTAGAGGAGGGAGCCCAGGACTAGGAGCAGTCGGCGACGCACGGGGCATGCCGGTGCGAACAGTTGTCGGGGCGTCTCGACCATGGTCTTTGAGGAGTTGTGAGTGATGGGTACTTTTTGTTATTTTGGTATTTTGTTGTATTTGGTTTGTGTTTTGGAGATTGTTGTATAGATATTGTTTGAAATGTTTTGGGGTTTATAAAAATTAGTCATTATGCTGCTCAATTTTTCATAAAATAAACGACGTTCGGTTTCACAATTCTTCACGTTTCGGTGATATTTTGGGGTCAGTTTTCTGAGATTTTTAAGTGTCAAGGAGTCAGGGATGTCGGGAATATTTGAGGTAAATTTTGGGTGGTTTGAGTGTGAGTGGTTCGAAGAAAAGTGGAGAAAAGATGAAGTGGAGTGTTGGTGGCAGAGGTGGAGGCGCTCTGGCCAGGACAGGCGCGCGCGAGGCGCTGGACAAGCGCACGCGAGGCACTGGGCAGGGGCGCTGCAGGCGTGGCCGCCGATCGATCGTCGTTTTACTGTTGCTGGCGATCGCGCACTCGAGAGGGTGCCGATCTATCGGGGGCCTGCGCGCCTAACACAGCGTGCGCGGGCACGCTACTGGGCGGGGATCGCTGCTGTGCGGGGCGCGTGCTTCTGTGGCGCGCTCGTGGCGCCTCGTGCGTGCCGATTTTTAATTTTTTCAAAATTTTCCCTTTTTAAATATGTTTTAACATGATCTTTTCCGACACGTTTGACACGGATTTTATACACGTTTTCCAATGATTTTTGAGAGTTCGAAAAATCCAAAAATTGAGTCAAAAGTTTATCGAATTTTATTTTAAACGTGGGATGTGTGAGCCAAGTAGCGTACCGAGCCGGGGTAGGTTCAGGGGCGTTACATATTCACAGACAAAGTAAACTCAAAGTTGTGTATATTGATTATAAAATTGTTCTCAAAATTATTACAAACTTGGTATTTAAATAGGATACAAACAAACCCTGCACAAAATAACCCTAAAAAAATAGTAAACCTTAATAAATTAGGAAATATCAAATATAGAAACTCTGAAAAGTATACAGCCTAAAAAAACACAATTTTGGAAATATTGGACGCGCGCTATGCACACTGCATCCCTCCCTTTGCCACTCTGTCCCGCCTGCCCACACACCTGCTGCATCTGTTGTGCGCTTCTAGCACTCTCAGCACTTGTTGTAGTGCTATATCATGTTTTTCACTTGATTGGCTTAAAAGTTGCATGTCAAATATCTTTTTGCCTTCTAGCTGTAATTTTTCAATCAAAAACACTTCTTTTAGACTTTCAAAGGTATCACCTTCCTATAATGATTCTTTATCCATGCTTTGGAAAATTTTGACTGAAGCTTTAATTTTTTATCTTCCCCATCTCGTATCATCTACAAAGAACTAATATATATCGATGATGCCATGGAAGAATAAAATACAAATGATGTCATACAAAATGGGGATGGAGTTGTAGAACTCAAAGAGGTTGTTGCCTCGGATATGCATGGTTTTGCCCGAGAAGAGCAACAACTTCCCACAAGCACAACTCGCTGAATCATTGGGCTTTAGGGCTGAAATTTGGACAGACCTTTGCTTCGAATGTTGTATGAGTGTCTTCCAAATTTGATGGTGAAAGAATGCATGGAGTGAAAGTTATGCTGAAAATGGTGAAAAGTGCTGGGAACCAAGAATTTTGTTCTGACTGAGAACATGGGTGAACTTTGGAGATGTATAATTTTATCGTTTGAAGTCAAATGGATGTTGATTTTTGGACAAGATGTGTGAGGATTGTTGTCTCCACAAATGGAGTGCCAAGCGGATGAAAATATATGGTCGTTGGAGTGTAGGTTGGTCCAAAAGATGCTACAGTTGCACCTCATTGGTGTTGTGCAACTTTCTTGGATGAACACCTCCAACTTGCTTGTTATGCTGAAGTTTTCCAAACATTTCTTGGATGTTCAATCTCTATGGAAAGGGGAAGAGAAAAATTTAGCTAGAAAATGATTCCACCTACACTCATAAAGAGTGGAACAAAAAAAAACACACAATTTGCTTGGATGTTACCACCAAAAGAGGGGCGACCACTTGAAGGAAACTTTAAGTTTGACGAAGAAAACTTCCACACGATTTTTGTTGACCATTTCCTGCCTATCACAAGCCTTTAGAACGGTATAAGTATTACCTCCAATAGAATTACGATTTTCAACCAAAAAGAGGTAGTCACGTGACATGAAAAACAAAAGGAAATGAGGTACTTGACTAGGCCATATAGCCAAGTACCTATAAGCCCTATGTTGGGTAAGTTGACTACCCACTACAAAAAGGATGTTTTTTCTATGACCTAGCACATCAAGACTATATTTTAATACTTTTAGGACTTCCAAAAATAAGCACAACAATTGACTAGAAATATTCAAATATTAAAATCAATTATGTTAAGCTTCCTCCATGTGAAGGTGTTGTAGCCAAGGTGGGAATGGCTCGGTTGCTGAGTTGCTTTGCCAACCAACTTCAATTGCTTTGGGCTTCTCTTTCCCTTGGACACACCATTGAAATAGAAGTTAGCTTTGTTGACTTATCTTCAATGAATTTGGGCTCCAAGCCATCAAAGAAAGGGTGGCCTAGGTTGAGCCCATGAGTGGTGTTGCATATTGGAAAGTTGCTCGAGTCATATTTTTTGTAAATGCTCCAAGCATCCAAATGTCTTGCCTCCCCTTTATGTATTGAACTAATATTCTTCTTCTAACTCGTTAGGAAAGAGATCTCTACAAAATGAACAAAAAGGTTAGAAATTTTTTGGTTTGGTTTGTTGTGAGGAACCCCGTGACACATCAACAAAGTAAATATTAAGATTTTTTTTTATGTTTTTCTTCTAAGATAGAATATAGCACCAACATTTTCATTAAAAGTCCTAATCTAGCATGCAAAAAATAATAATAATAATACCTTTCAAAGGAGTGTCACTACTTTGCATCTCCAAACTTAAACTGTGCAATGTTCTTACTGTATACAACCTTGCATCACAAAAATATCTTTCAGAATAAGAGGGGTCAGAAATCTCCCCTCTCCAAGAGTTGGTAGCTGAAACTTTCAATTAGTATTGTCTGAATCAGACTTTTTCTTCTTTGAGATTTTAGGTAAATTATTTGAGGGTAAAGCTCAATTTTTGGATGTTGCTTTCCTATCTTTGCATTTTTACGCCCAAACTTGCTTGTTGAAGTCATCTCTGAAATAAAAGTAATACTGATAAAAATAGACTACATGTATGCAACTAACCTAAATGAGTGTTATTAAAATTGAAAAAATAAAACCATGGGCTGCCTTTCAGTAGCTCTTGGTTTTTAGTCTTTCACTCAGACTACTCTCACATTTACGCTCAACTTAATTTTTGCTCAAAGAGGGGAAGCACTCTCCTTGTCATGTGTCTTCTCTGTAGTGCTTCATTCGATTCTTATTTATTTTGAACTTTCTCCTCCATTTTTTTCATCATACCAAAATATACTTCAACCACTTTGAAAGGTACTGACCATTGTGTCTTCATCTTCTCAGGTAATAGCTTTAACCTTGACTCTTATAAAAAAACTAACTGTCAAGCTTCAAAATTTCTTAGAATAATTTTGTTTTCATGCTAATTTCTTACCTTTTCCTTGTACAACCTTCCCTTTTTGTAGTCCTTAATTCGAGATTCTTAGCTTGGAGACCTTATTTTGTTTATCAATGCATTATTGATTCAACGGGGATTGTATGTGTCAACAACTAAACATTCTTTAACTCCATGGGTGGAACCGTTTAAGTATATTGAAAATAACTTGTTGATAAGTGAATATGGTTAATTCTCCTTTTTGGACATCTACCATTGTTTCTCCTGTGGCTAGAAAAAGTTTTCCCAAGAATATAGAAACTTCTTTCTTCATTTCATAATCCAACACCATAAAATCAACAGGGAATATAAACTTGTCTACCTTAACTAACACATCTTCTATTTTGGCTCCGAATATGCTAATAATTGGTCCGCTAGTTGAAGTGTCACGGATGTCGACCTTGCTTCATCAATACCAAGTTGTTTAAAAACTGAAATTTTAATATATATATATATATATATATATATATAAAAGACAATAATTTGTCGATCTACTATCTTAATTTTTTTTTTAATAAAAGTTAAAGATGAATTCCACAAGAATTATGATACAGCTCTAAGTTTTTAGTGGTCGCATAAAAATGCTAACTTTATGTATAAAGCTCAATAACTGCACATTTTTCAACAAGAGTTTTCAATTTCAAATTATCGTTCGACACCAAAAAAATTTAAGATTTAGACAATTGTCTTTTTACCATAATAAGAATGAAACAAATGTTGAATAAACTAATAACATATAAACGTTAAAGGTAAGGTTTGGTACTTTATTTTCTTATCCTAAGAGAAAATTTGTTCATGAATGAAAATAAATAAAACAAAACAAAATTATATGACATGGTTCAAAGTAGAAGAAAAACAAATAAAACAGTAAAGGATCCTTCTAGGTCGTCAATTGCTGAAAATGCCTTGCTATCAAACTCGCTTCTCTCTTATTCGGTCCTATGAACTCGCATAATCTACGGAAAGAAAAGCTAAAACTGAACTTGAATGAAAAACTCGAATTAATTGACTCATCTCTAATGACTTCGAAACTTAATCCAAGTTGTCGTATTTATAGGGGTTGGTGTCGACTTCCTTCTAGATAACTTTCAGAATTCGCATTTGGTAATCTACTTGGAAAGATTTGGTAACTTTCATAATTTGAACTTTCTTGTGCGACAAGTCTCCGAATAGATATTTCCTTAATTTTTTTAGAGCTTCTTTTAATCTTCCTTTTCTGAATACCCTACGCCCTTTAGGATTTCCTTTTCTGCAAAATTAAATTGAATTATTAAATTTGTTCCCAAATCTTGAGAAAGATATAGAAAAACATTTATAAAAGATCGTAATTAGTTATGCGGTGTCATAACACTAGTTGTGACACCGATAGTGAAATGCAATAAAGGATAATTATAACATGCGTAAAGTAAAGAGACAAGAGGTTGGTCACGCAGTTCGGCAATTGTCTACGTTTGCGGGTGTAACACCCGGTTTCAATATAAATCAAAATAAGTTATTAAACGGAGGTATATAATCTTATGGTTTAAAATTGAGTGAAATGTTGATTAGGTTATTAAGTGACTAGGCAGGGGCAAGATGGTAATTGCGAATTTATATTGTGGATAACGTATTTAAGGAAAGGTTTAGTGAGGTTTAGCCGCCACTATTTTATTACTCTTACCTCTCAGCTCGGCGGACATCCTCTAGGCGATTCCCCTTCGATTTTCCCCAACGAAGGTGAGTTTTGATTAAATTACTTGCTGTTCTAGTGCTTAGGTAGCTAAAGGATTGCAATGTATGTGTTTTCGAAAGGCTGCGAGTGAGAGATTTGGGTTTGGGGTTTATTGATGTATCGGGAATGTTTAATCAGTAGAGCCCCAAACCGGCTTCCTTAGACTTCAGGGTAGTTAGATAAAGTCTAGTGGAGATCTAATCTATAATCTGTCGATGGTTCTAGATGAGCAGATTTATGGAGTAGCCTATAGCCGAGCGATTTCCAGGAGACCAGGTAAGTAAAGTATTGTGTGTGTCCTCGGGCCTACATCACAAAACAGTAGGTTTTTGCATGTTTGAGTATTTTCTGTATGTCATGCATCATAAATTTGAAAGAAAACGAAAATGAATTTTCATGTATCATGTGGAGAGACAAGTTCAGATTGACGGGCATTGGCGGTTAAGGGAACTAATCCACCCCTTAACTGATGAAGAGGATTTATAACATTGGGAGAACTGATCCCACTCCCAAGGGAATTGAGGGATCTGAACAGTTATTAAGGGACCTCATCCGCCCCTTAATTAATGAAGAGGATGTAGACATTGGGAGAACTGATCCCACTCCCAAGGGAATCATGGGATATGATCAGTAAACAAACGAAGTACAACCGAGATGAGAAAGTAGAAACTGCATATTTAGGATTTTGTTTCAGCATATCATTTCATTATTGCTTTACTTACTTAGCATTAGGCTAATAGATGAGTTTTGTGATGTAGGTGTTGAGGATACCACAGGTGAATTTCTGAGTACACAGATGATTAGGTGTGGTTGGAGGAGCACATCAATGTCTCGGCTTGGTAAACTGATGAGGCGGGCTAACTGGTGTCAGCAGGTGTTGAGGTTAAGTTGATAATGATCTAGTCTGAGTAGGTCGAGTTTTCATGACAGTAGAGATTTTAGCATTTCGAATACAATTTGAATATTATTGATTCTAGTAACCTGTTGAGTTTTAAGTGTTGGTTTTACTGGATTTGATTAATGAAATGGTTTGAATCGTTTTTGAAAGGTCTTTGAGAGGCAAGAAAATTTCTTTCTGTAGTTAGAGTTGTGTCTGTCTTCTATCGGAACGTGATTTTAATAAAGCTATCAGATGATGTCGAGTGTTTTAGTCGTCCGGTGATGTCGAGCTTTTGCTCGTCAGATGATAAGGGTTAAGTAATTCGGATGAGGAGATCATCCGGCTGACGTCACCGGTAGATATAGAGAAAAGTCGTTCGGATGAGGAGATCATCCGGCTGATGTCACCGGTGGATGTCCCTGTTAGACTGACCGGATGACCAGATTTATATTTTGTCGTTTAGTGACCGGTGGATGTCCCTGTTAGACTGACCGGATGACCAAATTTTATGTTTTGTCGTTTAGTGACCGGTGGATGTCCCTGTTAGACTGACCGGATGACCAAATTTTATGTTTTGTCGTTTAGCGACCGGATGAAGTCTTCAAATAGCCTTCCCCCTTCGTTGACCTTGTTCAGCGGACGACGGGTTTGACTTTTCCGATCTTCAAAGTATTTTCACGGGTTAAACCTTTGCTTCTTAATCGATTGTTTCTCAACATTTCCAACGTTTTTTTTTATATGGTTTTTGGTTAATTTTATTTTTGTTTAAACGATTTCCGCTGCAAGTTTACATGTTTTATCAAATGTCCAAATTTTGAATTTTTGTACGAAGTTTTAAATTTGGTCCAAGTTTTCTTAGTAATATTCGGGTTATGAGTAACAAACCGGGTTCAGTAAACTCGGGGTGTTACAGCGGGGCCATGCCCAGATTTAAAAACATTTCACAAGGTTCGCGAAGTTACAAGACAATCGAACTTATGCAAATAAAGACTCCCTCTTATTTTTGTCATCGTCACTTCCTAACTTCCCAAATAAAACTGATTTTGCAAGCTCCCCTCGACTTGAGATCGATCTCTCCCGAGATCTAAATGCAACAAGATCCCCTTGTTGTTGATGACTCCTCTCAGAATCCGTGTATGGCAAGATCACCTTGCCCACAATCATAATGACAAGCTCCTCTTGTCAATAAATAGAACTCCTCCCGAGTTCCAGTGCAAGCCTCCTCCCGAGACTGAGTTTCAATAAAGAATAAAGACGAATCCACCTATGACACCACTTGTGACATCAACCATTGTCTTAGGATGCAACCAACCACCACACTCGTAGAACAATGAAATCCAACAAAGGTAGAGCGTGGAAACAGTCACACAGAAACCGAAACAAACAACAACGCACCCACTCGCAGAAGCTTGATGGAGGAAAGAACGACGGCTTGCGACACAAGTAATATGTGGGAATAATCAATAATCCGCGCACACCTATTCTGTGAAAGGAAGATGCTTAAGTATCGTCTGCAACAGATTTTCGTTCAAATATTTTATCCAAAACAGAATGCACAATATAAGGAAACCAAAACCACATAATCCGGAGTTATGACACCTGTAACCGATCCTTATGGAACTCCTAGAGCTTGGTATGAATAGTAAAGAATGTCCGTGGGAAAAAAGTTCAAAAAGGATAAGCACGATTCAACTCTATTTACAGGCAAACGGATAAGATATTCTGTTAGTTCAAATCTATGTCGATGACTTACTGTTTGGGTCACTAATGTCTCTCTATGTTGAGAATTTCTTCCCTATGCAAGGTGCATTTGAAATGAGTATGATGGGGGAGCTCAAATTCTTCCTAGGATTTTCAGATCAGTCAAACTCCTGATTGCATTTTTTTTTCTGTTCAAGAAAAATACATTAATGAGCTCCTAAGAAATTTGGTTTGAATCTGTTCGTCCTTAGAACTCCCATGAGCATCACTACTAACTGGATCAAAATGAATGAAATATGGTGGAAATTAAGAATTTATAGGTATGATTGGTTCTTGGTATACCTAACGGCTACAGGCCCGATAATTCTCTTTAGTGCGTGTTTGTGGTGCTAGGTTTCAAGCTTCTCATAGAGAATCTCGCACTTAACTGCTGTTAAAAGGATTTTTCCAAATATTTAAGTGGGCCATCTGACTAGGTTTATGGTACCCGAATGGTCTTCTTTGATCTAATAGGCTATTCATATTCTGATTATGCTGAGTCTAGATTTGATATAAAAGCAACCAGTGGAACATGTCCTTCCGGGTGAATCTCTAGTTTCCTGTACCCAAAGCAAATTCTGTTCACTTTCAACGGCTGAAAGTGACATATATTGCTGCTGCGCAGTTGTTTGGCACAAATGTTGTGATGACAGACCTTTGAGGATGATAATCTTATTCATAAGGGATCAATCCATTTGTGACAACCCATGCCATAATATGTCCAAGAAGCTCATCCAGCATTCTAGAACAATCACATAAGGTTAGTATCACTTCATCGAGTCGATGTTCAAAAAGAGATTTTCTTTAGAATTTGTCAATTCTGTAGACCACTTAGCAATATCT
>CM039510.1:5847548-5898139 GCA_022432975.1 Begonia masoniana | reverse complement strand
GGCTCACCACCTACGTACAACTGTCCCACAACCCTCACAAGGCTCACCACCTACGTACAACTGTCCCACAACCCTCACAAGGCTCACCACCTACGTACAACTGTCCCACAACCCTCACAAGGCTCACCACATACGTACGACTGTCCCACAACCCTCACAAGGCTCACCACCTACGTACAACTGTCCCACAACCCTCACAAGGCTCACCACCTACGTACAACTGTCCCACAACCCTCACAAGGCTCACCACCTATGTACAACTGTCCCACAACCCTCACAAGGCTCACCACCTACGTACAACTGTCCCACAACCCTCACAAGGCTCACCACCTACGTACAACTGTCCCACAACCCTCACAAGGCTCACCACCTACGTACAACTGTCCCACAACCCTCACAAGGCTCACCACCTACGTACAACTGTCCCACAACCCTCACAAGGCTCACCACCTACGTACAACTGTCCCACAACCCTCACAAGGCTCACCACCTACGTACAACTGTCCCACAACCCTCACAAGGCTCACCACCTACGTACAACTGTCCCACAACCCTCACAAGGCTCACCACCTACGTACAACTGTCCCACAACCCTCACAAGGCTCACCACCTACGTACAACTGTCCCACAACCCTCACAAGGCTCACCACCTACGTACAACTGTCCCACAACCCTCACAAGGCTCACCACCTACGTACAACTGTCCCACAACCCTCACAAGGCTCACCACCTACGTACAACTGTCCCACAACCCTCACAAGGCTCACCACCTACGTACAACTGTCCCACAACCCTCACAAGGCTCACCACCTACGTACAACTGTCCCACAACCCTCACAAGGCTCACCACCTACGTACAACTGTCCCACAACCCTCACAAGGCTCACCACCTACGTACAACTGTCCCACAACCCTCACAAGGCTCACCACCTACGTACAACTGTCCCACAACCCTCACAAGGCTCACCACCTACGTACAACTGTCCCACAACCCTCACAAGGCTCACCACATACGTACGACTGTCCCACAACCCTCACAAGGCTCACCACATACGTACGACTGTCCCACAACCCTCACAAGGCTCACCACCTACGTACAACTGTCCCACAACCCTCACAAGGCTCACCACATACGTACGACTGTCCCACAACCCTCACAAGGCTCACCACATACGTACGACTGTCCCACAACCCTCACAAGGCTCACCACATACGTACGACTGTCCCACAACCCTCACAAGGCTCACCACATACGTACGACTGTCCCACAACCCTCACAAGGCTCACCACCTACGTACAACTGTCCCACAACCCTCACAAGGCTCACCACATACGTACGACTGTCCCACAACCCTCACAAGGCTCACCACATACGTACGACTGTCCCACAACCCTCACAAGGCTCACCACCTACGTACAACTGTCCCACAACCCTCACAAGGCTCACCACATACGTACGACTGTCCCACAACCCTCACAAGGCTCACCACATACGTACGACTGTCCCATAACCCTCACAAGGCTCACCACCTACGTACAACTGTCCCACAACCTACACAAGTCTCACCACCTACGTACGACTGTCCCACAACCCTCACAAGGCTCACCACATACGTACGACTGTCCAACAACCCTCACAGGGCTCACCACCTACGTACAACTGTCCCACAACCCTCACAGGGCTCACCACCTACGTACGACTGTCCCACAACCCTCACAAGGCTCACCACCTACGTACAACTGTCTCACAACCCTCACAAGGCTCACCACCTACATACAACTGTCCCACAACCCTCTCAAGGCTCACCACATACGTACGACTGTCCCACAACCCTCACAAGGCTCACCACATACGTACGACTGTCCCACAACCCTCACAGGGCTCACCACCTACGTACAACTGTCCCACAACCCTCACAAGGCTCACCACATACGTACGACTGTCCCACAACCCTCACAAGGCTCACCACATACGTACGACTGTCCCACAACCCTCACAAGGCTCACCACATACGTACGACTGTCCCACAACCCTCACAAGGCTCACCACATACGTACGACTGTCCCACAACCCTCACAAGGCTCACCACATACGTACGACTGTCCCACAACCCTCACAGGGCTCACCACCTACGTACGACTGTCCCACAACCCTCACAAGGCTCACCACCTACGTACAACTGTCTCACAACCCTCACAAGGCTCACCACATACGTACGACTGTCCCACAACCCTCACAGGGCTCACCACCTACGTACAACTGTCCCACAACCCTCACAAGGCTCACCACCTACGTACAACTGTCCCACAACCCTCACAAGGCTCACCACATACGTACGACTGTCCCACAACCCTCACAAGGCTCACCACATACGTACGACTGTCCCACAACCCTCACAAGGCTCACCACATACGTACGACTGTCCCACAACCCTCACAAGGCTCACCACATACGTACGACTGTCCCACAACCCTCACAAGGCTCACCACATACGTACGACTGTCCCACAACCCTCACAAGGCTCACCACATACGTACGACTGTCCCACAACCCTCACAAGGCTCACCACATACGTACGACTGTCCCACAACCCTCACAAGGCTCACCACATACGTACGACTGTCCCACAACCCTCACAAGGCTCACCACATACGTACGACTGTCCCACAACCCTCACAAGGCTCACCACATACGTACGACTGTCCCACAACCCTCACAAGGCTCACCACATACGTACGACTGTCCCACAACCCTCACAAGGCTCACCACATACGTACGACTGTCCCACAACCCTCACAAGGCTCACCACATACGTACGACTGTCCCACAACCCTCACAAGGCTCACCACATACGTACGACTGTCCCACAACCCTCACAAGGCTCACCACATACGTACGACTGTCCCACAACCCTCACAAGGCTCACCACATACGTACGACTGTCCCACAACCCTCACAAGGCTCACCACATACGTACGACTGTCCCACAACCCTCACAAGGCTCACCACATACGTACGACTGTCCCACAACCCTCACAAGGCTCACCACATACGTACGACTGTCCCACAACCCTCACAAGGCTCACCACATACGTACGACTGTCCCACAACCCTCACAAGGCTCACCACATACGTACGACTGTCCCACAACCCTCACAAGGCTCACCACCTACGTACAACTGTCTCACAACCCTCACAAGGCTCACCACATACGTACGACTGTCCCACAACCCTCACAAGGCTCACCACCTTACGTACAATTGTCCCACAACCCTCACAAGGCTCACATCATACCACTGACGACGACTGCACGTACACATCACATACAAACTACTCATGACCTACACAACATGCCCAACTAACGACAACTTCTCGTCCACATCCGTACTGACAACCCACCATGTATGCAAGACCCACAGCATACCACTAATGATGACTACACATCCCCATCACATCATGTAGCACCCAGTTTCGTTTAACTAGTTTACTTTATTAAATTATAGTGAATATTTTAAGGATGAGATTGGGAGGTTTAGTGATTAGGTTAATAAATGAGTGAGTAAGGACATGGTGGTAATTTGAGATAATATACTGGATAACGTATTTAATGGAGGGTTCAATGAGGTTTAGCCGCCACTGTTCTCTCATTTTTCCTTTCTCGGTATTCAGCTCAAACTCAGCAGAGCTCCAGGCGATTTTCCCCTCCGACCTTCATTTCTCGGACTAGGTAATTCTTTCCTTTTTATTTTCTTAAGATCTGAGTGGCTAGATAGCAGATGAGTGCAATGTATGTATCTTGTTAATGCTGTGAGTGAGTTGAGTTCAGGTTTAGTGTTGAGCCGAGAATGTACAATGACCAGAGCTTCCAAACTAGCTCCTTAGGTTTCTGAATGATATAGGATAAGGCTAGTGATTATCTAATCGGTATTTTGCTTATGACATTAGGTGAGCAGGACTTCCAGTGTAGTTGAAACCGAGCGATTTCCAGGAGACCAGGTAAGTAAAGTTCGCTTGTGCCTTCGGGCCTACATCACAAAACATTAGGGTTTGTTTGCTGGAATGTGTTGGTATGTCATGCATCATGTTTTAAAAATTATACGAAAATGAATTTGAATGCATGTTGGCATGGTAAGGATTGAACTTATTGAAATAGCTATGTGAAACAGTTTTACTGTTAAGGGAAATAATCCGCCCCTTAATGAGACAGTGGATATTTATACTTTGGGAGAGTTGATCCAACTTCCAATTTCACAGGGGAATCTGAACATGTGAATCAGATTTACTGTTAAGGGAATTTATCCGCCCCTTAATGAGTCAGTGGATGTTTATACTTTGGGAGAGTTGATCCAACTTCCAATTTCACAGGGGAATCTGAACATGTGAATCAGATTTACTGTTAAGGGAATTTATCCGCCCCTTAATGAGACAGTGGATATTTATACTTTGGGAGAGTTGATCCAACTTCCAATTTCACAGGGGAATCTGAACATGTGAATCAGATTTACTGTTAAGGGAATTTATCCGCCCCTTAATGAGACAGTGGATATTTATACTTTGGGAGAGTTGATCCAACTTCCAATTTCACAGGGGAATCTGAACATGTGAATCAGATTTACTGTTAAGGGAATTTATCCGCCCCTTAATGAGACAGTGGATATTTATACTTTGGGAGAGTTGATCCAACTTCCAATTTCACAGGGGAATCTGAACATGTGAATCAGATTTACTGTTAAGGGAATTTATCCGCCCCTTAATGAGACAGTGGATATTTATACTTTGGGAGAGTTGATCCAACTTCCAATTTCACAGGGGAATCTGAACATGTGAATCAGATTTACTGTTAAGGGAATTTATCCGCCCCTTAATGAGACAGTGGATATTTATACTTTGGGAGAGTTGATCCAACTTCCAATTTCACAGGGGAATCTGAACATGTGAATCAGATTTACTGTTAAGGGAATTTATCCGCCCCTTAATGAGACAGTGGATATTTATACTTTGGGAGAGTTGATCCAACTTCCAATTTCACAGGGGAATCTGAACATGTGAATCAGATTTACTGTTAAGGGAATTTATCCGCCCCTTAATGAGTCAGTGGATGTTTATACTTTGGGAGAGTTGATCCAACTCCCAATTTCACAGGGGGATCCGAACAGAAACGATGAATGAACAACTGAGATGAGAAAGTAGAAATTGCATGTTTATGAATTCATATTTTAGTATTTCATTTCATTACTGCTTTACTTACTTAGCATTAGGCTAATAGATGAGTTTTGTGATGTAGGTGTTGAGGATATTGCAGGTGAATTTCCTGAGTGCACAGATGATTAGATGTGGTTGGAGGAGTACATTCATGTCTCGGCCTGGTAAACTGATGAGGCGGGTTAACTGATGTCAGCAGTTGTGGAGGTTTAGTTGATAATGAATTGATCTGAGTATGTCGAGTTTTCATGACAGTGGAAATTTTAATATTTGAATACGTTTTGAGATTTTCTGATGATAGTATTCTGTGGAATTTTAAATGTTGGGTTCTTACTGGATTTGAGTATTGCAACGATTTGAATTGCTTCAGAATGGTTTCAGTAAAGTGAGTAAATTCCTTTCCGTAGTTAGAGTTGTTGTTTTGTTTCCTGTCGGTAGATGAAGTCTATCGGCAGATGTTGTGTTGTTAATCTATTCTCTATCGGAAGATGTCCTCAGTGGAAGCCATCAGATGATACAGAATGTAATTTGTCGTTTAGTAACCGGAATATGTAGCTTGTCTTACCGGTGGACGTGTGATAAAGTCGATCGGATGAAGGAAATCATCCGGCTGACATCACCGGTGGATGCGAGATTTAGTCGATCGGATGAAGAAAATCATCCAGCTGACGTCATCGGTAGATGTAGGAAGACTTTTGTCGTCTTATGACCGGTGGTTGCGAGCAATGGTTTTTGTCACTTAGTGACCGGGCGATATATCCTATTTTGTTTTGACTTGTGAAGGAAAAATGAACTTTGTCGTTTAGTCACCGGTGGATGTCGTTTGTTGAATCCACCGGATGACGTAGCCAAAGTTTTGTCGTTTTGTCACCGGAAGAAGCCTTTTGTTTTCTGTTTCAATCTCTTCAGTTGACTTTGCTCAGCGGCAGATACGGTTGACTTCTGTAACTTTTCAAGTATTTCACGATTTAAACGTTTATTTCTTTTGGCCGAGTATTGCTTAACATCCCAACTGATTATTCAAGCATTGTTCTATAGTTTTAATTAACTCTATTTTTGCTTAAATGATTTCCGCTGCTAGTTCTTTTTAGATATTTTGAAGTTTTAGAAAAATGTCAAACCCAGACTTTCGAGTGAAATTTTAAATTTGGTCCAAAGTTTCTTAGTCAAGTTTGAGTTTATGAGTAACGAACCGGGTTCAGAAAACTCGGGGCGTTACACATCACACACGTACCTACGACTTATAACCTGCATACCATGACCAACTAACGACGACTTCACATCCACATCACATCACACATGTACCTACGACTTGCAACCTGCATACCATGACCAACTAACGATAACTTCGCATCCACATCACTTCACGAACGTACCTACGACTCCCAACCTGCATTCCATGACCAACTAGCGCGACTTCACCTCCACATCACATCACACACGTACCTACGACTTACAACCTGCATACCATGACCAACTAACGCGACTTCACCTCCACATCACATCACACACATACCTATGGCCACCACACACACACATCACATACAGACCACTCACGACATATACACGACTCACAACAAGCAAACAACTGTGGTGTAGGCTCTTCTGGGCGACTCTCAATCATTTACACCCACACTACTACTTACCTGGCGTCCCAACTCGTTGAGGATGCTCGGTTCCCTATCCACCTATGGCTCGACCTACGACAAATATTCAAACTTCATTAAAATCAAGCTTACATTCACCAATTTACCCTCAAACTACTATTTCTAGCCTAACCCAACTAAAGTCTAACTAAACGGGCAACTAATTTAGGTTCGGTAAAAATCGACCCAAAACTTTGGACGTGCGTAACTTTCGCGTCGGTTATCGGAATCGAGCGATTCTAGCGGCCACGTACTCCTCTATTAGCCTAGTTTAACCTGCCAAAAGGAAATTTAAAACAAAAGGCCGTAGCTAAGTCAAAAATGGCAAAACCCGATTTTGCCCTAAACCAAAAATTTTCCCTTTTTCGGTTTTCCATCAATTCTCACCCGTTTCCTCACCAATCAACCACATTTACTCCCAATTAGCATAATCTAACAAAAAACCCCAAGGATACATAGCAAAACTCAAAATGCCCAAATAGTGCTTGCTGCATTTCGCCCAAACAGGGCTCTTCATGGCCAAACGACCATAGCCGGTCCAAGGGTCAACAAACCCACGTCGGAAGCAGTCAATTTCAGCTGGTGATCGGAGCTCAAACTAGATCGTCGTCCTCGGCCCCGAACAGAATAAAAAACAGGGCAAAAAGGGGACTTACCATTCGGTCTTGTGCCCGAAGACGGCCGGAAATGACAGCCCTGGAATCGCCGACGTTGGCTGGCAGAAAAAACGTCAGAAATCGCCGGTGAACAGCGCCGAATGTTGCTCTCCTCCTCGTCTCCGCTCGGGTCTCTCGCGCTCGCACAGCAGAATGGCTTTCGAAGCCATTCTGCTGTTTTAAGAGAAAACCTAATGTTTTCTCTTAAAACATAATTTAAAATATCTAATTACCGTTTTGCCCTCTCGTAAATTCGGCCCTCCCGAAACTCCGTTAAATCCCATTTTTCGACCGTTAAATTGTTATAAATTGACTCTCACCTCACCCTCGGTCTAACTCCTCCACCGAAACTCCCGAGAAATAATTTAATTAACTCAATAGCTAACCTAACTTAAATTAATTAAGTTAACCCAAAAATCTGAGGTATTACAGTAACACCCGGAAATGTCCTATAACGTACGTAGCCCTAGGTTAGGGTATTTTGTGAGAGCTAACATTAATTCTAGAATGATTTAGTTAGAAAGAGTGATGAAAGTGATATTGTAAGAGAAATTTGAGAGAAACCTTAGGATTTGAATGGTTAGGAATTTTGTTGAGTTGACTTTAATGTACTTGGCATAAACAATGAAAGAAATGTGATTTAAGAGAGGTTGAATTCACGTGGATTTGAGGGTGAGTGAAAGGTGAGACTACTTTTTAAAAAAAATAGAAATGTGTGGTAAACATTTAGAAGGTTGAAAGTTGGTTTTATAAATTTGGAGGGTTTAGTTAAAAAAGGGAAAAGTCTTCATCTTCCTCCCCTTCATCTCCACGAATTTTTCCAGCCATTGAAGGGTTTTCCTCTCCTTCATTTCAGCATTTTGGCAAGGATTTTAGGTATGTTTTAAATGGGTTTTATATTATATGCAATGGAGGAGTGGTTTTGGATGTTTTGATGGTGTTTTGAGTGAATTTGGTTAGGGTTTGGTAAACCCTAATTTAGGGCTCCGAAAATGTTTTTTCCTTGCTGGTTTTTCTTCCTATATTTAATGGTTTAAATGTTAGATGGATTAGTTTAGGTTGTTTTTAGAGATAGATTAGAGTTTAGGTGGAAGTTAGCAAAAATTGGTTTTTAGTGTATAAGAGACCGATTCTGTTTTGATGATTTCCGATTGGCCAAGTTGTTTGGTTGTTGAATTTGATTATTTCAATGAATAGTAGACGTGTAGAGGTTTACGGAATGGGGTGGAACGTCTAAATCCGTTGAAAAACGAGTGAGTTATGGCAATTGAAGTTTGTTTATAGAAATTGTGGGAAAAATCGAGAATTTGGGGTTTAAGGTTATATGTAAGTTTGGTTTGATGTTAGAATTGGAGTAGACATTTATTAGAAGTTCTTTGATGATTATTAAGTGATTTTCCCTATATTTGTTACGTTAATGAGCGAATAATTGGATTAAGCGGAGTGAGCGAACACGTGCTGAGAAACCAGATAAGTAGAGGAACGTGTGTGCTTTTTCCTTCGGGCCTACACCATAGAACGGTAGAGATGTTTGTTTGTTTTTTTTGGTTGTTTGTTTTGGTTTGAACATTGTATTGTCATGCATCATTGTTTTTGAACTGCGAACCACGAGTTTTGAGCATGGTTTTGGATGGTAAGCACGAAATAAAATGTGAGTAGATACATAAAATTTGTCATCCGGTCACTAAACGACAAAACATAAAATTTGTCATCCGGTCACTAAACGACAAAACATAAAATTTGTCATCCGGTCACTAAACGACAAAACATAAAATTTGTCATCCGGTCACTAAACGACAAAACATAAAATTTGTCATCCGGTCACTAAACGACAAAACATAAAATTTGTCATCCGGTCACTAAACGACAAAACATAAAATTTGTCATCCGGTCACTAAACGACAAAACATAAAATTTGTCATCCGGTCACTAAACGACAAAACATAAAATTTGTCATCCGGTCACTAAACGACAAAACATAAAATTTGTCATCCGGTCACTAAACGACAAAACATAAAATTTGTCATCCGGTCACTAAACGACAAAACATAAAATTTGTCATCCGGTCACTAAACGACAAAACATAAAATTTGTCATCCGGTCACTAAACGACAAAACATAAAATTTGTCATCCGGTCACTAAACGACAAAACATAAAATTTGTCATCCGGTCACTAAACGACAAAACATAAAATTTGTCATCCGGTCACTAAACGACAAAACATAAAATTTGTCATCCGGTCACTAAACGACAAAACATAAAATTTGTCATCCGGTCACTAAACGACAAAACATAAAATTTGTCATCCGGTCACTAAACGACAAAACATAAAATTTGTCATCCGGTCACTAAACGACAAAACATAAAATTTGTCATCCGGTCACTAAACGACAAAACATAAAATTTGTCATCCGGTCACTAAACGACAAAACATAAAATTTGTCATCCGGTCACTAAACGACAAAACATAAAATTTGTCATCCGGTCACTAAACGACAAAACATAAAATTTGTCATCCGGTCACTAAACGACAAAACATAAAATTTGTCATCCGGTCACTAAACGACAAAACATAAAATTTGTCATCCGGTCACTAAACGACAAAACATAAAATTTGTCATCCGGTCACTAAACGACAAAACATAAAATTTGTCATCCGGTCACTAAACGACAAAACATAAAATTTGTCATCCGGTCACTAAACGACAAAACATAAAATTTGTCATCCGGTCACTAAACGACAAAACATAAAATTTGTCATCCGGTCACTAAACGACAAAACATAAAATTTGTCATCCGGTCACTAAACGACAAAACATAAAATTTGTCATCCGGTCACTAAACGACAAAACATAAAATTTGTCATCCGGTCACTAAACGACAAAACATAAAATTTGTCATCCGGTCACTAAACGACAAAACATAAAATTTGTCATCCGGTCACTAAACGACAAAACATAAAATTTGTCATCCGGTCACTAAACGACAAAACATAAAATTTGTCATCCGGTCACTAAACGACAAAACATAAAATTTGTCATCCGGTCACTAAACGACAAAACATAAAATTTGTCATCCGGTCACTAAACGACAAAACATAAAATTTGTCATCCGGTCACTAAACGACAAAACATAAAATTTGTCATCCGGTCACTAAACGACAAAACATAAAATTTGTCATCCGGTCACTAAACGACAAAACATAAAATTTGTCATCCGGTCACTAAACGACAAAACATAAAATTTGTCATCCGGTCACTAAACGACAAAACATAAAATTTGTCATCCGGTCACTAAACGACAAAACATAAAATTTGTCATCCGGTCACTAAACGACAAAACATAAAATTTGTCATCCGGTCACTAAACGACAAAACATAAAATTTGTCATCCGGTCACTAAACGACAAAACATAAAATTTGTCATCCGGTCACTAAACGACAAAACATAAAATTTGTCATCCGGTCACTAAACGACAAAACATAAAATTTGTCATCCGGTCACTAAACGACAAAACATAAAATTTGTCATCCGGTCACTAAACGACAAAACATAAAATTTGTCATCCGGTCACTAAACGACAAAACATAAAATTTGTCATCCGGTCACTAAACGACAAAACATAAAATTTGTCATCCGGTCACTAAACGACAAAACATAAAATTTGTCATCCGGTCACTAAACGACAAAACATAAAATTTGTCATCCGGTCACTAAACGACAAAACATAAAATTTGTCATCCGGTCACTAAACGACAAAACATAAAATTTGTCATCCGGTCACTAAACGACAAAACATAAAATTTGTCATCCGGTCACTAAACGACAAAACATAAAATTTGTCATCCGGTCACTAAACGACAAAACATAAAATTTGTCATCCGGTCACTAAACGACAAAACATAAAATTTGTCATCCGGTCACTAAACGACAAAACATAAAATTTGTCATCCGGTCACTAAACGACAAAACATAAAATTTGTCATCCGGTCACTAAACGACAAAACATAAAATTTGTCATCCGGTCACTAAACGACAAAACATAAAATTTGTCATCCGGTCACTAAACGACAAAACATAAAATTTGTCATCCGGTCACTAAACGACAAAATATATCCTTCATCTACCGGTGACGTCAGCTGGATGATCTCTCTCATCCGATCGACTTTACCCTACATCTACCGGTGACGTCAGCCGGATGATCCCTCTCATCCGGGCACTAGACGACAAACAAAACACCTATATCATCCGTAGAAAAGAAACACAACACTATCCACAGAAAAGAATTTACTTACTTCCCAAAGACCATTCAGGAACGACTCAAGCCATAGCATTAATCAAATCCGATAAAAACCAACATTTAAAACTCAACAGACTGCTAAAATCAGTAAATTTCAAACGTATTCAAAATGCTAAAATTCCTACTGTCATGAGAACTCAACATACTCAGACTGAATCCTTGACTACTAGTCCTCCACACTGACAGACATCAGTTAAACCGCCCCATCAGCTGCCAGAACATTGAATAGGTGCCTCCTCCAACCCGACTAGTCCTCAGTGAACTCAGTAACACACCTGCTGTCACTTCTTCACCTACATCACAAAACTCATCTATTAGCCTAATGCTAAGTAAGTAATGCAGAAATGATATGAATTACTGAAACATAAACTCCTAAACATGCAGTTTCTACTTTCTCATCTCAGTTGTTCATTCATCGTTTCTGATACAGATCCCCTGTGAAATTGGGAGTTGGATCAACTCTCCCAAAGTATAGATATCCACTGACTCATTAAGGGGCGGATTAATTCCCTTAATAGTAAATCTGATTCACATGTTCAGATCCCCCTGTGAAATTGGAAGTTGGATCAGCTCTTCCAAAGTATATATATATCCATTGTCTCATTAAGGGGCGGATTAATTCCCTTAACAGTAAATCTGTTTCACCTTGCCATTTCATCACATTCAATCCTCTCCATACCAATATGTATTCAAATTCATTTTCGTATACATTTTGAAAACATGATGCATGACATACAACATATCCAAGTAAATACAAACCTAGCGTTTTGTGATGTAGGCCCGAAGGCACAAACAAACATTACTTACCTGGATCTCCTGGAATTGTCTGGGTAGCTAACCACTTCGGGTATTGCTCAACCTAAAACCGTAGACAGAGCATATATTAAATTCCCTCTAATCTTCATTCTAGACCACTATAAGTCTAAGGGAAACTCTAGTCATTGTGCATTCTCGATTTCGACTTAAACCGAACTAACTCTCACTTACCGTATTTTCCCAAACCTCAATATCATCTCTCCCACCAACAATAGATACAATGTAGCTAGAAATAGAGGCAAAACTCACCAAGTTCGGAAGAAGTCGCTGGAGAAAGTCGAAGGGGGTCTCCTATCGTGCTCTGCTAGGCTGAGGAGCTGAGAATGGGGAGGAAATGGAATAAAACAGTGGCGGCTACTTCAATAATAGTTTCCTTACATACATTATCCACCTTTAGATTTCTAATTACCCTTATACCCTTGCCTAGTCATCCACTAACCCTACATTTAATATTGTCATTTCTTTAAAAAGAATAGAGAAAACGGTTTACAGGACCGGGTATTTCAATCTACCCTCCTTAAAAGAATTTTGTCCTCAAAATTCAGTACCTGAATAATTCTGGATGTTGGTCCATCATGTCTTGCTGACGCTCCCAAGTTGTCTCCTCTATGTTCTGATTGTTCCATAAGACTTTCACTAGTGGAACTTCTTTGTTGCGCAATACCTTCACTGCATAGTCCAAGATCCTTACTGGTTTCTCCACATATGCAAGAGTAGGAAGGGCTTCAATGCTCTGCTGTTCCATAATCTGTTGAAGGATCTCTAACACATTTCTTCAGCATGGAAACATGAAACACATTATGAATTCCCTCCAGAGAGGCTGGTAGCAGAAGTTGATATGCTGACTTCCCAATTCTCTTCACGATTTGGAAAGGTCCAATATACCTGGGGTTTCAACTTGCCAGTCTTTTCCCAAACCTCACAACTCCTTTGAAAGGTGACACTTTAAGGAAAACCTCATCACCTACATCAAACTCTAATTCTCTTCATCTTTTGTTTGCGTAGCTTTTCTGCCGACTTGAGCTGTTAAGATTCTTTGTCGATAAGAGCATCTTCTCCACTGTCTGCTGCACAATATCAGGACCAATCAACCGTGCTTCTCCAACTTCATCCCAATATAATGGAGATCTGCACTTTCGTCCATATAATGCTTCGTAGGTGCCATGCCTATTGTTGCTTGGAAGCTGTTATTGTAAGAGAACTCGACCAATGGTAGTATCCACTCCAAGATCCTTGAAAATCCAATACACATGCTCGGAGCATATCCTCCAAGGTTTGGATAGGTTCTCTCGGATTGTCCAGGCAGTTTGAGGAGGAAAGGCTGTGCTAAAACTAAGCTGTGTTCCCATAGCCTTGTGCAAACTTTTCCAGAACTTGGATGTAAATCTGGAGTCTCTGTCTGAAACTATGGTGCTTGGAACTCCATGCAGTCTAACCACTTCGTGCACATACAACTCTGGCCAGTTGATCCATCGTATGTTACCTTTATTGGCAGAAAAGTGAGGCAGATTTGGTGTAAACGATCGACGATTACCCAGATTGCATCATGTCCCTTTGCTGTTCTAGGTATCCCATAACAAAATCCATAGCTATTTGTTCCCATTTCCATTCGGGAACTGGTAAGGGTTGCAATGTTCCAGCAGGCCTCTGATGTTCAGCTTTGACTTGCTGGCAGATCAGACATGTCTCCACATACTCCGCCACACTTCTCTTCATACCTGGCCACCAATAATGTTGTTTGAGATCTCTGTACATCTTTGTACTTCCAGGATGACAAGAGCCTGGAGGAATGTGCCTCAGATAAGATTTCCTTTCTAAGTTCAGCATCAGCCGGAACAAACCATCTATTTCGAAACTTGAGAATTCCATCGGCTGAGCAGTTGAAATCCAACTTGCCAGTAGAATCCATGCTCAACTTATATTCATTGCATTCAGGGTCATTCATTTGAACTTCCTTTATTCTCTCCAAAATGGGAGGCCTTAAAGATTATGGTCGAAAGCATGGCTGACACACTAGACACGGCTTCCATGTTAATCTGTGGAATTCAGTCTCTAAAGCTATTGGTATATCTAAAATCAATGCAGAGACTGAAGGAGTCACTCTAACTCAAAGCATCAGCCACTACATTCGCCTTGCCGGGGTGGTACTTATCTCGAAATCATAATCTTTGACAAATTCTAACCATCTACGCTGCCTCATATTCAGTTCCTTTTGCGTGAAAAATGTATTCAGGCTCTTATGATCTGAAAATATCTCACAAGATTGTCCATACAGGTAATGCCTCCAATCTTAAGTGTGAATACCACTGCAGCTAATTCTAAGTCATGTGTAGGGTAATTTTTCTCATGGACCTTCAACTGTCTAGAGGCATAAGCTATCACTTTACCATCCTGCATTAACACACAACCTAGACCGATCTTGGAAGCATCACAATAAATGCTAAACTTACCATTCTCGACAGGGAGGGTCAGAATTGGAGCATTGGGTCAGCTTCTGCTTCAAAGTTGGAAACTATGCTCGCAATCCTCAGTCCACCATATTTTACGTTCTTCCTAGTTAATCAGGTAAGGGATGTTGCAATCTTTGAGAATCCTTCGATAAATTTCTTGTAATACCCAGCCAATCCAAGAAAACTTCTGACATCCGTAGCATTCCTCGGTTGGGGCCATTCCTTAACTGCCTGGACCTTAGCTGGATCCACAGATATGCCATCTCCAGAGATGACATGTCCTAAAAAGTGAATTTGGTCCAACCAAAATTCACACTTAGAAAACTTGGCATAAAGTTGGTGCCTTCTCAGTACTTCTAACACTAAACCCAAATGTTTTGCATGCTCATCTTTAGTACTAGAATAGATTAGAATGTCATCTATGAATACAATGACAAACTTGTCCAAATACTCGTGAAACACCCTATTCATGAGATCCATGAAGGCTGCTGGTGCATTTGTCAGACCAAAAGATATAACCAAAAACTCATAATGTCCATACCTCGTGCGAAAGGCAGTCTTTGGGATATCCTCAAATTTAACCTTCAGCTGATAATAACCGGATCTAAGGTCAATCTTAGAGAAAAGTCTTGCACCCCTAAGCTGGTCAAATAAGTCATCAATTCTCGGCAGAGGGTATTTATTCTTAACGTTAACTTATTCAATTCTCTATAATCAATGCACATACGCATAGATCCATCTTTCTTCTTGACAAAGAGGACCGTGCACCCCATGGTGAAAAGCTAGGGCGTATGAACCCTTTCTCCAACAGATCCTCCAATTGTTTCTTTAACTCTGTGAGTTCTGTTGGTGCTAGTCTATATGGATTTTAGACACAGGCTCGGCTCCGGGGTAAACATCCACAACAAATTCGATTTCCCTATCTGGTGGCAAGCCTGGAAGGTCATCTAAGAATACTTCAGGGAAGTCTTGGACAACTAAGACATTTTGGGACTTGATTTCTCCACTAGTTGTATGTCTAAAGCACTAGCTAAGAAGCACAAATACTCTCTACACTGGGAGGGTCTACAATTGACAGAAGTCAGTACAGTCATTTCCTTACTCTTCTCTGAGGCTTGAAAGGTATGCCTCAAACTACCAGGGGTTGGAAACTAACTATTCAGTCCTACAATCAATCGTGGCATATGCTTAAACAGCCAATCCATTCCTAGAATTACATCAAATCCATTATATCCATAATGATGAGATCAGCGGGTAGACTCACACTTCCTACTAACACATCTCTGTCAAGCATCACTCGGTTAGAGTGCATGCGCTCACCAGAGGTAAGGTAACATTAAACACATGCATGGAAGGGGTAAACGGTACATCTAATTTAGCAGCAAATGTAGATGCTATAAACGAATGCGTTGCACCAGAATCTATCAAAGTAAAAGCAGGCACAGAGTTGATCAATATAGTACCTGACACTACGGCAGGCTGTTCTTCACCCGACTCCATCATGGAGAATATTCTTGGTTTAATCATAGCAGGACCACTCTTAGGAACTGGACAGTCTCTGCTAATATGGCCGACTTTGTTACAATTATAGCATCTGGTGACTCTAGGCTTCGAACACTCTTTGAACGTATGTCCAACTTCCTCACAGTTGAAGCACTTTCCCAAGCCCAGTCTACATTCTCCCGGGTGGTTCTTCAGGCACTTTGGACACTGGGGAAATTTCCTGACATTTTGCACCCTTCCCCCTGCTCCTTGGCTATTTTGGCCCTCACTTGGCCTCTTTGTTCCCCTTTGTTGGTGTGACTGGTTAAACCTTTGCGGGGTCTCCTTTAGTCCAGCACACTTCCTTTCAGCCTCTTCCACTTCCAGAGCAGTGGACACAACTTCGCTGAACGTTAAACCTTTAATGCCACAGAATTTGACTCCCCGATAAATCTCCGGCTTCAGTCCATGCACAAATTTGAACACCTTATCCTCGTCCTTATGAGCAAAGTGTCCAGCAAACCTGGACAAGGACTCAAATTGCCTACTGTACTCAGCCACCGACCCTGTCTGCTTCAAATTCAGAAATTCCAACTTCTTTGCGGTTTGGACCGTGCTGTTAAAATATTTGTCATCCGGTCACTAAACGACAAAACATAAAATTTGTCATCCGGTCACTAAACGACAAAACATAAAATTTGTCATCCGGTCACTAAACGACAAAACATAAAATTTGTCATCCGGTCACTAAACGACAAAACATAAAATTTGTCATCCGGTCACTAAACGACAAAACATAAAATTTGTCATCCGGTCACTAAACGACAAAACATAAAATTTGTCATCCGGTCACTAAACGACAAAACATAAAATTTGTCATCCGGTCACTAAACGACAAAACATAAAATTTGTCATCCGGTCACTAAACGACAAAACATAAAATTTGTCATCCGGTCACTAAACGACAAAACATAAAATTTGTCATCCGGTCACTAAACGACAAAACATAAAATTTGTCATCCGGTCACTAAACGACAAAACATAAAATTTGTCATCCGGTCACTAAACGACAAAACATAAAATTTGTCATCCGGTCACTAAACGACAAAACATAAAATTTGTCATCCGGTCACTAAACGACAAAACATAAAATTTGTCATCCGGTCACTAAACGACAAAACATAAAATTTGTCATCCGGTCACTAAACGACAAAACATAAAATTTGTCATCCGGTCACTAAACGACAAAACATAAAATTTGTCATCCGGTCACTAAACGACAAAACATAAAATTTGTCATCCGGTCACTAAACGACAAAACATAAAATTTGTCATCCGGTCACTAAACGACAAAACATAAAATTTGTCATCCGGTCACTAAACGACAAAACATAAAATTTGTCATCCGGTCACTAAACGACAAAACATAAAATTTGTCATCCGGTCACTAAACGACAAAACATAAAATTTGTCATCCGGTCACTAAACGACAAAACATAAAATTTGTCATCCGGTCACTAAACGACAAAACATAAAATTTGTCATCCGGTCACTAAACGACAAAACATAAAATTTGTCATCCGGTCACTAAACGACAAAACATAAAATTTGTCATCCGGTCACTAAACGACAAAACATAAAATTTGTCATCCGGTCACTAAACGACAAAACATAAAATTTGTCATCCGGTCACTAAACGACAAAACATAAAATTTGTCATCCGGTCACTAAACGACAAAACATAAAATTTGTCATCCGGTCACTAAACGACAAAACATAAAATTTGTCATCCGGTCACTAAACGACAAAACATAAAATTTGTCATCCGGTCACTAAACGACAAAACATAAAATTTGTCATCCGGTCACTAAACGACAAAACATAAAATTTGTCATCCGGTCACTAAACGACAAAACATAAAATTTGTCATCCGGTCACTAAACGACAAAACATAAAATTTGTCATCCGGTCACTAAACGACAAAACATAAAATTTGTCATCCGGTCACTAAACGACAAAACATAAAATTTGTCATCCGGTCACTAAACGACAAAACATAAAATTTGTCATCCGGTCACTAAACGACAAAACATAAAATTTGTCATCCGGTCACTAAACGACAAAACATAAAATTTGTCATCCGGTCACTAAACGACAAAACATAAAATTTGTCATCCGGTCACTAAACGACAAAACATAAAATTTGTCATCCGGTCACTAAACGACAAAACATAAAATTTGTCATCCGGTCACTAAACGACAAAACATAAAATTTGTCATCCGGTCACTAAACGACAAAACATAAAATTTGTCATCCGGTCACTAAACGACAAAACATAAAATTTGTCATCCGGTCACTAAACGACAAAACATAAAATTTGTCATCCGGTCACTAAACGACAAAACATAAAATTTGTCATCCGGTCACTAAACGACAAAACATAAAATTTGTCATCCGGTCACTAAACGACAAAACATAAAATTTGTCATCCGGTCACTAAACGACAAAACATAAAATTTGTCATCCGGTCACTAAACGACAAAACATAAAATTTGTCATCCGGTCACTAAACGACAAAACATAAAATTTGTCATCCGGTCACTAAACGACAAAACATAAAATTTGTCATCCGGTCACTAAACGACAAAACATAAAATTTGTCATCCGGTCACTAAACGACAAAACATAAAATTTGTCATCCGGTCACTAAACGACAAAACATAAAATTTGTCATCCGGTCACTAAACGACAAAACATAAAATTTGTCATCCGGTCACTAAACGACAAAACATAAAATTTGTCATCCGGTCACTAAACGACAAAACATAAAATTTGTCATCCGGTCACTAAACGACAAAACATAAAATTTGTCATCCGGTCACTAAACGACAAAACATAAAATTTGTCATCCGGTCACTAAACGACAAAACATAAAATTTGTCATCCGGTCACTAAACGACAAAACATAAAATTTGTCATCCGGTCACTAAACGACAAAACATAAAATTTGTCATCCGGTCACTAAACGACAAAACATAAAATTTGTCATCCGGTCACTAAACGACAAAACATAAAATTTGTCATCCGGTCACTAAACGACAAAACATAAAATTTGTCATCCGGTCACTAAACGACAAAACATAAAATTTGTCATCCGGTCACTAAACGACAAAACATAAAATTTGTCATCCGGTCACTAAACGACAAAACATAAAATTTGTCATCCGGTCACTAAACGACAAAACATAAAATTTGTCATCCGGTCACTAAACGACAAAACATAAAATTTGTCATCCGGTCACTAAACGACAAAACATAAAATTTGTCATCCGGTCACTAAACGACAAAACATAAAATTTGTCATCCGGTCACTAAACGACAAAACATAAAATTTGTCATCCGGTCACTAAACGACAAAACATAAAATTTGTCATCCGGTCACTAAACGACAAAACATAAAATTTGTCATCCGGTCACTAAACGACAAAACATAAAATTTGTCATCCGGTCACTAAACGACAAAACATAAAATTTGTCATCCGGTCACTAAACGACAAAACATAAAATTTGTCATCCGGTCACTAAACGACAAAACATAAAATTTGTCATCCGGTCACTAAACGACAAAACATAAAATTTGTCATCCGGTCACTAAACGACAAAACATAAAATTTGTCATCCGGTCACTAAACGACAAAACATAAAATTTGTCATCCGGTCACTAAACGACAAAACATAAAATTTGTCATCCGGTCACTAAACGACAAAACATAAAATTTGTCATCCGGTCACTAAACGACAAAACATAAAATTTGTCATCCGGTCACTAAACGACAAAACATAAAATTTGTCATCCGGTCACTAAACGACAAAACATAAAATTTGTCATCCGGTCACTAAACGACAAAACATAAAATTTGTCATCCGGTCACTAAACGACAAAACATAAAATTTGTCATCCGGTCACTAAACGACAAAACATAAAATTTGTCATCCGGTCACTAAACGACAAAACATAAAATTTGTCATCCGGTCACTAAACGACAAAACATAAAATTTGTCATCCGGTCACTAAACGACAAAACATAAAATTTGTCATCCGGTCACTAAACGACAAAACATAAAATTTGTCATCCGGTCACTAAACGACAAAACATAAAATTTGTCATCCGGTTCACTAAACGACAAAATATATCCTTCATCTACCGGTGACGTCAGCTGGATGATCTCTCTCATCCGATCGACTTTACCCTACATCTACCGGTGACGGCAGTCGGATGATCCCTTTCATCCGGGCACTAGACGACAAACAAACACCTATATCATCCGGTAGAAAAGAAACACAACACTATCCACAGAAAGAATTTACTTACTTCCCAAAGACCATTCAGGAACGACTCAAGCCATAGCATTAATCAAATCCGATAAAAACCTAACATTTAAAACTCAACAGACTGCTAAAATCAGTTAAATTTCAAAACGTATCAAAATGCTAAAATTCCTACTGTCATGAGAACTCAACATACGCAGACTGAAGCCTTGACTACTAGTCCTCCACACTGACAGAATCAGTTAAACCGCCCATCAGCTGCAGAAACATTGAATAGGTGCACTCCTCCAACCCGACTAGTCCTCAGTGAACTCAGTAAACACACCTACTGTCACTTCTTCACCTACATCACAAAACTCATCTATTAGCCTAATGCTAAGTAAGTAATGCAGCAATGAATATGAATTACTGAAACATAAACTCCTAAACCATGCAGTTCTACTTTCTCATCTCAGTATTCATTCATCGTTTCTGATACAGATCCCCCTGTGAAATTGGGCGTTGGATCAACTCTCCCAAAGTACTATATATCCACTGACTCATTAAGGGGCTGATTAATTCCTTAATAGTAAATCTGATTCACATGTTCAGATCCCCTGTGAAATTGGAAGTTGGATCAGCTCTTCCAAAGTATATATATATCCATTGTCTCATTAAGGGGCGGATAATTCCCTTAACAGTAAATCTGTTTCACCTTGCCGTTTCATCACATTCAATCCTCTCCATACCAATATGTATTCAAATTCATTTTCGTATACATTTTGAAAACATGATGCATGACATACAAACACATCCAAGTAATACAAACCTAGCGTTTTGTGATGTAGGCCCGAAGGCACAAACAAACATTACTTACCTGGATCTCCTGGAATTGTCTGGGTAGCTAACCACTTCGGGTATTGCTCAACCTAAAACCGTAGACAGAGCTATATTAAATTCCCTCTAATCTTCATTCTAGACCACTATAAGTCTAAGGGAAACTCTAGTCATGTGCATTCTCGATTTCGACTTAAACCGAACTAACTCTCACTTACCGTATTTCCCAAACCTCAATATCATCTCTCCCACCAACAATAGATACAATGTAGCTAGAAATAGAGGCAAAACTCACCAAGTTCGGAAGAAGTCGCTGGAGAAAGTCGAAGGGGGTCTCCTATCGTGCTCTGCTAGGCTGAGGAGCTGAGAATGGGGAGGAAATGGAATAAAACAGTGGCGGCTACTTCAATAATAGTTTCCTTAAATACGTTATCCACATTTAGATTTCTAATTACCCTTATACCCTTGCCTAGTCATCCACTAACCCTACATTTAATATTGTCATTTCTTTAAAAAGAATAGAGAAACGGTTTAACAGGACCGGGTATTTCAGAGTTGGAGTTGCCCCGTCACGTTAAGGTGCCACTCGCGAGGGACTCTATGAGAGAGTCGCCCAGTCGCGTTATGGTGACACTTGCGAAGGACTCTATTAGAGCCGTCCAGTCACATTAGGGTGCTAGGTTAGCACTCACGAGAGGCTTTATGAAAGATAATGAAAACGAAACGAGATGATTAGAGTTTGAGTCGCCCCGTCGCGTTAGGGTGGCACTCGCGAGGGACTCTATGGGAGTTGCCCCATCGTGTTAGGGTGACACCTGCGAAGGACTAAATTGGAAGTTAGGGGGGCACTTGCGAGAGACTCTATGAGAGAGTTGCCCAGTCGCGTTAGGGTGACACCTGTGAGAGATTTTATTGGAGTTGCCCAGTCGCGTTAGGGTGATAGATTATCACTTGTGAGGGGATCCATGAATGTGTAATGAAATTATAACGAAACGAAAACAACCGAGTGAGTAGAAACTGTATCTCACTTGCAATCATGTCGTCACCTACACCATAGAACACAAAACATAAGCTTAATGCTTAGCAAGTAGGGAGTAATACAGTTCAAATACAGTTTGACGAGGGAGCCCAGGATTAGGAAGCAGTCGGCGACGCACGGGGCATGCCGGTGCAGGCAGTTGTCGGGGTGTCTCGACCATGGTCTTCCAGGAGTGTGTGTGGGATCGGTATTTAGATTGTATATAGTTTCTAACTCTTTTGGATGTATGGAATTGGTATTTTTGGTATTTTTTTGGATTTGGTTTCTGTAAATGATGATAGTGTTCATAACTTTTGGGAATGTTGTTTTGAGTTGTTATATAAAATGTTTGGTTTTCAGGTTGTGGATTTCAAAACTTCAGCTGTTATGCTGCTTGATTTTTTATATAGTAAACGACGTTGGTTTTCACGTTTTCGCTGACATTTTAGAGTCAGGATTTTAGAAATTTTACGTGTCAAAGAGTCGGGGATGTCGGGAAAAGTTTTGGGTAAATTTTAGATGATTTGGTGGAGTGTGGTTTGAAGAAAATGGAGAAATGAGGAAGAAGTGTGCTGGTGGCTGAAGGAGGGGCGCGCAGAGTGCGCTGGAGCCGGGCGGGGCGCGCGTAGCGCCTAGCGCCGATAGATCGGCGCAAGCCCCTATTCATTGATCGCGCACCCGAGAGGGTGCTGATCGGCGCCGATCAATCAGCACCCTCTCGTGCGGGATCGCGCGCACGTGGTGCGCGTAGCGACAGCGCGCGATGTGCGCGCGCGCGGCACTCAAGGTATGCCAATCTGATTTTTTTGAAAATTTTTCCTACTTCTAATATGTTTTGACCGGATCTTTTCCGACACATTATGCACGTATTTTATGCACGTTTTCCAACCATTTTTTAGGGTTCGAAAAATCTAAAAATTGAGTCAAAATTTTATCAAATTTTATTTTAAATATAGTTTTAAACGTGGTATGTGTGAGCAAAGTAGCGCACCGAACCGACGTGGGTTCGGGGGCGTTACATCATACATTCTTGAGACTCTTTAGTTCTTTGTATTTAACTTTCAAAACCATATATTTGTTGATTTTGGAAACGAAAAATGGTGATGCCCTTGAAGACTCATATAAGTTTTATTAAAAACTGCAACTTCAATCAAGGAGAAGGGTAACGTACTGTAATAGTTTTAAGGTTGATATAACAATTAGAAGCTTAATCACTTGTAATTAGAAGGGTTATTGGAAAATTAATATTCAAGGAGCTTTAGAGCGCGAAAGTAAATAGTTTGGCTGAACAACATTAATAAATCTATTTGCTATCTCTCTCCCTCTCCCTGTACTATCATTGTCTTACTTGCATATTAGATTTAATTTATCTACTTAAGTTAACATAGCATATTAAAGAAAATTTTAATCAAACGAAAAAGTTAGGAAACCTAATTCACTTCTCCTTTACCTTATACCGATCCTACAAAGAATTCTTTATCAGATCCTAACTTATATCTTATTATTTTAGTAACTTGATTTATCTAACTATCACTCGTCTAGATACTGCACACATTTTACACTCGTTAGTCAACTTCTTACTTCAACTACTATAGTTCATTGAACCATTCTTTTTCAAATTGAGGTATGTTCGAGGTACCCAGTTTTAGAGTTTTCTTTTTCTATCTACTTGTCTTTGAAGATTCACGCGTACTCTGATGTTGACTGGGTTTTATAATCTAACGGATCAGAAGTTCACCACTAGATGTGTATCTTTTTCAGAGATTCTCTTATTCCTTGAAAAAAAAAACAATATAGTTTTTCTAGATCTTCTATAGCAATAGAGTATCGTACTATGATTTTTGCTTCTTGTGAGATAATTTGATTATGTTGGCTGCTTGCAAACATGAATATTTTTATTCATCTACCTACTTTCTTATTATGATATTAAAATGCAATTCATATTGTACATAATTCAGTTTCATGATCAAACCAAAAACACTAAGAATGATGGTCACCTCAATCGATATTACTATCAAGCTAATATCATCACACTTATGCAAATTGCAAAGTTATTCACCAAATTGTATTCTACTTCACGTTTTCATTCTCTTTTTACAAAACTCTTGAAGCTTAGTGTTGACACATCTTGAGTTTTAGGGAATGTTAAATACTTATTGTTTAGCCTTTTATTAGTAAGCATACAATACTCTTTTACTTATGCAGTTAGGGTTATGCTATACATTCTTATTTAAGTTGCATTTCTATCGAAGCTTTCACTAAGTAGCGTTGGCCTCTTCTCCTTCTCTCAAATTAATTTATTAGTTTTCACGATTATCATAATACAAAAGAGTTGGCTGATGAAGAAGAATACTTAGCAAATAATCAATGTAACTAGACTATCTCAGAAGCACTAAAGTCATAATATGATACTCTGCTCGTGTAGAAGATTTATAAAGACAATCTTGCTTTTTTGTTCATTAAAGAAACAAAGGAATCGCCGAAAAAACACAAAAACTAGTCAAATCACCAGCGCAGTCAACCTCAGTGTAGGCACAGATCTTTAAAGATGAAGATGATGGAAAAGAAGACTTTGAAACTTAGTACCCCTAAGATATCTTAAAATACAAAAGACAGCAATCCACTGCACTATAGTAAGTGAAGTAAAAAAATGACTGACAACATGGACATGTGCAATATCTTTACGAGTAATGATCTGATAAATCAAGCTTAAAACAACATTGCAACAGAAACTAGGATCAGATAAAAGAATTCCATTCAATGGAGAATATCGAGTATTAAATTCAAAAGCCGTATCAACGGTCTTGTTATATGTAAGAGAGACATGCTTAAATATGTCAGTAATGTATATAATATGACAAATAAGACTATCATTAAAATGAAGAAGCAACTTCTATTTCTAGAAAACGAAGAAAGTCTTGATCCTTCATTATAAAGCACCTAACTAACTCAGATTTCAATGCGACAATCTCATCAATATCGTCACAGTAATAATCATATCAATAACATATAAATAAAGTATAATACAACCAGCAGATAAATTTTTGACGAACAAAGCGAGTTATGCTAATTGGATACAAGTCACATGAAGTAATCTAAGTAGAGAATTCTTCAAACCATAAATGAAGTGTCTATTTAAGGCCATCAAGAGTTTTTTTAGATTGCAAACTTTCCAATGTTGTATAATACAACCAACATATGAGGAACACTAGGTTGAGGCAACATATAGATTTCTTCTCAAAGATCTCCATTCGAGAATACATTTTTAACATTCATCTCATAAATATGTCATTAAGATTACTACAATAAGGATATAAATTTCCGACATTTTGGTGATGGGAACCAGAGTCTGCTTATAATTTTATACCATACTCTTGAGTATCATTTGACAACTAATTGAGTTTTGTATCATTCAATAGATCCAACAAACTCGGTTTTCATTTTGTAGATCGAACAAGATCCAATGACATGTTTTCCTTGAGGCAATAGTAATAAGTATGAAATATGAGTTTGATGTATAATAGAAAGCTTCTCAGACATAACAGCCTGCCAAAAAGGATCACGAATAGCCTCTATATAGAGTATAGGCTCAACGAGAAGTTTAATACAGATGAAAAAGGGAAAAAATGAGTTAGAATAACAAGAGTAGGCAAATTAAGAAGTTTAGTGGACTTGTGCATATGTGTACATTGAGGAAGGAGATGAAAAGCCACTAGTGGAAGTGGTTATTGAATATTAGTGTGATGAGGAGTCCTAAGAGGAGAAGAAGCCTAAGTACTTGAATCTGCTATATTATCAGCTAGAACTCTAGAAGAAACATACATAATCAGTAGCAAGACTAGGGGAATCAACATCACAAAAATATCAATATAAATCATATTAAACTTAGTCATCTTATGAATACTCTTGGGTATGGAAAAGAAGGAGATGTTCAAGAAAGACAACATGAAGAGAAACATTTATTTTTTACTACTTGAATCAAAATAACAATATCTTTTTAACCTACACCATAACCAAGAAAAGCACAAATAATGAATTGTGATGATAATTTACTATGTTCAAATTGAGGACAAATGAAAAAACAAGTATAACTAAAAACATGTAAAGAAGACGTCACGACTCAAACACAGCTGCCGACGACTAGTCAACGGAATAGGCCATATATAAATAACAGGCTTCTGCCGATGACGTCACGACTCAAACACAGCTGCCGACGACTAGTCAACGGAATAGGCCATATATAAATAACAGGCTTCTGCCGATGACGTCACGACTCAAACACAGCTGCCGACGACTAGTCAACGGAATAGGCCATATATAAATAACAGGCTTCTGCCGATGACGTCACGACTCAAACACAGCTGCCGACGACTAGTCAACGGAATAGGCCATATATAAATAACAGGCTTCTGCCGATGACGTCACGACTCAAACACAGCTGCCGACGACTAGTCAACGGAATAGGCCATATATAAATAACAGGCTTCTGCCGATGACGTCACGACTCAAACACAGCTGCCGACGACTAGTCAACGGAATAGGCCATATATAAATAACAGGCTTCTGCCGATGACGTCACGACTCAAACACAGCTGCCGACGACTAGTCAACGGAATAGGCCATATATAAATAACAGGCTTCTGCCGATGACGTCACGACTCAAACACAGCTGCCGACGACTAGTCAACGGAATAGGCCATATATAAATAACAGGCTTCTGCCGATGACGTCACGACTCAAACACAGCTGCCGACGACTAGTCAACGGAATAGGCCATATATAAATAACAGGCTTCTGCCGATGACGTCACGACTCAAACACAGCTGCCGACGACTAGTCAACGGAATAGGCCATATATAAATAACAGGCTTCTGCCGATGACGTCACGACTCAAACACAGCTGCCGACGACTAGTCAACGGAATAGGCCATATATAAATAACAGGCTTCTGCCGATGACGTCACGACTCAAACACAGCTGCCGACGACTAGTCAACGGAATAGGCCATATATAAATAACAGGCTTCTGCCGATGACGTCACGACTCAAACACAGCTGCCGACGACTAGTCAACGGAATAGGCCATATATAAATAACAGGCTTCTGCCGATGACGTCACGACTCAAACACAGCTGCCGACGACTAGTCAACGGAATAGGCCATATATAAATAACAGGCTTCTGCCGATGACGTCACGACTCAAACACAGCTGCCGACGACTAGTCAACGGAATAGGCCATATATAAATAACAGGCTTCTGCCGATGACGTCACGACTCAAACACAGCTGCCGACGACTAGTCAACGGAATAGGCCATATATAAATAACAGGCTTCTGCCGATGACGTCACGACTCAAACACAGCTGCCGACGACTAGTCAACGGAATAGGCCATATATAAATAACAGGCTTCTGCCGATGACGTCACGACTCAAACACAGCTGCCGACGACTAGTCAACGGAATAGGCCATATATAAATAACAGGCTTCTGCCGATGACGTCACGACTCAAACACAGCTGCCGACGACTAGTCAACGGAATAGGCCATATATAAATAACAGGCTTCTGCCGATGACGTCACGACTCAAACACAGCTGCCGACGACTAGTCAACGGAATAGGCCATATATAAATAACAGGCTTCTGCCGATGACGTCACGACTCAAACACAGCTGCCGACGACTAGTCAACGGAATAGGCCATATATAAATAACAGGCTTCTGCCGATGACGTCACGACTCAAACACAGCTGCCGACGACTAGTCAACGGAATAGGCCATATATAAATAACAGGCTTCTGCCGATGACGTCACGACTCAAACACAGCTGCCGACGACTAGTCAACGGAATAGGCCATATATAAATAACAGGCTTCTGCCGATGACGTCACGACTCAAACACAGCTGCCGACGACTAGTCAACGGAATAGGCCATATATAAATAACAGGCTTCTGCCGATGACGTCACGACTCAAACACAGCTGCCGACGACTAGTCAACGGAATAGGCCATATATAAATAACAGGCTTCTGCCGATGACGTCACGACTCAAACACAGCTGCCGACGACTAGTCAACGGAATAGGCCATATATAAATAACAGGCTTCTGCCGATGACGTCACGACTCAAACACAGCTGCCGACGACTAGTCAACGGAATAGGCCATATATAAATAACAGGCTTCTGCCGATGACGTCACGACTCAAACACAGCTGCCGACGACTAGTCAACGGAATAGGCCATATATAAATAACAGGCTTCTGCCGATGACGTCACGACTCAAACACAGCTGCCGACGACTAGTCAACGGAATAGGCCATATATAAATAACAGGCTTCTGCCGATGACGTCACGACTCAAACACAGCTGCCGACGACTAGTCAACGGAATAGGCCATATATAAATAACAGGCTTCTGCCGATGACGTCACGACTCAAACACAGCTGCCGACGACTAGTCAACGGAATAGGCCATATATAAATAACAGGCTTCTGCCGATGACGTCACGACTCAAACACAGCTGCCGACGACTAGTCAACGGAATAGGCCATATATAAATAACAGGCTTCTGCCGATGACGTCACGACTCAAACACAGCTGCCGACGACTAGTCAACGGAATAGGCCATATATAAATAACAGGCTTCTGCCGATGACGTCACGACTCAAACACAGCTGCCGACGACTAGTCAACGGAATAGGCCATATATAAATAACAGGCTTCTGCCGATGACGTCACGACTCAAACACAGCTGCCGACGACTAGTCAACGGAATAGGCCATATATAAATAACAGGCTTCTGCCGATGACGTCACGACTCAAACACAGCTGCCGACGACTAGTCAACGGAATAGGCCATATATAAATAACAGGCTTCTGCCGATGACGTCACGACTCAAACACAGCTGCCGACGACTAGTCAACGGAATAGGCCATATATAAATAACAGGCTTCTGCCGATGACGTCACGACTCAAACACAGCTGCCGACGACTAGTCAACGGAATAGGCCATATATAAATAACAGGCTTCTGCCGATGACGTCACGACTCAAACACAGCTGCCGACGACTAGTCAACGGAATAGGCCATATATAAATAACAGGCTTCTGCCGATGACGTCACGACTCAAACACAGCTGCCGACGACTAGTCAACGGAATAGGCCATATATAAATAACAGGCTTCTGCCGATGACGTCACGACTCAAACACAGCTGCCGACGACTAGTCAACGGAATAGGCCATATATAAATAACAGGCTTCTGCCGATGACGTCACGACTCAAACACAGCTGCCGACGACTAGTCAACGGAATAGGCCATATATAAATAACAGGCTTCTGCCGATGACGTCACGACTCAAACACAGCTGCCGACGACTAGTCAACGGAATAGGCCATATATAAATAACAGGCTTCTGCCGATGACGTCACGACTCAAACACAGCTGCCGACGACTAGTCAACGGAATAGGCCATATATAAATAACAGGCTTCTGCCGATGACGTCACGACTCAAACACAGCTGCCGACGACTAGTCAACGGAATAAGCCATATATAAATAACAGGCTTCTGCCGATGACGTCACGACTCAAACACAGCTGCCGACGACTAGTCAACGGAATAAGCCATATATAAATAACAGGCTTCTGCCGATGACGTCAGCAGGATAACTTAATTATCCAGCTTCTGCCGATACGTGCTTATCACGTGACTTTTAAAACGTATGCCGATAGAAGGCAAGTTTACTGCTTATCAACTACCGGTAGGACGACAAAACAACTACTCTTCTCCTGCCGATAGACTTTACCAAACAACATCAAATAGACGTATTACTCAACTTCATATCGATGGACTGAACAATTTGACAGTAAACTTGACTAACAATTGGACTCAACATTTTACCAAAACTCATTCTAAAACACCTCAATTCATTGTATTACTCAAATTCCGTAAAATCAGCATTCTAGAAATTCAACAGGACACTAACATCAAAAATTCTAAAATGTATTCAAAAGGTTGCAATCTCTACTGTTATAAAAATTCAACATACTCAGACTAAATCATTGTCAATTAATTTCTCATATCTGCAGACATCAGTTAATCCGCCTCAACAGTTTGCCGAATCAGAACATGAGAGTACTCCTCCAACCACATCTATTCATTTGCACGATCAAGGAAATCACCTGCTATATTCTCAACACCTACATCACAAAACTCATCTATTAGCCTAATGCTAAGTAAGCAGAGCAAGAAATGATGGAAGTACAGAGATATGCAAATCCTAAATATGCAATTTCTACATTCCTCTTCCTCAGTTATATTGCATTCATTCAACCGGTCTGATGATCCCTGATACAATGGGAGGTGGATCGGTTTTTCCCAAGGTATGAATCCACATATATGTCACTTAAGGGGTGGATTAGTTCCCTTAACAGATGATTGATCCCTGATACAATGGGAGGTGGATCGGTTTTTCCCAAGGTATGAATCCACATATATGTCACTTAAGGGGTGGATTAGTTCCCTTAACAGATGATTGATCCCTGATACAATGGGAGGTGGATCGGTTTTTCCCAAGGTATGAATCCAGTTATGTTCGATTAAGGGGCGGATTAATTCCCTTAAAAATGTATTGTCCCAATCTGTTCACAACTCACCATGCTACTTCATGTAAATTCATTTTCGTTTTTCTTTCCAAAATATGATGCATGGCAATTGAAATGAAACATACTTTCATGCATACAAGAAAATCCTAGTGTTTTGTGATGTAGGCCCGAAGGCAAATACAAACTCTACTTACCTGGCCCTCCTGGAATTACTTGGTTGCTAGCTACTTCGGTTTAGCTCAAACCTAAAATCGTAGGCAGTATGTTAGTTATACTTCATTCTAAACAATCCAGGAGTTTAAGGAAATAAATTATGGAGTTCGGATCTTCGTGCATTCCCATTTCACAGAAACCCGAATCTATACCAAATCATAGCGTTTTCCTCGAAACTTCATACATTGTATTCCCTCAGCTTTCTAACTACTAAAATCACAAGAAGACGAGGAGAGTTCACCTAGGTTGAAGGAGAATCGAACAGGGGAATCGCCTGGAGAATCCTGCTGCTCGAGCTGAAAAACCGAGAGGAAATGAGGGAAAGGGTGGCGGCTACCGTGAAATAACTCAAAACCTCTTTCCTTAAATACGTTATCCACTTTTTAAATTTCCAATTACTCATATGCCCTTGTCTAGTCATCCACCAACCCTACATTTAATATTGCCATATAAAATGCACCATTAGCTACAAGAGATAGAGAATTGGTCTATATAAAAAAAACCGGGTATTACAATCTACCCTCCTTAAAAGAATTTTGTCCTCAAAATTCAGTACCTGAACAATTCGGGATATTGATCCATCATGTCTTGTTGGCGTTCCCAAGTTGTCTCTTCAAGGTTTGATTGTGCCACAAGACTTTAACTAGTGGGATTTCTTGTTCCGCAATACTTTTACAGCAAAGTCTAGGATCTTTGCTGGTTTCTCTTCATAAGAAAGGGTTGGTTGAACTTCAATACTCTGCTGTTCCACAATCTGAGACGGATCCCGCACACACTTCTTCAACATGGAAACATGAAACACATTATGGACTCCATCCATAGAGACTGGCAGCTGTAACTGATAGGCTGTTTTCCCAAACTTCTTCGAGATTATGAATGGTCCAATAAATCTAGGATTCAACTTCCCTCTCTTTCCGAATCTTACAACTCCCTTGAAAGGTGACACCTAAGGAAAACTTCATCTCCAACTTCAAACTCCAATTTCTCTGCGTCTCTTATCGGCATAACACTTCTGTCGGCTTTGAGCTGTCAAGATTCTTTGTCGGATAAGAGCAACTTTCTCCACAGTCGTTGCACAATATCAGGACCAAGCAACTGCGCTTCACCAACTTCATTCCAGTACAAAGGTGATCTGCATTTTCGTCCATACAGTGCTTCATACGGTGCCATTCTTATTGTTGCCTGAAAACTGTTATTGTAAGAAAATTCTACTAAAGCTAGGTACTTACTCCAGGAACCTTGGAAATCTAAAACACAAGCACGAAGCATATCTTCTAAAATCTGAATAGTCCTTTCGGATTGTCCATCTGTTGAGGGTGGAAAGCTGTACTGAAACTAAGCTGAGTCCCCATTGCCTTATGCAAACTCTTCCAAAACTTAGATGTGAATCTAGCATCTCGGTCTGAGACTATAATACTTGGAACTCCATGCAATCTGACAATTTCGTGCACATACAACTCAGCAAGTTGATCCATTGAGTATGTCATCTTCATAGCAGGAAGTGGGCGGATTTGGTCAAACGATCAACTATTACCCAAATTGCATCGTGTCCTTTTGCTGTTCTAGGCAATCCTGTAACCAAAATCCATTGTCACTTGTTCCCACTTCCATTCCGGAACTGGTAGGGGTTGCAATGTTCCTGCAGGCCTCTGATGTTCGGCTTTAACCTGTTGACAACATAAACATGATCCTACATATTCTGCCACACTTCTTTTCATTCCAGGCCACCAAAAATGCTGCTTGAGATCTCTGTACATCTTAGTACTTCCAGGATGAATAGAGAGTCTAGAAGAATGAGCCTCGGATAGAATTTCCTTTCGAAGCTCGACATTAGCTGGAACAAACCATCTGTTTCTAAACTTAAGGATTCCATCGGAAGAATAGTTGAAATCCGATTTGTCCGTGGAGTCTATGCTTGACTTGAACTTGTTACAGTCATCATCGTTCGACTGAGCTTCCTTTATCTTCTCAAGAATAGTAGGTCTTAAGGTTATGGCCGAAAGTATAGCTGATACGCTAGATACTGCTTCTAGATTAAACCTTCGAAATTCAGATTCTAAGGCTAACGGCATACTGAAACTCATAGTCGGGGCTGATGTTGCTACCCTGCTCAAGGCATCTGCCACAACATTTGCTTTTCCGGGATGGTACTTGATCTCAAAGTCATAATCTTTTACAAATTCTAACCATCTACGTTGCCTCATATTTAATTCTTTTGAGTGAAAATATATTTCAGACTTTTATGGTCTGAGAATATTTCACAAGATTGTCCATACAGATAATGTCTCCAAATCTTAAGTGCAAACACCACCGCAGCTAATTCTAAGTCATGCGTGGGGTAATTCTTCTCATGCGTTTTCAACTGCCTGGAAGCGTAAGCTATAACTTTCCCGTCCTGCATCAAGACACAGCCCAGTCCAATCTTGGATGCATCACAGTAAATACTATACTTACCACCTTCAACTGGAAGGGTTAAAATAGGAGCATTGGTCAGTTTCTGTTTCAAAGTTTGGAAACTAAGTTCACATTCATCGGTCCATGTGTACTTTACATTCTTCCTAGTCAACTTAGTGAGAGGTGTAGCAATCTTTGAAAATCCTTCAATGAACTTTCTATAGTATCCTGCTAGTCCAAGAAAACTTCTGATATCGGTGGCATTCTTCGGTTGGGGCCATTCCCTAACTGCTTGAACCTTAGCTGGATCAACAGATAATCCATTTCCAGAAATGACATGTCCTAAAAAGTGAACTTGGTCCAACCAAAATTCACACTTAGAAAACTTGGCGTATAATTGGTGCTGTTTCAGTAATCCTAACACTAAGTTTAAGTGTTCTGCATGCTCCTCCTTGGTTTTGGAATAGATTAGAATGTCATCTATAAATACAATGACAAACTTGTCCAAATACTCATGAAACACTCTGTTCATAAGATCCATAAAGGCTGCTGGTGCGTTTGTCAAACCAAAAGACATGACCAGAAACTCATAATGTCCATACCTAGTACGAAAGGCAGTCTTCGGGATATCTTCAGTTTTAACCTTAAGCTGGTAATAACCGGATCTAAGGTCAATTTTTGAGAAAACTCTCGCACCCCTAAGCTGGTCAAAGAAGTCATCACAGACATTTCCTTACTCTTCTTCGAAGCTTGAAAGGTATGTTTCAACTTACCAGGGGGTTGAAAACTAACTACTCCGGTTCTACAATCAATTGTGGCGTGGTGTTTAAACAACCAGTCCATACCTAGGATTACATCAAATCCTATTATATCCATAATTATAAGATCAGCAGGTAGACTTACATTCCCTACTAACACATTGCTATCTAGCATCACTTGGTCAGAGTGCATGTTTTCCCCAGAGGGTAAGGCAACATTAAACACATGCATGGAAGGGGTAAACTGTACATCTAATTTATTGGCAAAAGTAGATGCTATAAATGAGTGCGTTGCACCAGAGTCTAATAAAGTGAAAGCAGGTACTGAATTGATCAATATAGTACCTGACACTACAGCAGGCTGTTCCTCTTCTCCTGACTCTACCATTGAGAATATCCTCGGTTTAACCATAGCAGGGCCACTCTTAGGGATTGGACAGTCTCTAACCATGTGTCCTGTCTTGTTACAGTTGAAGCATCGAAGGACTCTGGGCTTGGTGCAGTCCTTGAACGAATGCCCGACCTCCTCACAATTGAAACACCTTCTAGAAGTCCACCTACACTCCCCCGGGTGATTCTTCAAACACGTTGGACATTGGGGAAAATTCTTGACCTTCTGTATTTTTCTTCCTGCTTCCTTGCTATTTTGGCCTTCACTTGGCCTCTTCATTCCCTTCTGCTGGTGTGGCTGGTTAAACCTTTGCGGGGTCTCCTTTGGTCCAGCACACTTCCTTTCAGCCTCTTCCACTTCCAGAGCAGTGGACACTACTTCACTTAATGTCAAACCCTTTATACCGCAGAATTTTACTCCTCGGTAAATTTCTGGCTTCAATCCATGCACAAACTTAAACACCTTATCTTCATCCCTGGGGGCAAAATGTCCAGCAAATCTGGACAGAGACTCAAACTGCTTACTGTACTCGGCCACAGACCCTGTCTGCTTCAAGTTGAGGAACTCCAATTTTTTTGCGGTTTGGACAGTACTGTTAAAATATTTCTCATAGAAAGCATCCTTGAATTGTGACCAAGGCATGGTCAGAACATCTGTGGTGGTCTCTATTGTCTCCCACCAGAGTTGAGCTTCACCAGCAAGATGGAAGGTTGCCAACGTGACCTTGTCTTCTTCTCCTATGCTGGCACACCTAAACATACTTTCAATCTTTCTAAGCCATCCTTCAGCTATGACTGGATCCGTTGACTGTCCATCAAATGTGGGTGGTCTAAGTCTCCTAAACCTATCTCCAGAATGCTCACCACCAGGACCCGAGTTGGCACTTCCTTGTGCTTCTCGATTCAACAGCACCCCTAATTGATCGGATTGTTGACGCACTATGTCAGTCTGTTGGCGCATCAACTCAGTCAGTTGTCTGATCACACTAGAGTCCTCCTCACGTCTTGGACTTGGTACCTCTCTTGGTATCCTCGGTCTTCCTGGTCGTCTAGCCATATGCTAAATTCCTGGACAGGGTTAAGTAGGCCATATATAAATAACAGGCTTCTGCCGATGACGTCACGACTCAAACACAGCTGCCGACGACTAGTCAACGGAATAGGCCATATATAAATAACAGGCTTCTGCCGATGACGTCACGACTCAAACACAGCTGCCGACGACTAGTCAACGGAATAGGCCATATATAAATAACAGGCTTCTGCCGATGACGTCACGACTCAAACACAGCTGCCGACGACTAGTCAACGGAATAGGCCATATATAAATAACAGGCTTCTGCCGATGACGTCACGACTCAAACACAGCTGCCGACGACTAGTCAACGGAATAGGCCATATATAAATAACAGGCTTCTGCCGATGACGTCACGACTCAAACACAGCTGCCGACGACTAGTCAACGGAATAGGCCATATATAAATAACAGGCTTCTGCCGATGACGTCACGACTCAAACACAGCTGCCGACGACTAGTCAACGGAATAGGCCATATATAAATAACAGGCTTCTGCCGATGACGTCACGACTCAAACACAGCTGCCGACGACTAGTCAACGGAATAGGCCATATATAAATAACAGGCTTCTGCCGATGACGTCAGCAGGATAACTTAATTATCCAGCTTCTGCCGATGACGTCACGACTCAAACACAGCTGCCGACGACTAGTCAACGGAATAGGCCATATATAAATAACAGGCTTCTGCCGATGACGTCACGACTCAAACACAGCTGCCGACGACTAGTCAACGGAATAGGCCATATATAAATAACAGGCTTCTGCCGATGACGTCACGACTCAAACACAGCTGCCGACGACTAGTCAACGGAATAGGCCATATATAAATAACAGGCTTCTGCCGATGACGTCACGACTCAAACACAGCTGCCGACGACTAGTCAACGGAATAGGCCATATATAAATAACAGGCTTCTGCCGATGACGTCACGACTCAAACACAGCTGCCGACGACTAGTCAACGGAATAGGCCATATATAAATAACAGGCTTCTGCCGATGACGTCACGACTCAAACACAGCTGCCGACGACTAGTCAACGGAATAGGCCATATATAAATAACAGGCTTCTGCCGATGACGTCACGACTCAAACACAGCTGCCGACGACTAGTCAACGGAATAGGCCATATATAAATAACAGGCTTCTGCCGATGACGTCACGACTCAAACACAGCTGCCGACGACTAGTCAACGGAATAGGCCATATATAAATAACAGGCTTCTGCCGATGACGTCACGACTCAAACACAGCTGCCGACGACTAGTCAACGGAATAGGCCATATATAAATAACAGGCTTCTGCCGATGACGTCACGACTCAAACACAGCTGCCGACGACTAGTCAACGGAATAGGCCATATATAAATAACAGGCTTCTGCCGATGACGTCACGACTCAAACACAGCTGCCGACGACTAGTCAACGGAATAGGCCATATATAAATAACAGGCTTCTGCCGATGACGTCACGACTCAAACACAGCTGCCGACGACTAGTCAACGGAATAGGCCATATATAAATAACAGGCTTCTGCCGATGACGTCACGACTCAAACACAGCTGCCGACGACTAGTCAACGGAATAGGCCATATATAAATAACAGGCTTCTGCCGATGACGTCACGACTCAAACACAGCTGCCGACGACTAGTCAACGGAATAGGCCATATATAAATAACAGGCTTCTGCCGATGACGTCACGACTCAAACACAGCTGCCGACGACTAGTCAACGGAATAGGCCATATATAAATAACAGGCTTCTGCCGATGACGTCACGACTCAAACACAGCTGCCGACGACTAGTCAACGGAATAGGCCATATATAAATAACAGGCTTCTGCCGATGACGTCACGACTCAAACACAGCTGCCGACGACTAGTCAACGGAATAGGCCATATATAAATAACAGGCTTCTGCCGATGACGTCACGACTCAAACACAGCTGCCGACGACTAGTCAACGGAATAGGCCATATATAAATAACAGGCTTCTGCCGATGACGTCACGACTCAAACACAGCTGCCGACGACTAGTCAACGGAATAGGCCATATATAAATAACAGGCTTCTGCCGATGACGTCACGACTCAAACACAGCTGCCGACGACTAGTCAACGGAATAGGCCATATATAAATAACAGGCTTCTGCCGATGACGTCACGACTCAAACACAGCTGCCGACGACTAGTCAACGGAATAGGCCATATATAAATAACAGGCTTCTGCCGATGACGTCACGACTCAAACACAGCTGCCGACGACTAGTCAACGGAATAGGCCATATATAAATAACAGGCTTCTGCCGATGACGTCACGACTCAAACACAGCTGCCGACGACTAGTCAACGGAATAGGCCATATATAAATAACAGGCTTCTGCCGATGACGTCACGACTCAAACACAGCTGCCGACGACTAGTCAACGGAATAGGCCATATATAAATAACAGGCTTCTGCCGATGACGTCACGACTCAAACACAGCTGCCGACGACTAGTCAACGGAATAGGCCATATATAAATAACAGGCTTCTGCCGATGACGTCACGACTCAAACACAGCTGCCGACGACTAGTCAACGGAATAGGCCATATATAAATAACAGGCTTCTGCCGATGACGTCACGACTCAAACACAGCTGCCGACGACTAGTCAACGGAATAGGCCATATATAAATAACAGGCTTCTGCCGATGACGTCACGACTCAAACACAGCTGCCGACGACTAGTCAACGGAATAGGCCATATATAAATAACAGGCTTCTGCCGATGACGTCAGCAGGATAACTTAATTATCCAGCTTCTGCCGATGACGTCACGACTCAAACACAGCTGCCGACGACTAGTCAACGGAATAGGCCATATATAAATAACAGGCTTCTGCCGATGACGTCACGACTCAAACACAGCTGCCGACGACTAGTCAACGGAATAGGCCATATATAAATAACAGGCTTCTGCCGATGACGTCAGCAGGATAACTTAATTATCCAGCTTCTGCCGATACGTGCTTATCACGTGACTTTTAAAACGTATGCCGATAGAAGGCAAGTTTACTGCTTATCAACTACCGGTAGGACAACAAAACAACTACTCTTCTCCTGCCGATAGACTTTACCAAACAACATCAAATAGACGTATTACTCAACTTCATATCGATGGACTGAACAATTTGACAGTAAACTTGACTAACAATTGGACTCAACATTTTACCAAAACTCATTCTAAAACACCTCAATTCATTGTATTACTCAAATACCGTAAAATCAGCATTCTAGAAATTCAACAGGACACTAACATCAAAAATTCTAAAATGTATTCAAAAGGTTGCAATCTCTACTGTTATAAAAATTCAACATACTCAGACTAAATCATTGTCAATTAATTTCTCATATCTGCAGACATCAGTTAATCCGCCTCAACAGTTTGCCGAATCAGAACATGAGAGTACTCCTCCAACCACATCTATTCATTTGCACGATCAAGGAAATCACCTGCTATATTCTCAACACCTACATCACAAAACTCATCTATTAGCCTAATGCTAAGTAAGCAGAGCAAGAAATGATGGAAGTACAGAGATATGCAAATCCTAAATATGCAATTTCTACATTCCTCTTCCTCAGTTATATTGCATTCATTCAACCGGTCTGATGATCCCTGATACAATGGGAGGTGGATCAGCTTTCCCAGGGTATGAATCCACATATATGTCACTTAAGGGGTGGATTAGTTCCCTTAACAGATGATTGATCCCTGATACAATGGGAGGTGGATCAGCTTTCCCAGGGTATGAATCCACATATATGTCACTTAAGGGGTGGATTAGTTCCCTTAACAGATGATTGATCCCTGATACAATGGGAGGTGGATCAGCTTTCCCAGGGTATGAATCCACATATATGTCACTTAAGGGGTGGATTAGTTCCCTTAACAGATGATTGATCCCTGATACAATGGGAGGTGGATCAGCTTTCCCAGGGTATGAATCCACATATATGTCACTTAAGGGGTGGATTAGTTCCCTTAACAGATGATTGATCCCTGATACAATGGGAGGTGGATCAGCTTTCCCAGGGTATGAATCCACATATATGTCACTTAAGGGGTGGATTAGTTCCCTTAACAGATGATTGATCCCTGATACAATGGGAGGTGGATCAGCTTTCCCAGGGTATGAATCCACATATATGTCACTTAAGGGGTGGATTAGTTCCCTTAACAGATGATTGATCCCTGATACAATGGGAGGTGGATCAGCTTTCCCAGGGTATGAATCCACATATATGTCACTTAAGGGGTGGATTAGTTCCCTTAACAGATGATTGATCCCTGATACAATGGGAGGTGGATCAGCTTTCCCAGGGTATGAATCCACATATATGTCACTTAAGGGGTGGATTAGTTCCCTTAACAGATGATTGATCCCTGATACAATGGGAGGTGGATCAGCTTTCCCAGGGTATGAATCCACATATATGTCACTTAAGGGGTGGATTAGTTCCCTTAACAGATGATTGATCCCTGATACAATGGGAGGTGGATCAGCTTTCCCAGGGTATGAATCCACATATATGTCACTTAAGGGGTGGATTAGTTCCCTTAACAGATGATTGATCCCTGATACAATGGGAGGTGGATCAGCTTTCCCAGGGTATGAATCCACATATATGTCACTTAAGGGGTGGATTAGTTCCCTTAACAGATGATTGATCCCTGATACAATGGGAGGTGGATCAGCTTTCCCAGGGTATGAATCCACATATATGTCACTTAAGGGGTGGATTAGTTCCCTTAACAGATGATTGATCCCTGATACAATGGGAGGTGGATCAGCTTTCCCAGGGTATGAATCCACATATATGTCACTTAAGGGGTGGATTAGTTCCCTTAACAGATGATTGATCCCTGATACAATGGGAGGTGGATCGGTTTTTCCCAAGGTATGAATCCAGTTATGTTCGATTAAGGGGCGGATTAATTCCCTTAAAAATGTATTGTCCCAATCTGTTCACAACTCACCATGCTACTTCATGTAAATTCATTTTCGTTTTCTTTCCAAAATATGATGCATGGCAATTGAAATGAAACATACTTTCATGCATACAAGAAAATCCTAGTGTTTTGTGATGTAGGCCCGAAGGCAAATACAAACTCTACTTACCTGGCCCTCCTGGAATTACTTGGTTGCTAGCTACTTCGGTTTAGCTCAAACCTAAAATCGTAGGCAGTATGTTAGTTATACTTCATTCTAAACAATCCAGGAGTTTAAGGAAATAAATTATGGAGTTCGGATCTTCGTGCATTCCCATTTCACAGAAACCCGAACTATACCAAATCATAGCGTTTTCCTCGAAACTTCATACATTGTATTCCCTCAGCTTTCTAACTACTAAAATCACAAGAAGACGAGGAGAGTTCACCTAGGTTGAAGGAGAATCGAACAGGGGAATCGCCTGGAGAATCCTGCTGCTCGAGCTGAAAAACCGAGAGGAAATGAGGGAAAGGGTGGCGGCTACCGTGAAATAACTCAAAACCTCTTTCCTTAAATACGTTATCCACTTTTAAATTTCCAATTACTCATATGCCCTTGTCTAGTCATCCACCAACCCTACATTTAATATTGCCATATAAAATGCACCATTAGCTACAAGAGATAGAGAATTGGTCTATATAAAAACCGGGTATTACAAGATCAGCTATTAAGGGAACTAATCCGCCCCTTAATCGAGTAAGAGGATGTATGACTTTGGGAAAACTGATCCACATCCCATCGAAGAGAGAGATCAGGTCAGAGAACGAACACAAATGCAACTGAGATGTGAAAGTAAAAACTGCATGATTAGGATTTATGAATTTAGCATTTCATTTCATATTTGCTCTACTTATTTAGCATTAGGCTAATAGATGAGTTTTGTGATGTAGGAGCTGAGGTTTCAACAGATGATTTCTCTGAGTTTACAGCAGGATAGGTGAAGTTGATGGAGCACATTTATGTCGCAGTTTGGTGAACGGATGAGACGGTTTAACTAATGTCAGTATGAGAAGTCTGAATGAATAGATGTTTCGTCGAAGTGTGCTGAGAATTCTTATGACATTGGTTGTTTTAATATTTTTGTTATGTTTTTCTCTAGTTACTCTGATAGTGATACATTGTTGATTTTAACTGTGGTTCTTGCTGGCTTTTGAGCGTTTCATGGAGTCAAGTTGTTTTGAATGATTACAGTAACAATTTATAAGTTCTTTTAGTAATCAGAGTTGTTCATTTGTTTAGAGTGTAATGGTTTACGTGTTGTGATGTTGTCGTTCAGCAGATGTGATTGACAGATGTCGATCGGTGATGTCGTTCGGTGGATGTCGTTCGGCAGAAGTGATCGGCAGATGTCAATCGGCGGATGTCGTTCGGCAGAGGTGATCGGTGGATGTTCGAAATCGGAAGATGTGTTATGTCTCTGCTTCCACCACTGAGACTGTTTAGCGGAGGATGTGTTCTGTCTCTGCTTCCACCGCTGAGACTGTTTAGCGGAAGATGTGTTATGTGTCTACTTCTACCGCTGAGACTGTTTAGCGGAAGATGTGTTCTGTTTCTGTCTCTACCGCTGAGACTATTAAGCGGAAGATGTCTTCTATTTCTGCTTCTACCGCTGAGACTATTTGGCAGAAGATGTGTTCAAATTTAAGACATTTAAATATTCAACACCTTTATGCCCTCGGTTTTTTTGGCCGATCGTTTCTATTATTTTAATTGTTATATAAGTACTGTTTTAGAGTTTTGTTTTAAACCTGTTTTACACAAATGATTTTCCGCTGCAAGATGTTAAATCTTTAAAAAAAAACGAATGCCGAATTTTGACCGTTGAGTGAAGTTTAAAATTTTTCCCAGAATGTCTTAGTTTTGTTTAGTGTTATGAGTAGCGAACCGGGTAAAAGAATAATTCAGGGCGTTACAGGCAATGATCCTCATGGTTGGATCTTTAAGGCTGAGAGGTTTTTTGATCATCATGAACATGAAGAATCTAAAAGGTTGACTATCGCTTCTTTTCATATTAATGGAGTAGTTTTCAATGGTTTCAATGGTTTTTTTTGCAATGACTTGATCATAACATGGCAAGAAATTTTGAAAAAATCGATCACACGTTTTGGACCTTAAGAGTATCGTGATGTACAAGGGAGAATTGTCAAAGCTTACACAGACATCGCGATAATGAAGCTTTAAAACATATTTGAGGCATTAGTTAATCAAAGAACAGGAGTATTTGTATCTTTTCTCCAAAGTTGTTTTGAATCGGAATTATGCCACGACATTCATAGAGAGGCACGAGCTTTGCAACCTCAATCATTGCATCAAGCTGTTAATTTGGCGAAATTAATGGAAGACAATCTCAATGGTACTGAGTTTAAACAAATGGCTGTAAAAATGAGATATTTTCAACTGCTGAAAACTCAGCAGATTAATAAACCTTTACTTCCAGCGCTAGAGAAAAAAAAATGGCAATCCTAGTCTTTTAAATCTATACCAAATAAAAGATTAACTACAATAGAGATGCTAGAAAGACGCGAGAAAGGTTTATGTTATAATTGTGATAAAAAATTTGTCAAAAATCATAGATGTAAATCAAAGTTGTTTTTGCGGATGTTAGATGATGGTAATGAGGATGTTCAGACAAAAGATTGCAAATATATGGTGAATCAAGTTCCACAACAGACTGATGGGGATGTAACAACCATCAGTTTGCATGCTCTAGCTGGTCAACATTATCGACAAACACTTAGATTTCAAATCCTGCACGGGTTACCTCCAGTTCGAGCGATTGATCATCAAATTCATGTTACTTCTAGAGCTGCACCAGTGAGCATCAGGGCTTACATGTACCCTTTTATCAAAAAGTTGAAATTGAAAAATTTGTTGTTGATATGCTTAAAAAAGGGATAATTAGGCCAAATAGAAACTGTTATTCATTTTCTGTTTTGCTTGTTAAAAAAAATGAAAGCAACACATTGTATCAAGAAATGGTGAACAAGATTGTAGACTATTGAAGATTGAACACGAATTGAAAAAAAAAGATGCAAGTAGAGACACTGAGATTTACATGGAAAATTCTTAAGAAAAAAATCCCAGATAGAGAAAAGATTCACTATGATCAAATAAAGGTACAATGAGTTTTACGACTCAAGTAATACTATATAGAGTATGTAAAAATTCTAATATTGAATATGATCTCGACCCGACCCAACTATAATAAAGTATACAGAAGTTTAACAATTTTAACCTTGACCCGAATTTCACATGAGAGATCGAAGCAAATGTTTCTCAGCCAAACCCAAAATGAATTTATAACACTGAACTCTAACAATCTACATCTAAGAAATTCTTATGAAAGAAACAAATTGCCAAAACTCCAATAAAACAATAACCTTCTCTTTCATAATGACCCCTGACGCGCCAATTCAACAATTGATGTCAATCACGTTTAAACATTGCTTAAACTTGAGAGACATACTCGAGATGAAATCACATCTCCTTCTACCCAGTAACACCAAACTATTAAAGTTATCACAACAAATTGAATTTAAATGTGTTAAAGACTCTCCACTAGAATTGATATCATCGAACACATTCAACGCACAACCCACTAAACTAGTTTCACTATATTGCCGCAGAACTTTAACCTTCCTCTTGGTTCTACCACCTTCGATAACACTAACGTGAAACTAAAATTGGTGACGATGTGGTGGCTACATCACTTGAACATTTGTAGAGAGCTGACTTATCTGATCTGATGTAATTGCACATACCAACTTGAACTTTACTTGTGAAATTGACTTCTTCTGAGTCTTCTCAAACAACCCTTTTCAAGGCAAGTTAACAAACATAGCAGCTTTATTACTCGTAACTGTAAACCCTGCAACACATACAATTTTGCAGACTTTTTATGTCCCTTTAACATAACGAGAGCACCCTTCCTGATCTTCACAACTCCACTTACTATGTAGTACTTGTACTATTTCAAAGCTAGATCACTCAACGATATTAGATTCTTTTTCAAATCATGAATGTGTGCACATTATCCAATTTCTTGAAAATTCCATCAAACATTTTGATTCTGATGGTACTAACCAACAATCTTGCAAAGTTTTTTTATTAGCAATCAATACAACACTTTCTTAAACAAAGTCATATGTCAAAAACCAATTATGAATGCAACAGATATGAAAGAAGTAAGCTGAATCCAAAATCCAATCCTCGTTTTGTTTTGAGTTTCTTTTTGACACAACTAAAAGATTTTCATCATTGTAGTCTTCTTTTTCTGTTACGAAAACTTCTCCAGACGTCTTTAATTGTTTTCCCTTCTCAATAGCTCTATTATCATTCTGCAATTTTTAGCACTCAAATTTAATATTCCCATTCTTTTGAAAAAAGTATAAGGTTCTATCACGATTACTTGACTTTCATCTACTTTTCACACCCTGAATATTATAACTACATTTGTTGTTTGACTCTCCTGTTCTACCCTGAACAACAAGTCCCTGTCCTCGAGACTAGAATCTAACAATAATCTATTTCATCTTCTCTTTTGATAACAAGGCACCATAAACTTCTCCCAAAGTTAGAATTTTCTTACAGTATAAGTATAAGATCGTATATCTGAAAGCATCATATGAAGTAGACAACGAGTATAATCAACTCCAAATCTTTCTCATGATATTGAATCTCATAGTCTCCAAATCTGAGACGATTTCCTTGAATACGGTCAAGTGTTCTTCAAAAGAACCTTTTATCAACTGATGAGAATAAATTCGTTGATTCAAATACAACTTGCTAGTCATGGTTTTCTTCATGCACATCTGCTCCAAATTTAACTATGGTTCAATGACAATTTTCTCATTCATAACATCTTGCAAAATGATTCGACAAATGCACATGTATAAAGATAGGGATTTTTTATTCTTTCAAAATTTCTCTTTTTCCCTTCAAGGCATTTGCATTTTATCAAACCCTAACAATGTGTCAGCTAAATCCATATGTGAAAGCACATATCGCATCTTCACCTGCCATAAAAGAAATCTAGTGTTACGATCTAACAACGAAATATCAAATTTCAGCAACTCATTTCACCAAAATTACAGCTTCAACAAAATTTCCCATTCCAAAAATTTGAAGCCCAACAAAAAAAGATATCCCAACAATACAAAATCAACTCCTTGAAAATCGCATAACAAATGTGAAATCCAACACAAATAATCAGAATGTTATGATCCTACTTCTAAGGCATTATTGGCACAAGAAATGCTCAATTTTTTGACGATGGACAAGTTTGTGAGGGGAGATAAGGTAAAGAACATTGTCATTAAAGAAGAAATTACTCATCTTCCTTCAATTGTTGTTGGCATTAGTCAACTAGCAAATCAAGATAAACAATATAAAAAATCTTCCCTAACTAGTTTAGAAGATTACTCCCAAAGGGCAAACTCAACATTCTCAAGCATAGTTTCTATTAAAGATGTGATGATCTAAGTTAAGATTAACTACGATTATCAAAATTAGAATTATTAAATGTGATTAGATATGATATTAAATATTTTGAATTTTAAAAATAAAAATTGTTTAATTGGAATAAGTGTGAGAGTAAATTCTATAACAATTGTTGTGGTAATTGGATCACTCTAAAATTTTACAGTGTTAAAGAAGACACCTAAATAAAGGTAATGGATTTGAATTGAAAGAATTTATATGTAAGCAACAAAAGTTATTCAAGTTTGAAATTGGTTGAGTTGAATTTTAGTTAAAATTACATTGTTTTGGTAAATGACTATAAATTGGATTTTAGAGTATGAATTTTGAGAAGGTTATAAAAGAAAAAATTGTTCCTAACACTTTGAAGTATGCGTTCATGTAATAAAATTAATGTGATTAAGGTATAATTAGAGAGAAATTAAAGTTAATCAATCATAATTAATTAAGTTAATTTTGGTAGTTAGTTTTATCTAATTAATTGTTAATGTGCCATTGGAACCGGTGACATGGTCACAAGCCAAGCGACTAATTAACCTTTTCAGTTTCTTTTATTTCGCTGGGAAATATTTCCAAGAAGGCTTTGAGGAGGCAGCTAATCCTAGTGATACGGAAATGCCAAAGCATTTGCTAGTTTGGGAATCAATGGAAGGGTCTGAAGTGTTCAACACCTTGGGCACTTAGCTCTTTGTGGACAAGATGTGCTCTTTATTTGTGAAACTTGAAGACCTTTCCTTTTTAATCATTTCCTTTGATAGGTTAACTTTTCTTTTATTGCATTTCATACTTGTGTTCTTTATTCGGCTAGCACTAAGTGGCCGAGTGAGTGTGTGTGTGTGTTGTTTTTTATTATGGACACTTGTATCACTTTTAATGGTTTATGAGGAAACTCTAAATTTCCATGATGGTTTATAAGCTCTTTTAGGGTTCGCTTGGCAGCAAATTTGGAATTGATAAACTTTCTCCTTTGTTTGGAACAATTTCTCCTATTAATACAGCTTTCTCACTCCCTACCTTAGGTAGTGAAATCCCAACAAAGTTGCATAAAACTCTCAAAATCCCAAGCTGGAGAGCTGTAGTCATAGGAGTCAATAGTCACAGCTTGGTGGCTATTCGAACCAACTTGCACCTCTAAGACCATAACTTCTCCGTCTAGAAGATTTTCATCACGAAATTTGGTGGACCTCTTTTTCTCTGGCATGGCGAGGTTTTATCTAAATTTTACATCAAGGCAACCTGTTTTGATAGAGATATCATCTTTCCAATTCAGATCTGATTCTGGGCCAAAGGGTGTGATTCTGAGCCTCTGACAACCTCTGCCATTTTAATCATATCTTCCGATTCCCCTAGCTTTTGGTTGATATATTTGGAGGTTATTTACCATACATATAAAGGTAGATTCGTTCCACATTTCATTTGAATACGTTTTAAATTGAAGAATATATTGAACCCTAAAGTTAGTCCCCAAATTTGTCAAGAATTTTGGGTTGACCATTGGAGTTGCCATCTTTCCATTTTGGTGGCACATCAATTACTTTAAGCTAATCATACTTAAGATATAACTAAAATGGTAAATTGGTGATCAAATTGATGTGCAAGGGTATATTAGCTATTTCACATGGATTTTAATTGGCAAATTGGTAATCTTTTCTTAGAAATTATCTCTAAGTTATTACTTAAATACTAAAAATAAAGAGAAGCTGAGTAATTGCCATCTAGGAGGTATTTGGCTGAACAGAAGAGAGAGAAGCCTAGAGTGGGAAGAGAAAAGAGAAGGGAGAAAATGGAGGGAAGAGAAGGAAAGAGTGAAGTTGAAGGAGGAGGGATAATTGACCTTCAATTCTTCGAAAGAAGTTGTTTCTCTCATCAAGAGGATCCATATGAACTAAAAATCAAATGGTGAAAGTGAAGCAGTAGTTGCATCAAAGAGGTAAGAAACATAACCTAAGTATTTTCGAAACTATGTTGAATATTGCATAGTTTTATGTGGAAAACATGTATGAATAATTGGATTAGATAAATATATCCCATATATTTTTGGGATTAAATTTTATGAAAAATGATGTTTTGATGGTTGTTGTACAAGGATTTTAATGTTTGGTATGAAAATATGTCGAAATTGGGAGAAAATAAAAGGTTGACCTCTAGAGCAGGCTTCTGAGGTCAATGGCAGATGCTCAAGAAAGTAAATTGAAGAAAAACCTCTTAGGATCGGGTTTCTAGATGTCCAAGAGCAGACGCCCCCAAAAAAATATTTAGAATAATTTTGCTTGAGCAAGATGAATGCGGTTTGGGTTAGGTTGTCCATGTAGAATTAAAAATGTCTTAAAAATATGACTTTTAAATTATTTAAGTGTTGAATTTTTTAGAGATTTTGGAAATCATTAGAGAGTTTATAAATAGATGCATACTCATATTTTAAGCATCATTTTGCTTGTCATATAAATAGATTTGCATGTTCATATCAAATATTTTATTATGTACATTCATATATTCAATGTATGCATAGAGAAGATGTTCAAATTATACACAGTGAATTTGTTTACATGTGAAAACATTATTGCAGGAAATATTATTTGTAAGATTTGAACCCAATAAGTATCTCGTTGGTGAATTGCGTGATGTAAATAAAGTTTGAAAATGGAAGGTGAATGACTGTTAGTTCCCCTTGTATTTGCAAATTCCTATCCATCCGGAGGTATGTTTTTTCAGGACGTACAATCGCTACTGGGAAAAAGTGCAAGTAGTATGTACATATGTCTACGACTTTACATATAATGGTCGATGATCATGCATGTTGCATTGATAAAATATGTTAATATGATAGTTGATAATAATGTGACCATTCAAATAATAAGGCACAAAAACATGCATTGATTCATTTATCATATCAAGAATTGTGTGGGATAATGCATTTCATATACATTGATTATTCTTGAATATAAGATGGGAAGTTTGGTAATGTTGTGAGATGCTATGAGAATTTTGGAATTTTTGCATTAGGAAATGATTTTAATATCATGTGTCTAGATATATTTATATGTCTATTATATAATTCCTTCATATAAAGGATGACGATGAATATAATTTGAGATTAGATATAAATTAAAAATTTCTAGATAGTTTTGGTAGAGAACAAACCAATTTAAGATGCAAAATTTTGTTGGAGTTGAGAATGAAATGAAAGGATGAGTTACACAGAGATAAGTTGTGCATAGAAGTTAATGCACATTAGAATAGAATATAGTTTCTCTATTATTATCTAAATTATATGCCTAAATATTCATATAAATGCACAATGCACTTCGTCGATGATTAGATGTGGTATTATTTTAGTTTGACTAATCCTTAAATAGGATACTTACTTGGCTTATAAAGCTCATCATATGGTTTCTTCCAATTTTTCAGGAGCTCATGGCAGCAACTCATGAGAAAAAAGTATAGGCAATTTGGATTGATGAACCTGACACAGCTTAGGCTCAGCAATATGTTTTGGGTTTTTTATTTTTCATGTATTTATGTTTTAGAATGACCCATGTATGTAAATAAACTTGGATAAAGTCTTTTATCCAATTAGACTTGTTTAATCACTTGTGGGTTTGAACTATTGATTTATTGTGACCCATTATGTATCTATGATTAATGACTATGGTTTCAGATAATTATTATGGTTAATTGTAGCTGTTCCCATCTCAGGAATCAAGGCTGCGACAGGGTAACTTAAGATTATACATGAATTAAGCTGGAGTTTTAAGTTTAACTTAGAATAAATATTATCAAAAGAGAGAGATTGTTAGCTTAATAAGTATTAAGCATAATTGTTTTGATGATGATAATGAGTATTTGAACATATTGATTATAAGTTAATGATTCTTGTATTTAAATGGAACCAATAATTCTAAGTTGGTAAATATTATTCTC
>CM039510.1:5811957-5847448 GCA_022432975.1 Begonia masoniana | reverse complement strand
AGTTAGATCGAATTATCAATCTAAAATTTTCTTCCACTCGTTGGGCTGTATCCAAAACGTAAACTAGTTTTCATCCTCTGTCTCCATTGGATACACACCACGCAATTTCTCTATATTAACTTCGTAACCGTATCCCTCACTTCGAATTGGCTTACACGTGTCCTTGCTTATGCATCGAGTCTACAAAATTTCCTAAGTCCTCATCGCGCGATCTCAACTGGGTACTCGACACTTAACGTCTCGAGCACATGTTGGTTTGCATTTTAGTTCCCCAAACTTAAACTCACTCTAACTTACTAATTGGTCTTTACTAAAGATGTCTCTTATCCTCCAGATTCTCGAAATAACAATCACCTGCCAATGTCATTGGGTTTGACTACCGTCCAAGTATCCTAACACATCCAGCGGGTAATCCAAACTCCCCTTTAATTTAACTTCATTCTTACTCCCGGTAATCTCAACTTAACCCTACTAACCCGACGACCTTATCCATGTACCTCCCCCTACCGCACCCACCTTGGCTCGTAGCACTTACTTTGCTAACCATCTCATGCTAAAAACAGACGTTAAATTAGATCTAATCTCTCAAAATCTCTTAAGTTATCCTAACTGCCTAACTCACTGATTTCACTTAATCCTAACCTATAAGCACCACGGCTCCTTCCCGAAAATTTAGGCAAAGTAACGCTCTAAATGGCGCCCTCCAAAATGCTAGGTACCTGCAATACACTCCCCAACAATCCAGAATATCCCAACCATCTAACCAACCTACGAAATCTCCAACAGTTTAACCAAAATGAGAACAAAAAAGAAACAAAATAGAAATACAATGTAGGCCCGAAGGCAATACAAACTCTACTTACCTGGCCCTCCTGGAATTACTGGTTGCTAGCTACTTCGGTTTAGCTCAAACCTAAAATCGTAGGCAGTATGTTAGTTATACTTCATTCTAAACAATCCAGGAGTTTAAGGAAATAAATTATGGAGTTCGGATCTTCGTGCATTCCCATTTCACAGAAACCCGAATCTATACCAAATCATAGCGTTTTCCTCGAAACTTCATACATTGTATTCCCTCAGCTTTCTAACTACTAAAATCACAAGAAGACGAGGAGAGTTCACCTAGGTTGAAGGAGAATCGAACAGGGGAATCGCCTGGAGAATCCTGCTGCTCGAGCTGAAAAACCGAGAGGAAATGAGGGAAAGGGTGGCGGCTACCGTGAAATAACTCAAAACCTCTTTCCTTAAATACGTTATCCACTTTTTAAATTTCCAATTACTCATATGCCCTTGTCTAGTCATCCACCAACCCTACATTTAATATTGCCATATAAAATGCACCATTAGCTACAAGAGATAGAGAATTGGTCTATATAAAAAAAACCGGGTATTACAATGAGTATATAATAGAAGTGAGCAAGCAGTTTCAACAATATGTCTATGTTTTTGTTAGTCAATATTGTTTTGTTGAGGGGTATCTACACATAAAATTTGGAGAATAGGTCCGTTCAAAGTGAGTAAATCAGATAATGGTTTAAAGTTATATTAAACACCCAAATCACAATGAAAGCACATGATAACAGCTGAATGTTGAATTTTTAAAAATATTTAAAAAATCAAATAAAAATCACTAAAAGTAAATAAAACTCGCTAAAAGTACTTAAAAAATCAAATTGATGTTTCATGAGATAGACCCAACACCATCGAGTGAAATCATCAATAAATGGTACGCATAATCTTTTGGTCCTCTTTTGGTGTTTGTATGAGAGGGTCCCCTTTATATGAGAGGGTTCCCACACATCAGAATAAATAAGATCATATGGTGCTAGAGAAATAGAGAGACTTCTATTTAAAGGTAAAACAAAAAATTTTGCTACCTCGTAACTATTATAATAAGAGATATCATAAGCTTTCAAATCGGCTAAAGTCCCACTATAAACTAAAAATTATATTCGTGAAGATTAAATATGATCAAGGTTAGAATATCATAAGTAAAATTCAGAAAAAGAATGAATTGAACAAAGAAAAAAGACATATCAACACTTCAAACTGCAATTTTGATTCTTTTAGCACATCTAAGATATAAAGTCTCCATATCTTACAATAGGCACCAATCACAGAGACTGCCAGTCCTTCACATAACAAGTAATAGAAGAAAAGAAACTAAAAATTTAGATTCACACAACTCACTAATAGAATAACATTCAAAGTTTGTAATACCCGAGAATTTCCTATAACGCGTATAGGCCTAGGATTACACGGTTAGAGGGTTTCATGGTTAGGAATGAAGTATGGTGGAAAGAGTTTGACAAGTCAAACTTAACAAGTGATTGGTTGAAAATTTGTTGTTTGAAAAGTCAACATAAAGGAACCAATAAAATGCTTGTAAAGAAAAGTGAATAATTGAATAATTTAATGAAAAGTGGTGGTTAAAAGAGAGTTATGTCACGTTGGAATGCATGTGAGAATGGGAGGGTTTAATTGCAAATTTAAAAAGAATTGTGGAAGAAAAGAAAAGAAGGAAAAGTTTGTATTAAAATTTATTTTTTTCTAATTTTCTTCTTCATCATTTCGGTTCTCTCCCTTCCTCCTCCATAGCCGATCTTCTCCTCTCATTTTCTTCAATTTCTCAAGGTGATTTCAAGGTAAAATCAAGTGGGTTTTGGTTTTTATGCAAATAGGTTAAGTTTGTTGAAGTTTTTAGTGAGTTTTAAGTGGATTTTGTGTTGAAAACCCTAGGTGGAGGATTCCGAAAATTACTTTTCCTTGGATGATTTTCTTCCTCTTTTGATCATTTAATCCTTAATCATGTTAGTTTAGGTTGTTTGAGTGGTTAGATTAAGGATTGGGAGAGAGTTACATAAAAATTGGTTTTGTGCATATGTGCACCGGTTTTGTTTTCTGGAATTCAGGTTGGCCAAGTTATTTATTTGGTTAATTTGAGTGTTGCAATGGATAGTAGACGTGTAGAGGTTTCCGAATTGGGGTGGCACGTTGAAATCCATTGAAAAACGAGGGAGTTATGGCCGTTCAAAGTTGGACGTTATAATTTTGGGTAAAAATCGGGTTTTGTGATTTGTAAGAGAATTGGTTATAAATGCTGTTTAGTTTAGTTAGAAAATTCCTTAGACTTTATTGTTGACTTATCAAGTTAAGGTTTTGTTATTTTAGGTCGTCGAGCTAGTGATGTAATAGGATGAATTGAGCACTTGGAAGCCGAGCAGTCAGGTAAGTAGTGGGTGCTATTCTTTCGCCTTCGGGCCTACACCATAGAACGGTAGGGTTTATTTGTTATTGCTTTGCTTCGTGTTGAGTTGAGTTATTGGTTTTGCTTCGGGTTGTGTTGAGTTGTTGTGTGGTGTGGTGTGGTGTTACATATCGTTGAAACATGCATCATGATGTATAGCTGCATTGTTTGTTGTTGTGTGTTTGTCGTTGTGAGGGTGAACGAGAGTTGGTTACAGAGTAAGGCATCCTTTTTGGGTGCAGGCAACTAAGGCACCTTTCGGTGCAGGCAACTAAGACATCCTTTTTGGGTTCGGGCAACTAAGGAACCTTTCGGTGCAGGCAACTAAGGCATCCTTTTTGGGCGCAGGCAACTAAGGCACCTTTCGGTGCAGGCAACTAAGGCATCCTTTTGGGTGCAGGCAACTAAGGCATCCTTTTTGGGTGCGGGCAACTAAGGCACCTTTCGGTGCAGGCAACTAAAGCACCTTTCGTTGCAGGCAATAAGTGTAACACCCGGATTTTTCAGGAATTTGTAAATAAATGATATAAATGGCATTTTTGTAAATTATGTCAAATTAAGTCAGTTTTGTGAAAAGAAAGCGTCATTACGATCCTAATAATTAATGAGGATTTTAAGAAAATTTCGGGAATTTTAGGAGTCGTAACGCTAATTTTTACGATAATTACGTTTATCGTAATATAAATGATACATTGCTAAAAATAGTAAACGAGGTCCGAATTGCGAACGAACAGTTTTAAAAGGACCCTGATAATACGTCAAAGTTAGGGGTAAAATAAGGAGATTTGGAGAAACCGAATCGTTAGACAATTAACGAAACGAAGGACGAAACAAATAGAAAATCAAAGGAAAGGCAAAATAGTAATTTTCCAAGACAATATTATAAAACATTACACATTTTATTCTTCTTCACGGTTCATCCTCCTTCTCCCTGTGATTCCCTCTCTCTCTCTCTCGGCGATCACCTTCTCCCTCAAGGCGTTTCTCATTCCGGCGACCGTTCTTCCCTCCGATCGTCTCGATTCTTCGTGTTTTCTCCTCCAATCGCAACCCTAGGTATGATTCTAAAGTTTTAGGAAGGTTTATTTCAGTTTTTACGGAGTTTAAATGATTAGGGTTCGTTTAGGGTTTTCGTTAAAAACGTGATTTAGGGTTCGAAATCGATAGGTTTATCGAATTTATGGATATAAAGGACGTATTGAACGTTATTGGACGAAGTTAGATCGAATTGTGAGAAATGTTAAAATTTGAGAATTTAGGCATTTTGGGGAAAACTCGTAAATGGATGTTTCGTGGTATCGAGCGCGAATTGGTTGTTGAAACGCCTCGATTAGTTGAGTTATAGCTCTAGGAGAAATTCCTTAGTTAGGAATTTTGCTAGTTTGAGCATTTAATCGTTTAAGCTCGTTTTAACGACAATTGTGCTGAAACTGCTTAGGTGAACAACGCTCGTGGACGGAGCTTGGATTGCAACGTGCACGAGGTAAGTTCTCGTGACTTACTCTGGCCGATAGGCCTACACCGTACGTCGAAGTCGTCTCGAGGAGTTTTGGTGACGTGTTCATTTAATTGTTTCGGTTGGGTAGTTTAGGTTTAGTTGTTTTATAGGTTGATTGTTTTAATGGTATTTGTCGAGTTTTAATGGTATATTCTTCATGTATGTTTACATTGAACTGTTCATGCATCACGGTTTTAAAAATGTCATGAAAATGAATTTACGCACGGATTTCATGAAAAGAACATGCATGTAAAGGCAAGTAAAGTATCACAGTAAATAACCATGACATGGGGTTATCGGGGATGAGGTTCAGACCTGTCGTTCCGTGGTGAGCGGGTTTTCCTCCCTTCAGATGGTGTGGGCTGTCTAACCGCTGGACGTGCCCTATCCATCTGTCGAGCGTTTCTGATAACCATAGACTGACACGTACTGATATATACATTGACACGGACGGTTTTCACAGCATTGAGCATACATGATCATGCATTAGCATTTACGTAGAACTTACTGAGATTTTTATCTCATAGGTGTCTTTATGGTGTAGGTGACATAGATCCAGGTGAGGAGGAATTTCCCCTGCCAGATGATCGTACAGATTGATGGAGGATGGCATGTGGGAGTGCGCTGGGCAATCAGTGCGTTTTGACCCGTGGGCAATAATGTAAAGGTATTTTGGGACATGATAGTTAGATCGTAGGAAAATTGTATAGCTAGAACATTTTAGGATGTTTGGTTCTAACTAGTTGATAGGTTTACGTTTTAAAGGTTTTAAACGTTTTAGAAACTTGTTTTGCAAAATTTTTGATAATGGAGATATGTTCGGTTTTTAAACATACCCATGCAGTTCGTTTTCATTTCGTTTTAAACATGTTTCGAGTCGGTTTAAATGGGACTATGGAGGAGATACAAGTATTTGGGGTTTTATGTTAAATTGTATTTGAAAATGTATGAGGTGTAGTGATAATTGGAGAAGAGAAGAGAAGATGTAGAGGAAAAGAAAGAAGAAGAAGAGAAAGGAAAAGAAAGAAGGAAAGAAGAGGAAAAAAGGAAGAAAAGGAGAGGGAGGCAGAGAGGGTGGCGATCGATCGCCAGGGAGGGCGATCGATCGCCCCTCGTCAATGGGTGATCGCCTATGGAGGCGATCGCGTCGCCTATTGGGTCGCCGCTCTCTGGAGAAATCCAGAGAGTGTGGCGATCGATCGTCACAAATTGTGGCGATCGATCGCCACTGGCGTTTTGCAATAGGCAAGCGTGCGCCTGTTGCGATCGCCGATGGGCGATTGATCGCCCCTGTATATTAGGAGCGAAACTCCTTTTTTGTCCCTGGTGATTGATTTTAATTGTTTTAATTAATTATTTTAAGTTTTAATTAAATTGTTTTAAGTTTATTTAAAAGGTTTATAAACATAGACTTCACAGATTTCAATTTCGATCTCGATTCGATTTTAAAAGTTTTATTTCCGCTCAAACGTAAAGTTTAAAGTTTAGGTGTAAAAAAAATATATATATATATATATATATATATATATATATATAATACGGTAAAATAAGCGAATAGTGTAAGGGTCGTCACAATAAGGCATCTAATGATGCAGGCAATCTTTAAGGCATCGTGAGCAATGCAAGCAAACCTGAGTGGTAGAAACTGCATGTGTTAGGATGTTGAGCATTGTGTGTTTTGCATTCATAAATCTCTACTTACTAAGCATTAGGCTTACGTTTTGTGTTCTGTAGTGTAGGTGACGGAGTGTTCACAGGTGAGTTTGATAGCGAGGATCAGGACTAGGAGCAGTCGGGGATCCACGGAGCTCGCCGATGCAGGCCATTGTCGGGGCGCTTTGACCTGATTCTCGGGGATTGTGGTTTGTAGTTGGGACTGATATTTTGTGGTTGATTTTGTGAGATTTATTTCATGTAAATACTTGTGGATTGATACTGGTGTGAATTGGGTTTGAATTGTGTTTTTAAATGCATGTTTTTCAGGTTTTCGAATTTAGAAACTTTTAGCCGTTATATTGTCGATTTTTTTTGTTAAAAGTGTCTATAATGTCGGGTTTGTTTTGTTATATATTTTCGTTATCCATTTTAAGTCGTTTTCTCAAAATTTTTACAGGACACGGAGTTTAGAGTGTCGGGATAGCTTAGTAAAGTAGCGTACCGAGTCGGGGCGGGTTCGAGGGCGTTACAAAGTTAGATTAAGAATATAATAAAAATCATGAAGAGATAAACAATGCCTTACAACAATACCAACACTTGCTAAAAGCACATGGGACCATTAGCAATCATAATTGACAAAAATCATTTTGGTGATAACGTAATAAAAAATGACTTATCAGGTGACATGAGATGAGAAACACCAAAATCTAAGATTCTCAAAGAGAAAGATGTATTTGAGTACAGAGAGGATGATAAACCTATATGGAAAGAGACAGATATGGCATATGGCTGAAGATAATCATCTATGATCATCGTGAAGTAAAATGGAATTCCCAAATTAACAAATAGCAACCCAAAAATCAAACTAGAATAAGATAACATAATAACTGAAACATTAATGCAAATCATCAAAATAATAACTAGTAATCTAAAAATGTAAGCCAGAAAAAGAAAAAACCACCACCTATTGCCTGAAACTTAGAAATCGACAGTACAAGCACCTAAAAACAATAATACATATATCAAATTTCAACTATATGAATACGCAAGTGCTATGTAGAGATGTTAAACGAGCCGGTCGTGCCTGGAAATGCCCGACTCATCGAGCTTAATGATCCGAGTCTAGCCTAGAGAGGTGACTCAAAAAATTTTTTAACTTAAGCCAGCTTGCGATGTTGGGAATAATGTGCCCAACAAGCAAATGTTATGAACATTTTTATTACTGTTATTAATAAATAAATTTTATGATTAATTTTTATGTTTGCATTATTCGATATGTTTTATAAATTCAAAGAAAAATCCTTGATTATTTGTGCAATTTTAAATTTACATATATGTTGATATATGTGGGATTAAATTTAAAAAGAAATAATCAGAATAGTCCATGACTTATATTTGAAGTAAAAGATCTTCAAATTAATAAGGTTATAAATACAATTCACTCCGTTGAGAACGTATAGTCATATCCCGACTATATATGTAGTGACATAAAGTGATTGTATTTTATATAATATAATTATACAGGACTCGACCAGATGAAATTATATTGTTCTTATAATATCCGTTAAATGAAGAACAATTAATTTTATCATAATGATGGTCATATATGTATGATCTTAATTCATTGTATTTAGTAGACTCCTATTTCATTTTAATTTATTCTTTGATTTATTCGGTACAGTTTTGTATGAGTTGCATTACATAAACCTTGTATTTTGGGAATAAATTAAATGAGTAGTTGGGAATGCTAACATTGATATAATGAAATCCATAATACAAGATTTCCTTGTTTATTAGTTCAGGGATTGAATAATTAGCGTGTAAATTCATAAATGTTATGAATTAATTATTCAATCAAGAACTAATGGTAGTCAAGGATAAAGATGTAATATGAGAGGTTAACGGATTTAATACCTAGCTCTATTACAAATCTTAATGAAGGATTAATACATATGTAATGACTATATCAATGGATATTACTTTGAGTAAATATATTTTATAGTTCTTAGAGTGCAACTCTAGGTATTTAGTGAAATTACTCTAGAGTTAATAATTGTGTTATTAAATATAAAGAGTTTATATTAATTAACAAATATTATTGGAGCTTAGAACTATAGGTCCATCGGTCCCTCTGTTATCTTATATCACTATTTAATTTCCATGTTATAAGAATAAATATATAAATGAATAATAATAATTAATCATTTATAAACACTCAAATGAATATATTGTTATTCAAAATATATAAATAGTTTTTATATTTTGAATTCAAAATAAAATATCTCATTAGATGAGATATTTTTAAGGGATTTGAATTAAATTTAAAGAATCTCATCATATGAGATTTGATCTTCAAATTTAAAGTGGTTATGTAACAAACTATCAAATCAGATTTTTGAAATTTGAATAAAAGTAGATCTAGAAAATCTGATCAAATTAGATTTGATCTACAGTTGACTTATAGTTTGTTTACTATTTAAAAGTAGATCTGAAAAATCTCATAAGATGAGATTATCTTGAAAAGTAGTTTTCATAAATATATTCTAAAAACTGTTTTTAGATTATATGATAAATTTGATTTACTCGATAAATCAACTGCTAATCAAATTAGATTTGATTAGATAAGATTTATTTTTTTAAAAATTAGTTTTTATTAAAATAAATCTAAAAATTAATTTTAAAACAGATCTACAAAATTGTCAAATGTGATTTGACAGAGAACAACAGACGATGAACTGAAAAACAAATCCCTAGAGAAAAAAGGTGTGACCTTTCCGTAATCGGTTTTAGAAAAACGATTTCTAAGATCGAAGAGAGACGTCTCATGTGGTGAGAATACGTCTCTCAAGAAATATAAAAGTGTGTTATTTTTGTAAGAGGGACGCCCACACGTAAGGAAATTTAAGTGTAAAGATCTTCAGAGAAGACTCGACGGTTTCAAAGTCTTCGGGAAAAACACTTGATCCTGAGTTAAAGCTGTTAAGATCAGACGGGAGTACCTAAGTAAAAGTGTTGCTCCAAGAGGTATCTTCTTTTATTATTTCACAATCTAAATCTAATAATTTTTCTCAATGTAAATTTGTTTACATTTTGAAAAATTACATATTTCTCAAAAATAATTTTTTTTAGACTAACGATCCAACTAATGGTTTTTTGATAATTTTAAAATAGTTTTAAAGTCACAGGGTAACGCGTGTCACTATTATTATGAATAATAGTGAATTCTGCCATGCGAAGGAACCTCGAAAACCAACATGCGAGCCACGAGCTGAGCCAGCCCAATGAGTCTAATGAGCCGAGCTTAACAGCCTAGCATACATAAATAAAATTATTTTATATAAATATATTATATTTTCTTTTTAAATTTTAGTTATTAAAACTATAATAAATATTTATTATTATAATGTTAAAATATGATAGTTAGTCATCTAATTAATAAAATTATTTAATTAATATAAAAATGATATGTAATTACAAAAAAATTATTTGAGACAAATATATAAAAAAAATATAACTTTCATTATAAATTTGACACTTGCATTATTACAAATTAGATACATGTCAACTAGGTTGACACTCATCTAATTGTCAATCATGTGCAAAATGTCAAAAAAATTTCAAGTTAAAAAAATACTTCAAAATTCAAATTACAACACATCCAAATTTAAATCAAAAGCTAGTCTTCAACGTCCAAATTTTTAAAGTCTTTTAGAATTTCCTCATATCATTGTTGATTTCTTGTAATGACATCATTCCAATCCTTCATGCAAATGAGTTCCTCCACGAGGTCAGATGCAAGTCTTCCTCGCGTTCATCGACACACATTCACCTGCACTAAAAGTAGATTCCGATGTTACGGTAGAGACCAGAGGTGTTAGTAGATGTAGTGGAAATATTTTTCACCAATCTAAAATATCCAAGTTTTCATCACAAAAAAATTGATATCGAGTGTCAAAATAAATATCTAGTTCATTTCGCATAAAGTTAAAATAAACATTCGTATCTAATTGTGTAACACCCGGTTTTATTGAACCAATTTACTTAACCAACTTGTAGCGTACGTTTTATGGGATAAAATTGGGAGAATTGGTGATTAGGTTAATAAATGACTAAGTAATGGCATAATGGTAAATAGAGGATTATAGTAATAACCTATTTAAGGAAAGAGGTTTTATGATTAATACATCATAGCCGCCACTATTTTCCATACTTTCTCTCTCGGTATTCAGCTCAGCTCAGCAGAGCTCTCTAGACGATTCCCTCTCCGATTTTTCTTCAAACTAGGTGAGTCTACTTTGATTTCGAGTTACATTGTAACTAGTGATGGTAGAGAGGATTATGGATGTGAGCTTTGGCGAATGCTGTAGGTGGGAGTTAGTTTCAGTTTTGTGGTGAATCGGGAATGCACCATGTATAGAGCTCCCAAACTAGATTCCTTAGATTTCTGAATAGATTAGAATGAGGTTTAGTAAAAATCTAATTGACATTCTGTTTATGACTTAGGTAAGCAAAACTTTCGAAGTAGTTCGAAACCGAGCATTTCAAGGAAGCCAAGTAAGTAGAGTATATGTGTGCCTTCGGGCCTACATCACAAAACAGTTGGTTTATGCATGTTATGTATGTTTTCAGTTTGTCATGTATCATGTTTTAAAAGTATACGAAAATGAATTTAAATGTATGATGGCATGGTGAGGATTGAACCGATTGAAACAGATCAGTTATTAAAGGAACTAATCCGCCCCTTAATAAAGAGAGAGGATGTATGACTTTGAGATGAATTATCCAACTCCCAATTTCACAGGGGGATCAGAGCAAAAACGAATGCATATGCAACTGAGATATGAAAGTAGAAACTGCATGTCTAGGATTTATGTTTTAGCATTTCATTTCATTATTGCTTTACTTACTTAGCATTAGGCTAATAGATGAGTTTTGTGATGTAGGTACTGAGGTTTCAACAGGTGTGTTCTCTAAGCATGTTGAGGAATAGGCTGGTTGGGGGAGCACATTCATGCCTCGACCTGGTGAACTGATGAGCCGGTTTAACTGATGTCAGTAGGTGTGAAAGTTAGTTGACAATGGTTCATTTTAAGAATGTTGAGAATATTGGTAGTAGCAGTTTAATGTTTCCTTTATAAATATGGTCTGGTATTTTTTTGATGTGAAAACACGATTTGGTTTTAGTCGTAGTCTACTATTCTGGAATTTTTGGAAATTGTGGATTATGTCGTTTTTGAAGGATTTCAGTAAAATGCACTAGTTCTTTAGTGGTCGGAGTTTTCTTTGTATAGAGTGAAAATGGTGGTTATGCTGTTATGTTGAGTGTTTTGTCTATCGGTGGATGTAGTCCACCGGTGGATGTTGAGTGTCTGTCTATCGGTGGATGTAGTCCACTGGTGGATGTTGAGATTTTTGTATTTTTGTGACCGGTGGATGTGAGCGTAGGAGTGAGTATTGGATTTTTGTCGTTTTGCGATCGGTGGATGTGAGCGTTGGTGTAAGTATTAGATTTTTGTCATTTTGTGGCCCGTGGACGTGTGTAATCGACGCATCGTCGACTAACGAGACTGGTGGATGTGTAGGTAGTCGACATGTCGCGTGACTGACACTGTTTAGTGGTGGATGCCCTTTATTTTTGCCTCAACCACTGAGTCTATTTTAATTCTGCTTCTGCCGCTGACACTATTTAGTGGTGGATGCCCTTTGTTTCTATCGCTGGAACTGTTCAGCGGTGGACGTGTTCTATTTTATTTTTGTTTTCTTTCAACCAATTGTCTTTAATATTTTAATTAAATTAATAAATGTTGTTTTATACAAAAATTTTCCACTGCAAGTTTTTACGTTTAAGGATCAAAAATTTGACCGTCAAGTGAAATTTTAAGTTTTTCTCAGAATGTTATAGTATGGTTATGTATTATGAGTAACGAACCGGGTTTATATAATTCGAGGCGTTACAATTTGATTCCAAATATCAAGAATACTAAATTGTGGAGCTACAATAGCTCCACCACTACTACTAGAACTAGCATGTGAAGAATGACGTGAACAACTAACATTCATAAGAAAAATATAAGTTAGTAATTCCATGTGTTATTTGATCACTAAAAACTAAATAAGTAATATGTAAATTAATAGAAATTCTATTAATTATGAAACACACTCCTCTTAATTTATATCTAGGATCATTATGTATGCATAACAAAAAATAAGAATATTGTCAAGTCAATATTTTTTAAATTTTATTTTTATTTTATTAAGTATATCTTTGAATTCATATACTTGTCGATATTGTGCAAAATTACCCGTTAAGTGTATAAAAATTGGGAGAACAATATGAGAAATGAGATAATAAATTTTTCAACATTCATTTGTAGTATAATAAAATTGTTTTAAAAAATCAAAAAATATATTAGCTACATCACAATTAGATTTATCAAGATTAATACTTTGTGTTTTCTCATTAATAAAAGCACCAGTGTCTTGCCAATATGGCCTAACATTTTTCAACATTAAATAAGTCGAGTTCCACATATTATCTACATCGGTTTTTAATTTTCTTGGTTTAAGTTTGGCAGCTTTACAAAAATCTCTATATTCTTGTTGTCTTGAATTAGATTCAATGGTATAAGAAATTACTGATCTAATTAATTCAATATGAGGCAAAATAAATGTCATACCATTTTTAATAGCTAAATTCAAAATATGGCATACTTATATCATATGAAAAAGAGAATCGTGAGTAATATCCAATTAAAAATAATTTTTAAAATGAGAAATAACAACATCATTAGCACTAGTATTATCAATAATTATGTTAAATATTCTATCTCTAATAGAATATTCTTGTAATATTGCTATAATATATCTATAAATAGTAATATCAGTGTGAAGATATTCACAATTACGAAATTCTAAAATATTTATATTTAATTGTCAAGATTCATCAATAAAATGAGAAGTTACAACGACATAACCTATAGCATTACGTGCACTCTATAAATGAGAGGTAATACAAAGAGACTGTAACGCCCCGAGTTTTACTGAACCCGGTTCGTTAATCATGAACCCGAATATTACTAAGAAAGCTTGGACCAAATTTAAAACTTCGTACAAAATATAAAATTTGGACATTTGATAAAACATGGAAACTTGCAGCGAAAAATCGTTTAAACAAAAATAAAATTAACCAAAACCATGTTAAAATAATCGTTGGGAATGTTAAGAAACAATCGGTTAAGAGGCAAAGGTTGAACTCGTGAAAATACTTTAAAGGTTGCAAAAGTCAAATTCATCGTCCGCTGAACAAAGTCAACGAAAGGGGAAAAGCTATTTGAAGACATCTACCGGTCACTAAACGACAAAACACAAGATTTGTCATCCGGTCAGTCTATCGAAGACATCCACCGGTCACTAAACGACAAAATACATCCTTCATCTACCGGTGACGTCAGCCGGATGATTTCCTTCATCCGATCGACTTTACTCTACATCCACCGGTGAAATAAGAAGACATCATCCGGTGCACGTGTGCTTCTCACGTGAGCAATTAAAATATAGCCCGGTGATAAACACACCTCAAATCTCACCTCACCCGAGCACTAGACTACAAAATAATACGCACATCGCCCGGTCACTAGACGACAAACATAATTCACACATCGCCCGGTCACTAGACGACAAACATAACGCTTATATCATCCGGTGACTATTCGACAAACGACTTAACCCTTATCATCCGACGAGCAAAACGCTCGACATCGCTAGATGACTAAAACACTCGACATCATCCGGTGACTTTTCTGAAGTCATCTTCCGATAGAGAGGAAACACAACACTAACTATAGAAAGGAATTTACTTGCTTTTCCAAGACCATTCAGAAACAACTCAAACCATAGCATTAACCAAATCCAGTGAAAATCAGCATTTAAAACTCAACGGATTACTAGTACCAGTAAATCTCAAAACGTATTCGAAATACTGAAATTTCTACTGTCATGAAAATTCAACATACTCAGACTTGATCATTATCAACTAAACCTCGACAACTGTCGTCACCAGTTAACCCGCCTCATCAGTTTACCAAACCGAGACATGGATGTGCTCCTCCAACCACATCTAATCATCTGTGCACTCAGGGAATTCACCTGTGGTATCCTCAACACCTACATCACAAAACTCATCTATTAGCCTAATGCTAAGTAAGTAAAGAAATAATGAAATAACATGCTGAAACAAAATCCTGAATATGCGGTTTCTACTTTCTCATCTCAGTTGTACATCGTTTGTTTACTGATCAGATCCCATGATTCCCTTGGGAGTGGGATCAATTCTCCCAATGTCTACATCCTCTTCATTAGTTAAGGGGTGGATGAGGTCCCTTAATAGCTGTTCTGATCCCTCAATTCCCTTGGGAGTGGGATCAGTTCTCCCAATGTTATAAATCCTCTTCATCAGTTAAGGGGTGGATTAGTTCCCTTAACCGCCAATGCCTGTCAATCTGAACTTGCCTTTCCATATGATACATGAAAATTCATTTTCGTTTTCTTTCAAATTCATGATGCATGACATACAGAAAATACTCAAACATGCAAAAACCTACTGTTTTGTGATGTAGGCCCGAGGGCACACACAATACTTTACTTACCTGGTCTCCTGGAAATCGCTCGGCTATATGCTACTCCAGAAATCTGCTCACCTAAAACCATCGACAGATTATAGATTAGATCCCCACTAGACTTTATCTAACTACCCTGAAGTCTAAGGAAGCCGGTTTGGGGCTCTACTGATTAAACATTCCCGATACATCAATAAACCCCAAACCCAAATCTCTCACTCGCAGCCTTTCGAAAACACATACATTGCAATCCTTCAGCTACCTAAGCACTAGAACAGCAAGTAATTTAATCAAAACTCACATTGGTTGGGAAAAATCGGAGGGGAATCGCCTAGAGGATGTCCGCCGAGCTGAGAGGTAAGAGTAATAAAATAGTGGCGGCTAAACCTCACTAAACCTTTCCTTAAATACGTTATCCACAATATAAATTCGCAATTACCATCTTGCCCCTTCCTAGTCACTTAATAACCTAATCAACATTTCACTAAATTTTAAACCATAAGATTATATACCTCCGTTTAATAACTAATTTTGATTTATATTGAAACCGGGTGTTACAGAGACATTGAATGAGCGCTTGAAAAAAATAAAATTAGTTCATTTTCATATCATTAAATATTTTAACAATAGCATTTCTAGTTGTCCTTCTAGGAACACGTTTAAAATTAGAAATAACATACTCTTTCATAAATTTTTCAAATTCATCACTATCAGTGAACGCTAAAGGCAACTCACATTATGCTACAAGTTTTGCTATTCATTCTCTCATTTTATTTTTGTGAATATAAAAAAGTGTCACTATCACAAACATTCAATAATCTTTGTATAGGGTCTCTCACTTGCTCGTTTAAGTGACATTTTTTATAATGCCTATCGAGTATGCTAGTAGAACTACCAAAAATATATGCATAATTTTTAATACAATAGTTGCATTGAGCTCTAAATTCTACTTTTACACCAATTGTTCCTTTTTTTATGCATATTATTTTGTGAGCTAATGTTGTTACATTTTCTCTGATATTACAGTTAACATCTTAAGTATAATAGGTAATGTTAATGCAGTTCCTATACTTAATGGGACCAACTATAAAGTATGGAAAGAGAATGTTATGATTGTTCTCGAGTGCATGGATTTAGACATTGCACTTAGGGTCGCACGCTTCTCACCTCTTTCAGCATCAAGTACCTTTGATGACAAAAGGGAGCTAGAAAGGTGAGAGCATTTGAATCGTGTAAGTTTGATGGTCATGAAGCGTGTCATTCCAAAAGCATTTCGGGGCAACATATCGGAAGGCACTGATACCAAAACATTCCTCAAAGAACTTGGAAAAAGTTTTGAGAAAAACGAGAAGGTTGAGACAAGCACGACTTTAGATCAGCTTGTCTCCCTCAAGTATAATGGAAAGAGAAATATCAGGGAGTACATAATGGAAATGTCTTATCTTGCTTCAAAGACTTAAGGAACTTAAGTTAGAGCTATCAGAAGACATGCTTGTTCACTGAGTCTTGATTTCTCTTCCTCCTCGGTATGGGCAGTTTAAGATCAGTTATAACTGCCAGAAAGATAATGTAGCAACCGGTTCTATTAAACCAATTTCTATTCCGTCATTTAATAGTAAACATGTGGTGGAGAAAATTGAGGAAAATATTAATTAGGTTAATGAGTGACTAAGTAAGCGCATAGTGGTAAATTGAGAACTTATAATGGATAACCTATTTAAGGAAAGAGGCTTTGTGATTAAATGCACTGTAGCCGCCACTCTTTCCCTACTCTCCTCTCTCGGTATTCAGCTCAAGCAGCAGAGCTCTCTAGGCGATTCTCCTGTCCGATTTTCTCCAAACTAGGTGAGTTCTATTTCGATTCCTTGCTGCATTGGTAACTATCGATGATTTGGGGAGTGGATGAATGTGAGTTTCGAGAATGCTGTGAGCGAACTAGTTCAGGTTTTGTGGTAATCGGAGATGTATAACAAACTAAGCTCCTAAACTAGTTTCCTTAGGCTTCTGGATAGTGTAGAATGAGGTTTAATAAAATCTAATCGATAATCTGACCATGGTTTTAAGTTGAGTAAGCTCCTAAAGTAGTTTGCAACATTGCGCATTTCTAGGAGAGCCAGGTAATTGAAGTATGCATGTGCCTTCGGGCCTACATCACAAAACAGTAGAATTATGTATTGTGTGAATGAGTTTGTTTGTCATGCATCATGTTTTTTCTTGAAAGATTATGAAAATGAATTTCCATGTAAAGAATGGTAAGGCATGAACTGAATGTGACAGACAAACTATTAAGGGAACTAATCCACCCGTTAACTTATGAAGAGATTTATAACATTGGGAGGATGGATCTCACTCCCAAGGGAATTGAGGGATCAGATCAACTATTAAGTGAATTCATCCGCCCCTTAATCGAGTAGTGGATGTATAACATTGGGAGGATTGATCCCACTCCCAAGAGAACCAAGGGATCAGATCAGTTTATGAATGAATGTGAATGCAACTGAGATGAGAAAGTAGAAATTGCATGTTTAGGAATTTATGTTTCAGCATTTCATTTCATTATTGCTTTACTTACTTAGCATTAGGCTAATAGATGAGTTTTGTGATGTAGGTGTTGAGGATACTGCAGGTGATTTTCCTGAGTGCACAGATGAATAGAGGAGGTTGGAGGAGTACATTCATGTTTCGGCCTGGTAAACTGATGAGGCGGATTAACTGATGTCAGTGGATGGGAAAGTTTAGTGAACCATGATTCAATTTGAGTATGTCGAGAGTTCTTATGAAAATGGTAGTTTTAATGTTTTGAAATACATTTGAGACCTTTCTGATACTAATACTCTGTTGGCTTTAAAAGTAGTTTCTACCAAATTCTGGAGTAATATACGGATTTAAGTAGTTTTGAGTGTTCTTTTGCAAATGCTCAAATTCTATTGGTAGTCAGAGCTTTCCCTGTGTAGAGAGAAAATGCTCGATGAGCTGCTATATAAAGTTGTTGTTCTGTTGACCATCGGATGATATCTTCGGTAAAGCCATCGGATGATGTCTTCGGTAAAGCCATCGGATGATGTCTTCGGTAAAGCCATCGGATGATGTCTTCAGTGGAAGCCATCGGATGATGTCTTCAGTAAAGTCATCGGATGATGTCTTCAGTGGAAGCCATCGGAAGATATAAGTAGAAAATTTATCGTTTTGTAACCGGATGATGTCGAGTATTTTATCCATCGGATGATGAAGGTAAAAGTCTTTTGTCGTTTTATAACCGGATGATGTCGAGTATTTTATGTACCGGAAGATGTGAGTAAGCATAGTTGTCGTTTTGCGATCGGCTGAAGTTGGAAGAGTGAATCTTCCGGCTGACGTCATTGGCTGAAGTTGGAAGAGTGATTCTTCCGGCTGACGTCATCGGTGGAAGTCCTCCATTTTGTTTCTGCCTATTTTCATTGACTCTGATCGGCGGATGATGTGGTTGACTTTTATGATCTTCAAGCATTTCATACTTAAGCTGTAACGACCTGGACCCCGTTCCCGCAGGCCCGAACCGTGCAGTTCCCACCGATGGGCTGCTGCCACGTGGCAGACTCAGTCCCAACCACGTGTACTCACGATCTTCCCTCCCCCTGCAGAGGGTTTTTGCCTTCCCTCCCACTCGAACCCAGGACCTCAGGGACTAGTACCTGGGGTACAAGTGAGGAGTACCACTGAGCCAGCTAGCTCAGTTGTAACGACCCGAGGAGGATCGTCACGTGTCATGACTTTCCTTTAAACTTATCCGTACTTTTATACCTCTGTAATCGGTGTATACTTTTTTTTTCTCAGACTTATATCATATCTCATCTTAACTTAAATTCGCTGAATAACCGCGTTTAGCTTTCACTCCTGCCGATCGCTAAACGACAAACATCTAGTTGTTCTACCGGTCAGCACGTGCATCTCACATGATTCATTAAACATCTATCGGCAGGCACACATATTTGCATCTGCCGACAGTCACGTGCAACTCGTGTGACCAATTAAAACACCGTTCAATTATACAACGGAAGCCACCTACATCTGCCGATGAGAGAACAATAGACGATGCTCTCATCTGCCGATGGCAAATACTCTATATCTGCCGATGACGTGGCATCACATCTTCCGGTAACTTAACTCACTACTCATACCGATCGCCAGATAACAGACATTGTCGTCATCTGCCGATGGCTTAAGACAACTACATCTTCCGACAGATTAATTCACCATCTGCCGATGATACGTCCCATGTCTGCCGATGAGAGAACCATAAGCGAGGCTCTCATCTGCCGATGGCAAATACCCCTTATCTGCCGGTGACGTCAGCCGGAAGACAAATACTCTTCCTCTTCCGATGACGTTCTCCGGAAGTCAAACTTACCCGACTCCCATCACAACTCTCCTGCCGATGACGTCAGCCGGAAGACAAATACTTTTCCTCTTCCGATGACGTCCTCCGGAAGTCAAACTTACCCGACTCCCATCACAACCCTCCTGCCGATTTCTACACTTCAAAATAACACATCTCCTGCCGATAGACAAGTACTTTCATCTACCGACTACTAAACATTAACCTAACATCTTCTTCTTCCGGTAGACAAGCAAACTTCATCTACCGATTTCTAAACTCCATAATAACACTCACACCTTCCGATAGACAAATACATTTCGTCTACCGGCAGCACAAACATCATAACTTCAAACTTAATACTGGGACACCAACAGAATAAACCACAGATTCATTAAAACTCATACAATGGAAGACTTAGTTAAAATCACTCATTCTATATTCTTATAATATACTCATAATCAGTATTCAAGCTAGACAAGTTCAAGCTCCATAATCGTAAATAACATCATCCTACTTAAACTTTTATGTTCATAGTTATCATTAAAACCTTAAGAGTAAAACCAGAGGGTCATAATCGCCATCCAGCCATAGACTTTCCACCCTGATCACCTCCAGCAACCGAGCTTAGACATTTTCATCAACTTTGAATTCCTCACCTGATATTTCTTCACCTACATCATAAGGTGTAACTGTAAGCCTAAGGCTTAGTAAGGAATGCAAACTATTATGAGTTCATGAATGCATAACTTGGAGAAAAACATGCTCATAAGTCTTTTCTTTTCATGTACTTATCTTAATCATCATTCATAATCGTATCTCGTATTCATTGTTCATAATCATCATTCGTAGACATGCTCATATTCATCATTCCTTTCATCATTCATATTCTTCATTACATTATGTGGTTTAAGGGAGGATTTGTGCCGGTAAAGGGGGTTCGACAGTGAGTTTGATCATGGTCCCTACTGCGGGTCGTATTCATATGTCCTACTGCGGACTGTGACATACGCCGAACCACCCCCAACCCTCACTTAACCACGTTGCATAAGTTTTATCTTCTTACCTTATTCATGAGAAAACATATTTCAAAACATTTTCATATGCTTGAGAAGTAAAACATGATGCATAACATAAATGCACTTAATCATCGAACTAAGACAGGGGAGAACATCAGAATAACATAACCATATCCATCGACATTTCATCAAACATATAGAAGACAACGTTCACTAAATCTAACATAGTCCTTTGATGTAGGGCCCTATTGGCCGGAAACTTAATACATTCACTTACCTGGATTCCTTAGCAATTTGAATCACCTTCTCTTCAACTTCTTCACCTAACACATTTCACATTACAGTAGTTAAAATAAAGTCCTAAAAGTTCTAATCGAAAGTCATCCTAGAATCTAACAGCTAAGGTTCTCTGTGCAGTCTGAAATCCAAAACCGAAACAGCTAGATATAGCTATCGATTAAACGGGGTCGGTTATATAAAGGTCCAGAATCGATTTAAGGGTGACATTACCAAATGAAGATAAAGAACGATAACCAACTGACTCAGCCATTGAAGAGCCCGAAAGTACAAGTTCAACTGAAAACAGAGTTCTAAATGACTACCCGGCATCTACATTGTCAAAATCTTACCTAGAATGCGGGTTATCGGAGTGGAGGCTGAAAAACCAGTTGCTGGGGAGGAAAAAGGCTCCAGAGAAGAAGGGAGTCGCCGAGAGGAAATGTCGGCTGCAGTGAGATTTTAAATGAGATTTAAGGTTTCCATTTTCTATTTATACCTAATCCTTCAATCTTTATTACAAAATTGCCACTCAACCTAGTTTTACTCAACTTGTAATGAATTTGCCTCAACGTTAAATTTAATCATAAAGGTTAAATAAGGGTAACAATTAGAATGGTCAGAAAAATTCACCTGGCCGAAATGTCGGGTGTTACATCCACCCCTCCTTAGACAAAATTTTCGTCCTCGAAAATTGGTCAAGCAAAGAGTTTTGGATACTTGTCCAACATATCCTGCTGTAGTTCCCATGTAGCTTCTTCAATACCATGATTCTTCCACAAGACCTTAACCAACAAGATCTCCTTATTCCTTAGAGTCTTCACTGTAGAATCCAAAATTTGTACTGGTTTCTCTTCATACACTAAATTAGGTTCAATTTCGATTTCTGTTGGTTCAACAACCTGAGTCGGATCACGTATGCATTTCCTTAGCATAGACACATGAAAGACATTGTGAACCTTTTCCAAAGATGGAGGCAAAAGTAATCTATAGGCTGTGCTACCAATCTTAGCTAAGACAGGGAATGGTCCAATGAACCGTGGGTTAAGCTTTCCCTTCTTACCAAATCTTAAGACTCCTCTAAATGGTGAAATCTTCAGGAAAACTTCATCGCCAACAGAAAATTCAAGATCTCTTCTTCTTTGGTCCGCATAACTCTTCTGCCGGCTTTGTGCAGTTAACATCCTTTTCCTAATGACTGTAATCTTGTCTGACATCTGTTGTAAAATCTCTGGGCCCAATAACTTCGCTTCACCAACCTCATCCCAGTACAAAGGTGACCTACATTTCCTGCCATACAAAGCTTCATAGGGTGCCATACCAATGGTGGACTGGTAACTATTGTTGTAAGAAAACTCAATCAGAGGTAGGTGTCTACTCCATGTAGTCTGAAAGTCAAGCACACATGCTCTCAACATATCCTCGAGTATCTGAATGGTTCTCTCGGATTGTCCATCTGTCTGCGGGTGAAAAGCGGTGCTGAAGGATAACTTTATGCCTAAGGTACCTTGTAAACTTTTCCAGAATCGGGAGGTGAATCTAGGGTCACGATCAGAGACTATGGATACGGGAATCCCATGCAATCTGATAATTTCTTGAACGTAAAGATTGGCAAGTTGGTCCATCGTGTAGGTTGTCTTTACAGGTAAGAAATGAGCTGACTTTGTCATCCTATCAATCACAACCCAAATACTGTCATGTCCTTTAGTTGTTTTAGGTAAGCCTACAACAAAATCCATGGCAATGTTTTCCCACTTCCATTCGGGAATAGGTAGAGGTTGAAGGGTACCTCCTGGTCATTGGTGCTCGGCTTTAACTTGCTGGCATACCAAGCATGATTCTACGTACTTGGCGACATCCCTCTTCATATTAGGCCACCAATAAAGTAACTTCAAGTCTCGATACATCTTGGTGCTACCGGGATGTATAGAAAAGGAAGACGAGTGAGCCTCGGCCAAAATCAACTTACGTAATTCTTCATCACAAGGGACATACCATCGATTCCTAAATCTCAGGATTCCATCATTGGAAAGACTAAACTCGGAGGTGGCGTCCTTCAACTTATTCATCATACTGTTATTCTCCTCGGAATCCTTCTGTTGTGACTCTTTGATCTTTTCCAAAACCGTTGGTTGAATGGTCAAATCGGTAAGTAAGGCTGACAACCCTGGAACTAGTTCCAATTCAAACTTCTGAACTTCAGTCCTCAAGGGTGCGGACAAAACTGACACTGCGGGTTGCATTGTCTTTGACATCCTGCTCAAAGCATCGGCTACAGCATTAGCCTTACCCGGGTGGTACTTGATTTCAAAGTCATAGTCCTTAACAAATTCTAACCAACGTCTTTGTCTCATGTTTAATTCCTTTTGGGTGAAAAGATACTTTAAACTCTTGTGGTCAGAAAACACATCGCACTGCTGTCCATACAAATAGTGCCTCCAAATTTTTAAAGCAAAAACAACTGCAGCTAGCTCTAAATCATGAGTGGGGTAATTCTGTTCATAACCTTTTAGCTGCCTAGAGGCATACGCCACAACTTTACCTTCTTGCATCAAAACACACCCCAAACCAATCTTGGATGCGTCACAATAAACACTAAATTTTCCTTCTTCAGTTGGGAGAGTCAATAATGGGGCTGTCGTTAACTTCTGTTTCAGTGATTGGAAGCTGTCTTCACAAGCTTCGGTCCAAGAGTACTTGAGGTCCTTCTTGGTTAAGTTGGTTAAAGGTTTAGCTATCATAGAAAATCCCTTAATGAACTTCCTATAATAACCAGCCAGACCAAGGAAACTTCGAACTTCACTGACATTCTTTGGCTGCGGCCAGTCCTTAACGGCCTGAACCTTAGTTGGGTCTACTGATATGCCCTCAGCAGAAATGACATGACCTAAAAAGTTGACTTTATCCAGCCAAAATTCACATTTGGACAGTTTGGCATAGAGTTGTTGCTGTTTTAAGGTTGATAACACTATTCTCAAATGTTCAGCATGGTCGGCTTCAGTCTGTGAGTATACTAAAATGTCATCTATAAACACAATCACAAACTTATCCAGGTATTCACGAAATACTCGGTTCATCAAGTCCATGAAAGCTGCAGGCGCGTTAGTCAGTCCAAATGACATCACAAGAAATTCATAATGTCCGTAGCGGGTTCTGAAGGCTGTCTTTGGTATATCTCCTTCCTTAACCTTCAGTTGGTAATAACCCGAACGTAAGTCAATCTTTGAGAATACCTTAGCTCCTTGTAGTTGGTCAAACAGGTCATCTATCCGGGGTAAAGGATATTTATTCTTGACTGTCAACTTATTCAGTTCTCTGTAGTCTATACACATTCTAAGAGAACCATCTTTCTTTTTAACGAAAAGGACAGGTGCACCCCAGGGAGAACTACTAGAACGTATAAATCCCTTGTCAACTAATTCCTGTAGTTGGACCTTTAATTCTTTTAACTCAACAGGTGCCATTCGGTAAGGATTCTTAGATACAGGTAATGCCTCGGGGTATGTATCAATCACAAATTCTACCTCTCTATCGGGTGGTAGTCCCGGTAAATCGTCCAAGAATGCTTCAGGAAACTCTCGTACCGTAGGAATATCTTGTAGTTCCGCCTTATTCTTCACTCGGACATCCATTATGTTGGCTAGATAACTCAAGCAACCATTCTTCAGTAACCGTTGAGTCACTAGTGAGGATATGATTGGTATCTTACTCATCTTTGGAATAGCTTGGAAGGTATACCGATCTCCATTTGGGGGTCGGAAATCAACTAGGCCAGACCTACAACTAATCGTGGCATAATGCCTAAATAACCAATCCATTCCTAAAATAATCTCATATCCTTTCATGTCAATCATAATCAGTTCTACATATAGCTCCTTATCTCCTAAGGACAAAACATCACCCTTCAACATTTGCTCAGAATGTAAAGACTTCCCTGATGGTAACATAACTCTATACGGTTTATCAACTGGCGAAAGTTCTAACTTATGTTTACACACAAACAGGGTTGCTATGAATGAGTGTGTGGCTCCCGTATCAATAAGTGTATAAGCAGAAAAACCACAAACCATAATGGTACCTGATATGACCGTGTGTGGTTCAACATCTTCATCCTCCATCATAGCATAGACTCTTGGTGCAACTCTGATTCGATTCGGGTCTGATGGCATCGGGCAGTCTCTGGCTATATGTCCAACCTTGTCACATCTATAGCAACGGCCAGAGTGCAGCTTGCACTCACCATGGTGATTCTTCTGGCAGTTGGAGCATAGAGGGGCTAATGGTCGTTTCCTTTTCCTTGATCATCGTTTGGATTGAAGGGTCTCTTTATGCCCTGTTGCTGCTGTTGTCCTCTGTTCGGCTGTGGTTGCCATCCTTTGTTCTGACGTGGTGGTGGTTGAGTCTCCTTAGTGAACTCCCTTGGCTGTTCACGCTGTGCATAAGCTGTCATCTCAGCCTCCTCCAATTCCAGGGCCTTAGCCGTCACTTCGCCATAAGGTACATTGTGTATCCCAGAAGTCTTTACCTTCACATACAAACTCGGCTTCAGTCCTTGAACAAATTGGTAAATCTTGTCTTCATCATTCTCAACCAGTCGGGGAGCAAACCGTGACAAAGCGTCGAATTTGCATATATAATCCGTCACAGAGCCAGTTTGCCGCAGGTTCATGAATTCTTTCTTCTTGCTGGCCTGAACGGTCCTATTGAAGTACTTGTCAAAGAAGGCAGTCTTAAACATATCCCAAGTCATAGTCTCTGCATTAACAGTGCTCTGAAGAGAATCCACCAATGCCTTGCATTCAGCTCCAAATGATAGACAGCATAGGTGACTCTATCTCCTTCATCAACTTTCGCATACTTAACATGTCCTCTACTTTTCGGATCCATTCCTCAGCATAAATAGGGTCAGAAACTTGGCCATTGAATGTCGGGGGTCTGAGCCTGTGGAAGCGCTCACCCCATGATCATGAGTTACATTAGAGCTGGAGTTCCCAAGCTCTTCTCTAGTAATCACTAGTTGCTCTATTTGTCGTGATTGGCGATTAACTAATTCTATTAGCTGAGCAACGGTGGTACTATCCACGTTGTCTTCCCTCTGTTGACCTCTTACCATCTTGAGATTCCTAAACAATAATAGAAACACATCTTAACATAATGACATCACTAGAATCGTAAACACTTACAGTTGTTGGAGAGTACTCAGGTGGCAATCTGTGCTGGAAGGCAGTCTGCAGAACCGATTTTAGAACCTGGTTTAGCTTTGATACCATAATTGTAACGACCCGAGGAGGATCGTCACGTGTCATGACTTTCCTTTAAACTTATCCGTACTTTTATACCTCTGTAATCGGTGTATACTTTTTTTTTCTCAGACTTATATCATATCTCATCTTAACTTAAATTCGCTGAATAACCGCGTTTAGCTTTCACTCCTGCCGATCGCTAAACGACAAACATCTAGTTGTTCTACCGGTCAGCACGTGCATCTCACATGATTCATTAAACATCTATCGGCAGGCACACATATTTGCATCTGCCGACAGTCACGTGCAACTCGTGTGACCAATTAAAACACCGTTCAATTATACAACGGAAGCCACCTACATCTGCCGATGAGAGAACAATAGACGATGCTCTCATCTGCCGATGGCAAATACTCTATATCTGCCGATGACGTGGCATCACATCTTCCGGTAACTTAACTCACTACTCATACCGATCGCCAGATAACAGACATTGTCGTCATCTGCCGATGGCTTAAGACAACTACATCTTCCGACAGATTAACTCACCATCTGCCGATGATACGTCCCATGTCTGCCGATGAGAGAACCATAAGCGAGGCTCTCATCTGCCGATGGCAAATACCCCTTATCTGCCGGTGACGTCAGCCGGAAGACAAATACTCTTCCTCTTCCGATGACGTTCTCCGGAAGTCAAACTTACCCGACTCCCATCACAACTCTCCTGCCGATGACGTCAGCCGGAAGACAAATACTTTTCCTCTTCCGATGACGTCCTCCGGAAGTCAAACTTACCCGACTCCCATCACAACCCTCCTGCCGATTTCTACACTTCAAAATAACACATCTCCTGCCGATAGACAAGTACTTTCATCTACCGACTACTAAACATTAACCTAACATCTTCTTCTTCCGGTAGACAAGCAAACTTCATCTACCGATTTCTAAACTCCATAATAACACTCACACCTTCCGATAGACAAATACATTTCGTCTACCGGCAGCACAAACATCATAACTTCAAACTTAATACTGGGACACCAACAGAATAAACCACAGATTCATTAAAACTCATACAGTGGAAGACTTAGTTAAAATCACTCATTCTATATTCTTATAATATACTCATAATCAGTATTCAAGCTAGACAAGTTCAAGCTCCATAATCGTAAATAACATCATCCTACTTAAACTTTTATGTTCATAGTTATCATTAAAACCTTAAGAGTAAAACCAGAGGGTCATAATCGCCATCCAGCCACAGACTTTCCACCCTGATCACCTCCAGCAACCGAGCTTAGACATTTTCATCAACTTTGAATTCCTCACCTGATATTTCTTCACCTACATCATAAGGTGTAACTGTAAGCCTAAGGCTTAGTAAGGAATGCAAACTATTATGAGTTCATGAATGCATAACTTGGAGAAAAACATGCTCATAAGTCTTTTCTTTTCATGTACTTATCTTAATCATCATTCATAATCGTATCTCGTATTCATTGTTCATAATCATCATTCGTAGACATGCTCATATTCATCATTCCTTTCATCATTCATATTCTTCATTACATTATGTGGTTTAAGGGAGGATTTGTGCCGGTAAAGGGGGTTCGACAGTGAGTTTGATCATGGTCCCTACTGCGGGTCGTATTCATATGTCCTACTGCGGACTGTGACATACGCCGAACCACCCCCAACCCTCACTTAACCACGTTGCATAAGTTTTATCTTCTTACCTTATTCATGAGAAAACATATTTCAAAACATTTTCATATGCTTGAGAAGTAAAACATGATGCATAACATAAATGCACTTAATCATCGAACTAAGACAGGGGAGAACATCAGAATAACATAACCATATCCATCGACATTTCATCAAACATATAGAAGACAACGTTCACTAAATCTAACATAGTCCTTTGATGTAGGGCCCTATTGGCCGGAAACTTAATACATTCACTTACCTGGATTCCTTAGCAACTTGAATCACCTTCTCTTCAACTTCTTCACCTAACACATTTCACATTACAGTAGTTAAAATAAAGTCCTAAAAGTTCTAATCGAAAGTCATCCTAGAATCTAACAGCTAAGGTTCTCTGTGCAGTCTGAAATCCAAAACCGAAACAGCTAGATATAGCTATCGATTAAACGGGGTCGGTTATATAAAAGGTCCAGAATCGATTTAAGGGTGACATTACCAAATGAAGATAAAGAACGATAACCAACTGACTCAGCCATTGAAGAGCCCGAAAGTACAAGTTCAACTGAAAACAGAGTTCTAAATGACTACCCGGCATCTACATTGTCAAAATCTTACCTAGAATGCGGGTTATCGGAGTGGAGGCTGAAAAACCAGTTGCTGGGGAGGAAAAAGGCTCCAGAGAAGAAGGGAGTCGCCGAGAGGAAATGTCGGCTGCAGTGAGGTTTTAAATGAGATTTAAGGTTTCCATTTTCTATTTATACCTAATCCTTCAATCTTTATTACAAAATTGCCACTCAACCTAGTTTTACTCAACTTGTAATGAATTTGCCTCAACGTTAAATTTAATCATAAAGGTTAAATAAGGGTAACAATTAGAATGGTCAGAAAAATTCACCTGGCCGAAATGTCGGGTGTTACATCAGTGGTACTCCTCACTTGTACCCCAGGTACTAGTCCCTGAGGTCCTGGGTTCGAGTGGAGGGGAGGCAAAAACCCTCTGCAGGGGGAGGAAAGATCGTGAGTACACGTGGTTGGGACTGAGTCCGCCACGTGACAGCAGCCCATCAGTGGGAACTGCACGGTTCGGGCCTGCGGGAACGGGGTCCAGGCCGTTACATAAGCTTTCATCTCTTCTGGCCGAATTTTTTCTCAATATTTTAAACGATTCTTTTAAAATTGTTTTACAATTTGTTTAACTCTATTTTCGTTCAAAAAAATTTTTGCTGCTAGTTTTAAAATTTTGAGGCTTTAGCAAATGTCAAAATTTTGATTTTTGAGCGAAGTTCTTTTTTTGAAATTAGTCAAATTTTCTTAGTCCTGTTCTGTGTTATGTGTAACGAACTGAGTTTAGAAAACTCGGGGCGTTACAGATAAATGGATGCTTAATGAACTGATTTCTCATTGTGTCCAAGTGGAAAAGAGGATAAAGCATGATTGGACAGAAAGTGCTCATTTGGCGTCATCTTCCATGGACAAAGAAAAGAAAAGGAAGAAGGAGGTTATTGGTGTTCCTTCTAAGTCAAAACAAAAGAAGTCTAAGGCCTTCAGTTGTTTTTTCTGTAATCAAGAAGGGCACCAAAAGAAAGATTATGCCAAGTATCACGCATGGCGCGTGAAGAAAGGTACACTTCTCAATCTTGTTTATTCTGATGTTAATTTGGTTTCTGTATCTAGACATACGTGGTGGTTAGATTCGAGTGCTACTACTCACATTAGTATGTCTATGCAGGGTTGTCTGAGTTGTCGAAAGCCGAATGAGGAACAATACTACACTACAAATTGTCATAAACAGATAAGAATCCAGAACCCACTACATTTGAATTTAATGATAAACTGAATTTTCTATTTTTAAATAAACAAGGATAACCAGATTTGTCCAATGCAGAATAGAAGTTAAATTTAGTCTAAAAGACGGTACAATAAATGCATCATTCAAATCCAAAAAATGTCAAGTTTTTAGTAACAATCTAAAATCTCCGATAGTTTCAACTTCAACTTATTTGCCATCGCCCACAAAGACCTATAGTACCTATAGTAGTGTGGTATTGTTCCTCAGTACACCATGTCAGGTTTGCCCACATGAATGATGTCGCTGAAAGATGGAACAAAACACTTAAGAACATGGTAAGTAACATGATTGCTCATTCGACCTTACCAGAATCCCTATGGGGTGAAGCACTAAAGACGGCAGATTATATCCTTAACAGAGTACCTACTAAGGTGACAGCTAACACGAGCATTGGACGGGCTGGAAACTTGTTTTTAAACACTTACACGTGTGGGGGTGTCCAGCTGAGGCAAGGCCTTATAGGCCCAATGAAAAGAAACTAGACTCTAAGACTGTCAGTTATTATTTTGTAGGGTATCCTGAACGGTCAAAGGGGTACAAATTTTATGATCCCACTATAAAAACATTCTTTGAAACGGAAAATGCCCAGTTTTTTGCGAATGTAGAGTTTGTGAGGGAGATAAGAAAGACATTGTCTTTGAGGAGGAAGTTGTTCTTCTTTCTTTGGTTTCCCTTGATTTCGATCAAGTGGATAATGAAAAAGACAATGTTGAATCACTTCCTGAACTTCTTTAGGAAGTCATTCCCGAGGAACAAACTCAACAGCCTCAAAAAACTATGCCATTACGGAGGTCCACTAAAGAGAGAAGAAGTACGATTTTAGATGATTATATCGTATTCCTACAAGAACATGAGGAACTCGGTGAGGTGGAAGATGACCCTATTAATTTCAACCAAGTCATTAAGAGTTCTGATTTTCAAAAGTAGACTGATACCATAAATGAGGAGTTAAAGTCTATGAAGGACAATGATGTTTAGGATCTCGTCTCGTTACCTGCAGGTTCGAAACCCGTTGGTTGTAAATGAATTTTTAAATCTAAAAGAGATTCAAAAGACAATAGTAAAAGATTCAAAGCACGTCTTGTTGCTAAGGATTTTAGTCAAAGAATAGGCATCGACTATAAGGAAACTTTCTCTCCGATATCTACGAAAGATTCTTTTACAACTATAATGACACTAGTAGCTTATTTTTATTTAGAGATACATCAGATGGATGTAAAAACGGCGTTTCTCAATGGTAACATTGATGAAACCATCTATATGGTGAAACCCGAATTCTTTGATTCGGATAAATAAAATGACTTAGTTTGCAAATTAAAGAAATCCATCTATGGATTAAAACAAACTTCCTGTCAATGGTATTACAAATTTCATCAAGCAATCACCTCATATGGTTTTGAGGCGAATAAAGTTGATAATTGTGTATACCACAAATTCAATAGGAATAAAATTATGTTTCTAGTTTTATATATCGATGATATATTATTGGCATGCAACGATATAGGCTTATTACGCGACACCAAGAAATTTCTTTCAAAGAAATTTAAAATGAAAGATCTTGGTGACACCTCTTTTGTATTAGGAATCCAGATATACCGAGATCGTTGTCGAGATATACTTAGATTATCACAAAAGAGCTATATCGAGAAGGTTTTGAAAATATATGGCATGCAAGAATGAAAACTAGGAGATACTCATGTTGCCAAAGGAGATAAAATAAATAAAATTCAATGCTCCTCAAGTGACTTTGAAGCCAAAGAAATATAAAAGGTTTCTTATGCTTCGGCTATAGGAAGCTAAATGTATGCTCAAGTATGCACGCGTCCGAATATTGCGTACGTAGTTGGCTCGTTAGGTAGATACTTGAGCAATCCTAGATTAGATCATTAGAAGGCTGTAAAAATGGTACTCAGATACTTACAAAGAACCAACATGCTCACATACAAGAAATCAGACCAGCTCGAGATCATTGGGTACACTGATTCTGATTTTGCTGGATGCCAAGATGACTTGAAGTCAACGTCGGGCTATATTTTTCTTTTAGCTGGGGGAGCTATCTCCTAGAAGAGTGCTAAGCAGAATATTACGACCTCTTCTACTATGGCAGCTTAGTTTATAGTATGTTATGAGGCATCCAACTAGGCATTATGGCTGAATAGCTTTGTTACGAGATTACACATCTCAAATAGTATTGAAAGACCACTTCGGATATTATGTGACAACCAGTCAGCTGTAATGTTTTCCAACAGCAACAGGAGCTTCTCAAAGTCTAAGTGTGTAGACATCAAGTTTCTTGTTGTGAAGAAAAGGGTCTAGAGTGGTCAAATATCTATAGATCACATTGGAACAGACTTTATGGTTGTGGATCCACTCACCAAGGGATTACGACCCAAGGTCTTTCATGAGCATGTTGCTCATAATTGGAGATATTGAGGTTTAGTGGGAGTCTGTATATTTTATGTAATTCTACTCTATAGACATTTGTAATGAATAGTTTTGTTACTGCAATATTCATTTTTTATGAGGTATTCATTTAATTCACTCTAACATTTGAGTTTTAACGATCTCAATAAAATTTTGGCTGGACCGGTTGGAACAGTTAGAAATAGGCATGTTAAATCACATTACATGTAATTTCTATACTACACATCCATATTTGATCTGTGTCATTTAGTTTTATTGGTGTTTGTGATTTTTGATAGGTTTAGTTATGATAATTATAACGAAAGCCACTTTGATCCTGCATTTGATATAATTGATGGACGAGATTGTTTGAGTATACTCTGTTTAGATTATAACAAAATTTGATATTATAAGGATAATGTTATAATGTGTAATAGATTAGTTTATAATTTGATCCAAGTGGGAGATTATTGGAATTATAAGGATTTATAATTCTATTTGGATCTAAATTATCAAACTATAAATTATACATTATGTTATCATCGGGTTTAAGTCCATATTAAAGTGATTTAATATGATTCCAAATGACTTTGGAGTATATTGAATATAATATAGTCATATTATAATGTGTAGAGACATTAAGGGTAATTTACCAATTTGTGATGGACAAAATGATATATTTCTCAATTAGGTTAAATAAAGCGTTATGGCCCCAATTCACAATGAGAACCTTTTTGCCTCTTTGGAACTGCCATCACTCTGGAGAGCATTGAGACGACGATTGTCAAATTAGAAGATCCACGTACCTGATTTATAGTATTTTGACATTCAGACAATGGATCCGGGTACGTCTTTCTCGCTTTAATGATTTCCTTGTAGAATTTCTAACGTATCAATTTGAGAATTAAGTTTTCGTTTTCATTAGGATTCAATAATTCTAATGAATCTAACAAAAGGTAGGAAGAATAAGGCAAGGTCGAAATCAAGTTAAGACAAGAAGTGCTTCTTTTACAATAAGGAAGGACACTTCAAGAAAGACTATACGAACGAGAGAGAAGGATAGCTGAGAAAAAATTGAAACAGGTGATGCTTCGGTGGTCTTGTATGGCTATGACTCCTCTGATGTTCGTGTTGTTGACTGTTACGAACGAGAGAGAATGATACTCGAGAAAAAAAATTGAAACTAGTGATGTTTCGACGGTCTCGGATGGCTATGACTCTTCTGATGTTTAGGTTGTTTTAGCAAAAGATTCCGATAAATAATGGGTCCTTTACTTAAGAACGAAAACTAGTTCGAGGGAAGCATGAAAAATAGTGCTTCATGAGAGTCGCTCCGGGAATGAAAAAAGGTTCGAGGGAAGCAGAAAAAATTGTGCTTCAGGAGGAGCCAGCTGAAAGTAGCTCTGGGAATGTTATTCAGGTTGATGATCAACAAATTGAGCGAGAGACTTATGGATCAGAGGACTCAATAGAAGGAGGAGTGATGAATTATCATCTCACTCGAGACAGGTTTAAATGAGTTGTGAAACTGACTCAACGTCTCAGATATACAAATGTTATGACATAATACCATTCTAATTTTAGCTGATCTTAAGAACCATGAACATCTGAATTACAGAGACGTTACTAATCAAGTCAAAACCAAAGTTCTTGTTGTTGTCAAGTTTAAGTTTTGTTTAAACTTGGCACTATGGAGAAAGGCTAATTTGTGCATAAGGATGTGACAGCCCGAGACCGAACCCGATCGGAGTCCGGGGTCGGAGCCGTCACTCCGGGACAGTCAACGGGAAACGGTGACTATTTTTTTTTTTTTTAAAACAAACAGAAAACAAACTGAACTTTTAAGAGTAAAACCCTAAAGCTTAACAGAGAAGGAAAAACATTTCTGGGATTTGGAATCAGAACAGAGAAAAGAAAACAGTTCAAAACTAGACTACAAAATGAATGGCAGCAGGAGAAATGAAACAGTGCAATTGGCAGTAGCAGGAAACAGAAAATGAAGGCGGAAGACTTAGTTTAAGAGGGGCAGCAGTGAATTCAAATAAGACAAAATTGAACAGTGACCGGTGGATCAAAATGTGAACAGGGTTCAGCGGAAGAGACTGGATAAAACTGGGCAGAAGAGGTGGTAACATCACCCAGAGCTTTCCTTTCTTACCGAACCTCATTACGCCTTTGAAAGGCGACACCTTCAGGAATACTTCGTCACCTTCAGCAAACTCCAAGTCTCTCCGTCTCCGATCTGCGTAACTTTTCTGTCGACTCATAGCAGTGTTGATTCGTTGTTTGATAACAGCAATCACCTCAGACATCTGCTGTAATATCTCAGGGCCGACAAGTCTGGACTCTCCAACTTCATCCCAACATAACGGAGATCTACATTTTCTGCCATAAAGGGCTTCATATGGAGCCATGCCGATAGTAGCCTGGTAGCTGTTATTATAAGCGAATTCAATTAACGGCAAATATCTACTCCAAGGAGCATGAAGTTCCAACACGCACGACCTTAACATGTCCTCCAATATCTGAATTGTTCTCTCAGATTGTCCATCTGTCTGTGGGTGAAACGCCGTGCTGAAATCCAGCTTTGTACCCAAGGAGTTTTGCAAGCTTTTCCAAAACCTGAAAGTGAACCTAGGATCCCGGTCAGATACAATTGACACCGGAATACCATGCAGCTTGACAATCTCACCAATATATAGCTCGGCATACTGATCCATGGAGAATGTCGTCTTCACAGGTAGAAAATGGGCCGACTTCGTCAATCTGTCCACTATGACCCATATACTATTGTGGCCTTTGGCTGTTCTTGGAAGGCCAACGACAAAGTCCATTATAATGTTCTCCCACTTCCATTCGGGAATCGGAAGAGGCTGAAGCGTTCCACTTGGTCGTTGATGTTCAGCTTTGACCTGTTGACATACCAGGCAAGACTCCACATACTTGGCCACATCATTCTTCATATTTGGCCACCAGAAGTGAAGCTTCAAGTTTTGATACATCTTCGTGCTTCCAGGATGCACAGAGAAAGAAGACGAATGGGCTTCCGATAAGATGTGCTTCCGTAGTTCTTCGTCTTTCGGAACATACCATCTGTTTTTGAACTTCAAAATTCCATCTCCCGAATAGCTGAACTCTGAAGATGCCGTAGGTATCTTGCTTACTATATCGGCCATCTCCTTTGAATTAGCCTTCTGGGCCTCCTTAATTCGGTCCAGAACGGTTGGCCGCAATGTTAGATTTGCCAGTATGGCCGATAATTTAGAAACTACCTCTAGTTCAAACCTCTGAATTTCTGTCCTCAAAGGCAATGAGATGGTAGTCAAGGCCGGTTGCATAGTAGACGGCATCCTGCTTAACGCATCGGCTACCACATTGGCTTTCCCCGGGTGGTATTTAATCTCAACATCGTAATCTTTCACAAATTCTAACCACCGCCTCTGTCTCATATTCAACTCCTTCTGAGTAAAGAGGTACCTCAAACTCTTGTGGTCAGAAAACACCTCACATGACTGTCCATATAGGTGGTGTCTCCATACCTTCAGTGCAAATACAACTGCCGCTAACTCAAGGTCATGAGTAGGGTAGTTTTCTTCATGGCTCTTCAATTGTCTGGACGCGATGTAC
>CM039510.1:5717257-5811857 GCA_022432975.1 Begonia masoniana | reverse complement strand
TCAAATCATCTAGCTGATCACAAGTAGGGCTCAAACCATAATTTTAGCAGAACCCTTCTGAAAACCAATTTAAGAAGTAATTAAGCAATGTTATTCCAAATCTCGTGTTTCTTTCGATTAAAAACATTGTCAAAAAAAGGAAACAGGAAGTATCAGAAGAGATCATTCCTCGCATCGAAAAATCTAAGCAGATCCGGAAAATGTTTCTCCCTACACACTACACTTAGATTCAGATCTAATTCATATTCTTATCATAAGTGAAACAAATGTCGGCTTTCGAAAAGACGACGACTGCAGATGCTTTACAATGAACATAGAATTCCAACAGTTAATATTCTAGGAAGAAGAACAAGAACAAGAACAAGAACAAGAACAAGAAAGAATGAAAGAAGATAGGCATCAGTACCTGTTTGGACCAGAGAAATCAAATCCTGCAAAGAAGAGATCAGATAAGGCTTACAGATTTGCAAGTAATTCAAGTTATGGGCAATGAATACTGTGATTATGGATCTGGTAGCATTAAGACCAGGGAGAGAGAGGGAGAGAGAGCGTTGTTATTTAAAGGGGGCAACGAAGAACAACCGAATAGTTCGAAAGCTTAACAAAAAGTCTAATCTCCTCCCTTCTTTTAGAAAAATTAAGTGATAAAGTTATTTATAAGAAATTATAATTTGAAACTAAACCAAAATTTCTATTCTTAAAAAAGATAAACCAAAATATGATTCTCTAATGTATGAACCGAACCGAACCGAACCGAACCGAAATCAACAAAACTATCGAACCAAATTCTTCTGCTCGGATCGTATCGGTTCACTTCAATTCTACATTTCAATGTTGTAGTTTTTCTTTGGAAAGGTTGTCTTTTCTTCTACCATTTTCGTTAAATAATTATAATTATCATGTTTAAAAATAGTTATTTTAAAGTATTTTACTAAAATAAGCTGAACACAGAAATGAGAACAGTACTTTCGCTTATTGCAAAAGAAGTTCACTTAACTTGCATACAACTCGAAAATAAATCTATTAAGATCGAATGGAAATAACTATCTAACAAGCAAACTGAATTACAAGATATTACACATCAGCATACACATCAGCTTTTTATCGTTAATACTCTCCTTCAAGACGAAGAGTGTAAGTTTAAAACTCTCATCTTGTTAATAAGTTGTCGAAAAGGTTGTAAATGCAAAGGCTTTCTAAGCAAATTAGTCAATTGATGTTGAGAAGCAACATAAAGAGTTTTCACACGAACCAAGAGCCAACTATTGTCGAACAACATGACAATTTATCTCGATATGCTTAGTACGTACATGGTAAACTAGTGACAACGATGTGTAAAGTTTCTTCGTTGTGACAAACAAAACAGATGCCTCTATAATTTAATCTATAATTGCAACAACAAAGATCGTAACCAACCCAATACACATGTGGTTTGTGTCATTGCACGATATTCCGTTATGGTAGAAGAATGAGACATGATTTGTTGTTTCTTTGATTTCCACAAAATCAAAGAACCTCTGATTAAAATGCAAAAAACCAGTAACTGATCTTCTTGAGTCAGTACATGAAGTCTAGTCAGAATTCGTAAATGCCTTTAATTGACATTGTGAAGAAATATGATAGAATAAACCTTGTCCAACTGTAGACTTCAAATATCTCAATATCCTAAGTGCAACCTGGAGATATGGAGTGAATTTTGAATAACCAACCATTAACAGATGCCATAGCTAACAACAGCTTTAGGTAATAAGCTTAACAACGAGAGAATAGATATCTAAATAATAATCAATACCCTCTTTTTTGTGTACATTCTTTCGCTATTAAACGAGTTGTATAAATTTTAATCAACATAATGTTTAATTTAATATAGACATTTATAGCGAATTGAGTGTTTTCGTTGCGTTAAAGGAGGCATCACAGTCCATGTAAAATTGCTTTCTAAAGACTAGCTCAGCAGGCATGGTATGTCTCCATTCTGGAACTTTGTTGGCTTGAGAAAAGGTTTTTGGTTCAACATGAGGATGATATGGCTAGAGTATAGGCTTTGAAAGATGGAGACGAACGTTCATAAGAAATTGCTTTTGAAAGGGGATATTTTGAATTTGAAACAAAGGCAACATACAATAAGTGCTCAAAATGATAGTGATAATCTGTCAACTATTATGGAGTTTTAGAAATTCTTATAGCTAATTTTGAAGTATAAGACTCAATTGTGGTAGCTGAAAAATGATTGTCTCGAGATTGAGATGATAAATTATCATATGAAGTTTGAGATGAAACCAGATCAAAAGGAACTAAAGATTATAAAGGAGATGTTTTTGTAATTGAAAAATTTGTCTCAAGAAAACACAACATTTTCTAGAAATACTGATTTTATTTATCTCAAGATAGAGTACTTTATATCCCTTATATCCATTTAGAAATATAGAAGCTCGTTCACAAGGTGAAAATTTATCACAAGTATTTGATAATGTCGATACAAAACTCAAGCACTTGAAGCTTTTTAAATGAGCATAAGAATGAAGCCTTTGATACAATATCTCAAAAGGAGATTTATTTTGTAAAATAGGTGTAGAGTGGGTTATCTTTCTCGTTTTTTCTTGGGGAGCGACATCTCTTGTATTTAGAGTAATGTTGCGGGCGATGTTGCAACATTATGAAAAACTCTTAATTTCTTGATTATTGAATAATACTTATTGCTAGAGTTTTGTGCCGCGAACGTAGAATAGTTTGGTCGAACCACATGTGTCTTGATTTCTTTTTTCATTCTTCTGTTTTATTCTTAATTATTTCTTACGATTTGATTGGTTTTAAATCACAATAATTTGTGCGGTGAGCATGGATTGTTTGTTTCGCTTTTTATGGCGAGATTCGAGGTTGAGAAATTCATGGGCGAGAATGATTTCAATCTATGACGAGTCAAAATGAAGATTTTCCTAGTTCATCAAGGATTGTCTGCTACTATTGATCTCGAGGCATTCGGGAAGCTTCAATTGTCTGACGGGGATAAGGCTTCTAAGATGGAGTCCAAAGCACATACTGTTATTTTGCTGAGTTTGGGGGATGAGGTACTAAGGGAGGTCACTGAAGAAGATTCGGCAATCTTAGTATGTCCAAGCTTGAAGCTTTATACATGACAAGGCCATTGGCGAACCGTCTGTATCTAAAAAAGAAGTTGTACACAATCGCAATGAAATAATTTAAGGAAATGCCAAAACATGTTGATGATTTCAACAAAATAATCATGGACTTGAATAGGATTGGCGTTAAGATAGAAGAAGAAGATCAAACTATTATCCTATTGAGTTTTCCACCGAAGCAGTATGAGCATTTGGTCGATACTATGCTTTACGAGAAGCTAACCCTAACCATGACAGAGGTTAAGGTTGCGCTTAATTCAAAGGAGTTCTAGCGGAAAGCTGGGCATAAGGAAGCTTCAGATGGTGAGGGATTATGTGTGCAGGAAAGAACTCTAACTCATGAACAAAAGAACTCAAAGAAAAAGGCAAGGTAAGAAGTGCTTCTTTTGCAACAAGGAATGACACTTCAAGAAAAATTGCAATGAACGGAAGAGAAGGATGGCCGAGAAGAAAATCTAGACTGGTGATGCCTCGATGGTCTCAGATGGTTATGACTCTTCAAACGTTCTGGTTGCTTCAACAAAGGATTCTGGTAATCAATGGGTCCTTGATTCGGGGTGTTCTTTTCATATGACTATGAGAAACGAGTGACTCCAAAATTTCCAGCAATGCAAAGGTGGAGATGTGCTGCTCGGTAACAACAAATTGTACACTATACAAGGCACTGGTTTAGTGAAGATTATGATAATCGATGGATGCGTTCAGAAAATCTAGAACATAAGGTATGTTCCTCAGCTTAGACGTAACATTCAATCAATTGACATGTTTGATGATTCTGGTTGCATGGTGAAAATTGAAAATCAATGCATGAAAATCGTGAAAGGGTCGATGGTTGTGATGAAGGGGTTTTAGGAAAATGGTGTATATTTTCTGGATGGTAAAACTGTTGTTAGCGGATCTCTAAATACTGCTAACAATGTATAAGAAAATGCTCAGTCATGACATTTGAGGCTCGGACGTTCAAGAGAAGCAAGAAAAGTAGTGCTTCAAGAGGAGTCAGCTCTTGGAACGAAAACGAGTTTTGAGGGAAGCAGAGAAAATAGTGATTCAGAAGGAGCTGGATGAAAGTAGCTCTGAGAATGTTTCTCAGGTAGATGATCAGTAGACTGGGCAAGTGACTTCTGGATTAGAGAAATCGATGGAAGGAGGAGTGATGAATTATCTACTCACAAGGGATAAGACTAAATGAGTGGTGAAACCAAATCAGCGTCACAGATATGCGGATGTGGTTGCGTATGCTTTGTCAGTTTCTGTTGATCTTGAGAATGGGGAATCTGAGAAGTACATGGATGTTATTGTCAAAGTTCTTTCTAGTTGCTAAGTTTAAGTTTTTTTTAAGCTTGGTGGGTATGGAGGAATGTTAATCAAGGTAGGAGGATGTACAAGCTCTAGATAGCAGCATGAATGTGTTCGAAATTTGAACTAGAGAAGAGATTGTTAATATTGGTTCAATTTTTTTGGTTTATTCTTTTTGAATTTACACCGGTTTATGTCCTTATTAATATTGTAATATTTCTCATTTCCATATTAATAGCTGAGTGAGTTGTAAGGACAGAATAAGTGAGAACAAGAGAGAGAGGAAAGTATATAAGAGAGAGAATTATAGAGAAAAGGAAAGCTGAGGAGAGAGTGATTTTATAGTGGGTGCTCTGTACTCTTGGGGAGCGACGTCTCTTGTATTCGAGGTAATGTTACGGGACATGTTGCAGCACTACAGAAAATTTTTATTTTCTTGATTCTTGAATAAAACTTGTTGCTGAGGTTTTGTGTCATGGACGTAAGACAGTTTGGTCCAAATTACGTAAATTTTGTGTCTTGATTTCTTCTTTCATTCTTCTGTTTTAATTTTGGGTATTTCTCTCGGTTTGATTAGTTTTATATCACAAAAATAGGAGATAGAAATCTATTAGTTAGGTAGACTGTAGTGACAATACATTTTCCCTAATATTGTAAGAGAAATTTTTATTGAAAAAATAATGCTATTGCAACATTTAAAATATGTTGATATTTCCACTCAACAACATAATTATGTTGAGGGTTTCAATCCATGAGTGATTAATTCTTTTACTATTAAAGAGATTGGTGATAAAAAAAAAAACTCCGGCCCATTATTTGTCCTTATGTTTGGATAGTAGTATGAAATTGATTTTCAAAAAGTTTGATGAAAGTAGGAAGTATATGTCCAATTTCAACATTTATTTTAAGAAGGAATACCCAAGTTGTCATGAATCGAGGATGGGCCGGAGTAGAAATGCCGGGTTGGGCGACCCGACTCCTAGAAAGGGAACCCGATCACCCAACCAAAGCTAGATTTGATAGCGAATGTCTTTAGAAATAATTACATAGCCAAGCCCATATAGTGAAATTCCAAGCAGATAGTTCAATACAAATAAATACATAACAATATCCAACTGTGCATGAAAGTAAAGAAATCCAAACCATCATTTAGGGTTACAATTCTAAATTCAACAAACTAAATCTGTAATACCCGGCTGTACGGAATGCTAATATTTTAGTATTAATGGCATTTTCGTAAATATGTCAAATCAAGTATGTTTCTCGAGCGGAGAGTTTTATTACAATCCTAACGAATTATAGAAATTTTAAGAGATTTACAGGATTTTTTGGAATAATAACGCTATATTTCGAGTAATTACGTTTAACGTAATATAAAGGACATCTTAGTAAAAATAGTAAACGATGTCCGAATTGCGAACGGACAGTTTTATTAGATCTCGAATAATAAGTTGGACTTATTGGTGAAATAATGAAGTTTGGAGAAACCGAATCGTTAGCAAATTAACGAAACAAATGACGAAACAAATAGAAAACAAAGGAAGGGCAAAATGGTAAATTGCCAAGTTAAATTTTAATTTAAAAACCAATGTTTTTCTTCTTCTCCACGCAATTCCTCTTCTCCCCTGCGAAATCCTCTCCTCTGGCGATTCCCTCACGCGTCCTCCATTTCCGGCGATCAAGCTCTCCGATCGTCCCGTTTTCTTCACGTATCTTCCTCCTCTCGCAGCTCTAGGTATCATTCTAAAGCTTTCGAAGCTTATTGTTCGATTTTACGGAGTTAAAAACGATTAGGGTTTCGTTTAGGTTTTCGTTAAAAATGCGATTTAGGGTTCGAAATAGATAGGTTCGCCGTAACTTTGAATATAATGAACGTATTGAACGTTATTGGATAAAGTTAATCGATTTATGACGAAGGTTAGAGATTTTACAATTTTTGAGTTTTGGAGAAAAACTTGTCAATGTTGATTTTGAGGTATCAGACGTTATTTGTTGGATAAAATGCCTCGTTGAGCTAAGTTAGTATTTTAGGAGAATTCCTTAATTAAAGTTTCGTTAAATTTGGACGTTTAACAGTTTAAATCTCGTTTTAACGACAACCGTTGTGTTTTGCTTCAGACAAACAACGCTCGTGGACGGAGCTTAAGCTGCTTTGGACACGAGGTAAGTTCTCGTGACTTGCTTTGACCGATTGGTCTACACTGTACGTCGACGTCGTCCGAGGAGTTTTGGAGATGCGTATGTTTATTTGCTTTGGTTGGGTAGACAGGTTTAGTGGTTTTATAGGTTATAGGTTATGTATTTATAGTCTTGATGGTATATATGCGATTGTTTACCTTATGTCATATTGAACTGCTCACGCATCACGGTTTCTAGTTATGCATAGAAAATGAATTTCTGCACCATGTTTTATAGAAAATGGCGATATGGCCTGGAGAGGGGCTATTGATCTATTGTGTAGGCTCGAAAGGGTCTGTCACAATACCACATCTATATTGTACTCATACAGTTTACAGTTTACAGGTCACGCGAGGTGGGGCTCAGGCACGACTGTACGTGTTGTAAGCGTGCACCCCCCTCCTTTAGCTGGAAAGAGTAGTCCGCCCGCTGGATGAGCTCTCTCCGGTTAGGGGGATAGGATCTCGGTGACACCTACAGTGCATCATAAAGTAAAGAAAATGACGCATGGTTTACGAACTCACACGCACAGCATGCATGTACATTTACGAGTCTTACTGAGATTTTTATCTCATAGGTGTCTGTATGGTGTAGGTGACTACGAGGAAACAGATGAGGATCCGATCCCTCCACCTGAGGAGTGATCCAGTTGACGGAAGATGACTTGCAGTGGTGTGTTGCGCAGTCGATGCTTGGCCTGACCCGTGGGGAAATATGTACGTGTTTTGAGGGTATCGGGACGTTTTGGGTTAATGGTGGATTAGACAGATTTATCGTATAGTTAGATACATTTTAGGTTGTTTGGATCTTGATAGGTTTATGTATTGATGTTTGAAATGTTTAGAAATTGATTTTTATAGTCTTTAGTTTGATTTCAAAACAGGAGGATTTGTTTAGATTTTAAACGTATCCACGCAAATTGTTTTTATGAAATTATGAGATGTTTGAGGCAATTGATGAAAGAAATATTGGGGGATGTCTAATGTTTTATTGTGATGTTTGATGTGTTAAGTGCATGGGTACGTAGGAAAAAGAAAGAAGGAAGGAAGAGGAAGTAAGGAAGAGAAAGAAGAAAGAGAAGAAAGGGGAGGCGGAGGGGCTGCCGAACGATCGCCTGGGGGGGGGGGGGGGGGGGGGGCGATAGTTCGCCCCTCATTCGGTTGCACTCTGGAAGAAATTCCAGAGCGCATGCCGAGCGATCGCCTGCCTGGCGATCGCTGGGCAGGGATGATCGCCCAGGGGCGATCCGACTGGCGATCGCTCGCCAGTGTGTGATCGCCATGGGGTGATCAATCGCTGGTTTTGGGCGATCGATCGCCCCCTTCATTTTGTGGCGATCTTCCTCTTTTGCCCCGCCTGCCGTTTTGTTTTATTTGCAATTGTTTTAATTAAACGTTTTAAGTTTTATTTTAATTGTTTTGTTATTTTAATTGTTTAGAGGTTTTGTTTTAACTGTTTTAAAACGTAGATTTCAATTCTGATTTCAGTTTAAATTCCGCCTAGAATTTATTTAATGTATAAGGATAAAAAAAATAATATATGGAAAATTGGGTACAGTGTTAGGGACGTCACAAAATCTTTACCACGAAATACAAATAAAGTTCTAACATGAAAGGAAATAACAAGTTTCCTCTCACAGATCTCCACCAAAGCTTTCAACTCTTCTCTTTATCTGGATTGAGAGGGGGTATTTGGGTGAGTCATTGTAATTCCTAAGTGATAAGCATAAATCTCAACCTCGATGATGACTACTTCTCTTTCGAATAGGAACTGTAACTTCTGGCACTAGCTCAAAGATCTAGTTTCATCAATGCTAAAACTAGATCTTTACTTAGAAATCATTGTGTCAACATTGCTTTTATTTCTCAAATAGAGCCTAAATTCTTTGGATAAAGCAAACATTGAAAGATTATGGTCAAAACTACGAGAAAATTCTCGTTAGGTATGACAACTCTAGTGCCATAAATATATCTAAGAATCTTATCCAAAATTCTTGAAACAAAGATATAGAAATTAGATATCATTCCACTCGAGATCATGTTCAAAAAGGATATCTTTTGAGTTTGTAAAATCCAAGAAACAATTAGCTAATATATTTACTAAGGAATTGGATTAGAAGATCTTCAACAGTATTAGGATTCAATTAGATCTTATTCAGTTTGATTTGGAAAGGAAAAGTTAAAAAGGAGGATAATTTATTTTGAACAACTAAAGTCCGAGCAATTAAATGTGAAGTCTCAAGTGATTCATCACCTCATCGTTCATTGTCGACTCTTGAAGAGAAATTTGATTATGGTCAAAACTATGAGAAAATTCTCGTTAGGCATGACAACTCTAGTGTCATAAATGTCTCTAAGAATCTTATCTGAATTCTCGAAACAAAGACAGAAATTAGTACCATTCCATTCAAGACCATGTTAAAAAAGGAGACATATCTTTTGAGTTTGTAAAATCCAAGAAGCAATTAGCCGATATATTTACTAACGAATTAAATTAAAAGATCTTCAATAATATTAGGATTTAATTAGGTCTTATTCAGTTTGATTTGGAAAAGAAGAGTTAAAAAGGAGGAGAATTTATTTTGAACAATTAAAGTCACTTAAATTTGAAGGCTCAAGTCATTCATCACCTCATCACTCATTGTTGACTCTTGAAGAGAAATTTGATCTCTTGGCAACATACTTTATAGTTTCAATACTAATATTCTGAACCGTCTTCAAGATCAAGTCTCCTCATCAATGTGCTTTCAGGCTAAAAGCAAATCGAGATTTGACATTAATAGGTTGAAATTTTTTTCAAGCTGGCTCGTTAGGCTCAGTAAGCTCGTTAGGCTCGGCTCGTTTAACTCGTTAGGCTCGGCTCGTTTAACTCGTTAGGCTCGGTAAGCCAGACTACTTTTGGCTCGTCTCGGCTCGACTTGGATCGGATCGCTCGTTTGTCATGTTTATTGCCTGCTGTGATAGATGTATTAACGTCAGCCGTACATGGCTTTTATCGCAAACATATTTATGCAAATCATAAGAAACAATTTCCGGGGAAGTTTTATAGAGATGCATTTTAGAATGCATGTAAGGCAACCACAGTTTATAATTTTCAAGTGAGAAATGAGAAATTTATGATGGGTTGACTAGGATGCCCACGTATATATTCGAGACATAAATCTGACATCTTGGGTAGCACATGCATTTACCTCGATTCCCAAATGCGACATGGGCTTGAACAATTTGAGTGAGTCATTCAACGCACTCTTAATACTTGCCAGAGACAAACCTATTATAACTATGTTCGAGATGATCAAATAGTGTTTGATGACTCGGATCGTAAAAAAATATCAAAAGATAGCCGAGTCAACAGATCTTTTGTGCCCCCATATACAGAAAAACTTGCAAAGCTAGAACTTGCAGTGCGAAACTAAAGTCTGATTTATGCAAGAGCTACTCAGTTTGAGGTTAACAACGACAACAAAAAGTACGTTGTTGATTTGGATCAATGCGTGTGCTACTGTTACAAGTGGGAACTCACTGGAATTCCATGTGTGCATGCAATTTCGTGCTTGCATTTCATGAGGCTCTCAATGGAAGATTACGTGCATCAGTACTATCACTAGCAAACTTATGTCAACATGTATTCTCACTTCATTCATCCAGTTAGTGGCCAAAATATGTTGCCTGAAACGGATATGAATGAAATTATTCCACTGGTCACAAAGCGCCAGGCAGGCAGGACGAAGAAATAAAGAGTCAGAGATTTCGATGAGCTACAGCAATCCCGCTAAGTTATCAAAAAAAAATGCAACAGTGAAATGTGGAAGATGTGGTCGGGACACCTCTAGCATGGTTTCTACGTAGAACTCATTTATGGGTTTTACCGACTTTGTCGGGACACAGGTACGTGCTTGCATTTCAACGTTAAGTGTACATACATGAATGTGTAACTAAAGTAGCTTCTAATCATTTTTGCATATGTGCGGGAGTCTTTAATGCAATGACAAGGCAGAAATCGAGTGGTCTTTGTAGATGTACACCTTTGTACTTAGTTTAACTGATTTGTACATTATTGTATCTTTTTATATTACAAAGTTCATAGAAAATTATGAAATTTTTGCAGAGTTTGTTTTGTTTTTTAACTCTCTCATAACTATAATAATACCTGCATATTGAAATCACAATAATATCACTAAGCCAGATCCAGATATTAAAATTTCAAAACAAACAAACCAAATATAAAGTCTTACAACAAATCCAGATAAAATTACATACAAACATACATTGTTCAAGTCAAATCAAGTAAACTAAAGACATAAAGAAAAAACTCGAACTACGCCTGCTAATCGTCTTCATCCTCCCGTCTCATCCATGCATCAACTCTAGCATTCAGATTTTTGTGTGTCACAAAGAGCTCCTCAACTTTCCTATGAGAAATTCGAGTTCTTGCTCAATTCTGGACATAGCAAAAGACGTGTGAGGCAAAAATAGTTGCACATAAACATCCTCCATATGAATATCATGGTCGGTACCTGGGGGAGGAGATAGTTAGATAGAAGTTGCTTCAAATATAATGTAAATAAGATGTATACCTGGTGGAGGAGGAGCTACCGAGGAGGCTTTACAGTCGCCCCTAAGCACCAATTTACCTCTGGTTTCAACTATGCCCATACGACTTAATATGTTCTTATCATAAAAGTCAATAGGCTTTTCTTTTCTCACAGGCTCGTCAATTGGTATTTCAATCTGAAAATGCTGGACAATCTTATGAATCAATATGTTATAGATCATATAGCTCTATTGCACGTTCGGGTAATCTCACCCATATGACACAGAATCAAAAACGCAGGATTGAATCGTTTCTCGTTGTACAGCTTCTCTATGACATAGAGAACCATGCAGCTCACCAGATTTCTATGTCCGTCCCGGGGCAAAATAGTGTGGGTGATCATGTGGTGAATCACTCGAGCCTGCACATTGAAGTCCTTCGACTTCGGTTTGTAAAACTCTTCAACATCGAGATTTCGATGAACCTTCTTGAAGAACTCAAGTCCTCCACCTTCTTTGATGAACTCGGCATCCCGGGAAGAATGGTAGTATTCTTCACTAGGCTTGTTCATCGAAAAACAGATCAACTCATTTACTAAGCTCAGGGTTACGTTAATTTCTTTCCCAGGAATGAATGTCTTAATCTCTTCCGAATAATTAGATTTGGTATACATATTTGCATAAAATAAGCGAATAATCTTATTGCAACTATCTCCGGGCAAAATGCCCAATCCAACTAATCCAAATCTCTCAAATATTCCCTTAATTCTCAGGGATTCAAAACTTCCAAACATAACAATCCTAGAGTATATAATTGAGCGATTCGACATATCAACCGCATAATTCTAAACTCGATAAAAAAAAACCCTCTTAGCGGAGTACCTTGTCATCCAACTTATGTCGGTGGACGTTCTGCTGAAGCCCCATGCGGGGGGCGAGAGGCGGATTTTGGGTGAGGGAGAGGGTTTTAGGGAGGAGAGAGAGAGGGACGTCGCCCGCGGCAATTTTGCGGAGGGCGGCTAGGGTCGAAAGAGAACGGACGACGGTGGGTTGCAAAAATGGTGCCCGATTATTTAAATGCTTAGGGAACGTACGTCCATGAATTTTAGAATGGACGTCCGTTCCCCTTGATTTCTCAAGAACGGACGCCGTTCTGGTGCCCATTCCCCAAGCATTTTGGAACATTCTCGAGAACAGACGGCTATTCCAAAATTCACGGACGTCCGTTACCGAGCCCGTTCTAAAACTCTGCTTTGAACGGGCACCAGAATGGGTGCCGATAAACAGATGTCTGAAAATTTTGGAACGGGCGTCCATTCCTCGTTTAAAACTAAGAACAGACGCTCGTTAGTAGAAAACAGACGTCCGATAGGGGTTGTCTTGTTAGAATAAGATAGTTCGAGGGTGACGTTGTGAAAAATAGTTCTTTAATGACATATTTGTGAAATACATCCAACTTTATGGTTTAAAATAAAAATTATCCGATGTGATTTAGTATTTAAAAATAGTATAACAAGAGAATGAAGATAATTTTAATCTATTTGTTTCGTATAATAAAAATGCTAAGTCATAAAGGAGCATGTTTTTTCTGCGGTCCATGCTGATCTCATCACCGTTGATTAAAGAAAGCTTATGATTTATCACGTAAGCTTGAATTTCCCACTTTCATCTATCACTACCGGCCGATCTGCCCCGCGGGAGTTCCGTCGGAGTTTGAATTCTAACTATACAACACCGACTATCCCGGCCGTCGAGATCGTCCGCTCTCTGGTGGCTGTTTGCGTTGAATCTTCGAACAGGAAAATTGTTTTGGGTCCGATCAGCTGGAATCCAATGGAGTTTTTTTGGAGGTCTGAAGATTGGGAAAATCAGTCAGAGAAGCACAATTCCATACTCGATTCGTACGAATTGTAGGTTTACTGCAGTGGCTAGGATTGATAGGTCTTGCTTTGACAGTTCTGCAGATTCAAAAAGTGAGATAACTGATGCCGTTTAATGGAATAATAATAGAAGGAATCGACCGAAATTGTGTATGACTAGTATCACTTTTGTAGCTGCAGAGTTGCGGATGCCAAAGAATTCTCGCACTCTTCAGCTTCTCGACAGGTTTATTTTTCTAATTCTTGAAAAATGTGTCCAGCTAAGTGTTCCAAATGCGTTAGTATCATTAAATTGATTGAGCTTTCGTCCTCAGTCTTCAAGCTATTGAACTTAATTTGCTCCCATGCTTTATTATCAGATTAACTGCGTTTGCTCTCTGAAATTTTGTCTTGGTAGTTGGTAGTTGTTTGTCTGCCTAAGAAGGATCTATCCAACGTCTCTGTAAGACACGTCTAAGTGAGCATAGAAGAGCTAAGTAAGCCTTAATCCTTTGCCTGCTATTGTAGGAATCTAGCCCTTTGGGTTTATAGACTGTTACAAATAAAAGGTCTATCTGTCATAATTGGCTGACCACTTTTCGTAACCTGTGTTTCTCTATGTAGAATTTGGGTAAAGTGATTGAATACCTAGGGAGTTTGTCAGGAGCTGCGATTAGGATGAACAATTTCCCATTCTCGCTTTCGGTTAATTTAATAATTTATTTGCTAGAATGTCAATCTTTGTTAGAAATTTCTGAAGTCTATAGATGGAGAGAGGCTATCAGCTAACCCATTCAGTGAATGTGTTAGCCATTAAGATATTGGTCTTCATCTTCATGGGTATCCTAAGGCATAATGCCAAATGGCTTGGTAAGACCTGCTGTATAATCCCTGATTGACAGAATTTCTGATTTCTCGTGTCTCCTTCAATTGATTGGAATATGACAGTACATTATGTCCATAGTTTGGCTATTGGAAACTTTCATTTCTTTTGAAGGGAGGCACTGCTGCAAAATTCCCAGTTTAGAAGTCACAAGAACTAGATTCTGATTTCTTACGCTATGAACCCTCCTTCCCTGACGCCATAGGTTATCTATCCACCTTAACCCCATTCAGATCAAACTTGGACTGAGATCTGGTTTGAAGTTCTTCTTCACCTCACATTCACCAGTTGAGATATAGATGGAAATCAGAAAAAATAAATAAGAGAAACTTCAAGCGGAATCAAAGACTCAAGAAATGAAGAAAATAAAAATTGAGTTGTACAAATATTGTCCAATGGCTGTTGTTCCTCTTGTATTTGATATATATCTGTGATGTTGTAGTGTGTGATTCAAGCTAAGTTGGCATTTCTGGACACTGATTTTACACGAGAAAACAGTACTAATGTTTGGGAAATTGAGAAGTGCTAGTGGAGTTGCGTCTGCATTAGGAAGATGGTGGCTTTGAAGCAACATCTCAAGATAGACATGGACAGATCAGAGAGATGAAATGTCCATGAAATTTCACATCATTTTCTTGTAATCGGTTACCTTTTCATCTCCATGATTTTCATGATTCTCTGTCCTCTGCTGTCGTTTCATTTCTTTTGCGTAAGCATGGAGTCCCTCAATTCAAATCTTAGTTTTTATCAGGCTGGACATAGAACTGCACTTTCTCTTTCTGATTGCTGGTACATTGATTTTGATCAAAATTTCAAGTAACTGATCCGGCAACTTCTCTTGCTGGCCCCCGAAAACTCCAATGATTAATGCATAGAATGATTGGAGAGGAGAAGGGTTACTGTATTTTATTTCTTTCTGTTAACTTTTGAAAGTGATAGTTAAGTATGAATGATTAGGCGTTATTATTCCCTCTATACAAATTTGATGCTGTTATTCTTTGACAATATACTCGTCTTTCAAGTAGTAGTTACTGAAACAAGATCAAATTTGAAACTGGGTATGCTTTGAAAAGATCAAAAATCTAAGCTACTTTCGTAGAAATGCTTGGAACATGTAGACAGAAAGAACGCTCTTTCACCATTTCATCATTCTGTACTTGTCAAAAGTCGCACTACACTTTAGTTGAGGGAAACCGAAAATAGCATTGAAAAAAGAGTTGTAAAAAGTCAAAAAGTATGCTTACATATATACTAAATCCATGTAAAAATACAGGGTATCTTCACCCAACATGGAATTTGGATGAGTTAATCAGGGGTTGAAGATGGAGTTGCCACATTTGCATTTCCAAGTGAGAGGTTTGTAGTTGGAATTATCAACTTCTCTTGCATAAGCTACAAAGAAGAGTTTTGAAGAATGTCTTTTTCCTGATTTCACTTGTGGATTTGCAGGTACTTGAATGGCCTCACAGTGTGCACAGGAGCTACACCTTCTCTCACACTTTGGGGGCCTCGACCCTATCTGAGCCCTCAATATGGCCTGTTCTTCCCAAACTGTCTATCCAAATAAATCCAAGCACAAAAAAATTCTCATACTTCCTTCCAAAAAATACTGAAATTCTAAAACAGAAGCAGTAGAAAGGGAGGAGGAAGAGAAAGGGGCGAGGATTAAACTCTGACCTGAGCTCCTTTCGAAATTGGTCTGCCTGAAAAAGGGTCAAGAGATGAAAAGTTAAACAAATCTCCACTTGGCTTCACTTTTTTTTAAAGATTCAAGAGCAACCCATTTACCTTCAGACAGAAATCTCATCTGGGTAGACGTTAGAATCAGAAGAAGAAGAGCAGAAATGGTCAAGTAGCAGATTCTGTCCCTGCAAGTGACACCCATTTCAAAGAGACAGATTTCCCAATAGCCAAACACACAAGGCTAACCCTGCAACTCAATTCCTTCAGGCTTCAGCCATACATAAATATATACATATATATACATACAACCCGTTTTTTTGTCTGAGTTTTGATTAGATATTTGAGAGGATGGAACGTGAAAGCCAAATGAGAAAATACAGAGAGCCAGAGGAAAAAGGTGTGTCTCGTTCAAAGAGCCCTCTCTCCAGCCTACGACCCCACCAAAAAAAAAAAAGAATAAAGATTTTTGGTGTAATAATAATTGAAGAAAGAGAGAAATACAAAAAGGTGGAACAGCAAAAGGACGATATAAAAGACGAGGGAAATAACAAAGAATAAACCCTTACAGATATGTAGTGGATTTGGATCTGTGTTTTTGAATATGTGAATTAGATTGGCTACACAATTCTTGAATTTCATTTGATGGATTGGCTTGGGATATGACCCACATTTTATTTTACATTTGGTTTCAATTTTGTCTCCGTAATTTAAATTGTCTCAATAAAATCTTCCTAATTCAGGCGCGCGCCTGTTTCGGCATGCCCGCTCGCGTGGGAAATTTGAATGATGCTTTGCCGACACAAAGGTCGTGCGATCCGTCAAGTTATCCTAAAACTATTATGGATTTTTATTCTTCAAGTGTCTCTCTCTATCTTATTTTCTCTCTCTTCAATCCCTATCTAAAAGATACTTCTCTGTCTCTTTTTATTTTATTATGTGGACGCACCTCATGATAGAAGCGGAATCCAACAGTTAAAAGGAGAAAGAGTAAAACAATATGATAATGTTAAATAATACGTCACGAGGAAAATTAAAAGTCTGAAGTGTCGTACCATGTCGTGAAGTATTTGGTTCGGTTTGATCTAAAATTGAAGAAACCAAACCAAATCAAATTTTAACCTAGTACGATGTTTTTGTTGACTTAGATAAAATAAAATAAAATAAACTTCAATAAAAAAAAAAAAAAGAAATCTAATTGAAAGGATCCACATTTTATTAAGCTCCATTTGAAATTTGACCCAAATTGATTTCATGGAGCCGGATCTTTGGTTTTCCATGAAGTCTTCTCAAAAGTGGATCGAAAACCCGACCCATCTGTTAATGTCAATTGGTGTCGTCTTCCAATGCCCTACCTCCCAAACCCCCTGTTAAACCCTGGTGTTTTTCTTCTGAGAGGTGATCTGCTTCTCCAACTTTGAAGGTTTGTATTATTTGCTGCTGCGATATTCAATGCCGGAGACAATCGAAAATCCGTCCTTGAGTACTGAAGGTGGTGAAGAAGATGGGGAACGGACCTTCGAAGAGCTTGGGTTGGATCCTCGGCTTGTTCGTGCTCTCAATAAGAAGGGTATTGAGAAGCCCACACCAATTCAACGAGTGGCTATTCCTTTAGTCTTGGTCTGTTTCTTCTCAATTTCTTTATTCACTTTCAATTCGTTGCGTGCGCAGGAAAAGATGTCTTTTTTTTTTTCAACGAAATATGCCGCCTTCACTGCGAAGTTCGACGATATTTTGGATGTTCGAATGCTGAAACATCATCATAGACCGGAGAATTTTTAAGCAATATGATTCGTGCTGCTTTGCTCTTAATTTTTTTTTATCTATTTGTATCTGAAGTAGCAGTCATTTACTTCAATATTCGATCAGTTGGTCGCTCTGGGAAAAAATGGAATGTCTTAATGATGGTAGAATCATAATAACTTTTGCTTTGATATTCTGAATCCATAAGTCTTCGTAAAATTCATTAATCTCTGTAAATTTTGTCAAAAAATTCAATTAGAGTTAAAACTTCTCTTACGCTTACACAGGAAGGTAAAGATATAGTTGCTCGGGCAAAGACTGGTTCTGGAAAGACCTTTGCTTACCTTCTCCCTCTTCTCCAGAAGCTGTTTACGGAGACTGAGTCAAAAGTTAAGCTAGCTCCTAGTGCATTTGTTCTTGTTCCTACCAGGGAACTTAGTCAGCAGGCATGTCTAGTTTTGCCCTCGTATGATTTGTAGTGAAAGTACAAGAAAAGCAGATTGTGACATTCAATTTTTTATATTCTTTGGTTACATCTGTTGTCTTTCCAACATTGAATTTCATTATTTCTGTGCATACAGGTTTATAATGAGGTTTTAACTCTTATTGAACTCTGTAGAGTTCAACTGAAAGTTGTCCAGTTGACTAGCAGCATGCCCCTCTCTGATTTGGTGCGTTTCATATTCTTTATCAATTTTCAATCTGAAACACGAAATGCTAAAGCATAGTGCTCAAATTGGATGCTATATATTCACATAAAATATGCATTTGAAGGCTATGGCTTATGTATCTGATGGCTTATGTATCTGACTTAATTTCTCTTGCAGCGGGCAACAATGGCAGGGCCACCTAATATTGTGGTTTCTACCCCTGCTTGTATACCAAAATGCTTGTCTACTGGTGTTCTGCAACCTACATCAATTGCCAATTCGTTGGACATTCTTGTTCTTGATGAGGTGAAAGTTGGTTCTAAGTTTAAGCTTATCTCATGTATTTGTTTTTCTCAATATGAATATGACATTGCAAATTTTAGTGTTCATGCCATCTAGGTTTCACGTGTAACTGGAATTTAACGGTTAAATGTTCTATATTGTGATTACTTATGGCCCGCCTACTAATTTCTTCTTGTTTTTGTTTCGAAAGCTTTTCATGTCAATAAAATTACTTTAGGCCTACATATAAGTAGCAAACCATATTATTCATCCCAACAGCTTAAGATAGTAAGTAAAAGGTTTGAACTTAGACTAAATCTAGTACTTTATAAATTTTTATCTACCAATCTTGCTGCATTTCTTTTTCTGACACCTTTTACGTTTCATAAATTTTTATTGACTCACTTATATCTGGAAAAACTAATGTGGAATTTCATATTGGTGATGTTTTGGTTTTTCGGTACTGACTTTTATGAGTATTTGATGGAAACATCCTGTTGGAATTGATGAATGATTTTAATTTCAGGCAGATCTTTTATTGTCTTATGGCTACGAAGATGATATAAAAGCTTTGACGGTTCATACACCTAGACGATGTCAATGTCTTCTAATGTCAGCCACAACAAGGTTCATCATTGCACTTATTTTCAACAACAATTTGCAACATGGAACTGATTTTGTAATTAATTTGGTCTTATGTGTTTTTTCTATTCATTATAAGCATTGTTGGTTGATTTATCATTTTTTGAATAATATAATTGGATGTTTCAAAAATGTATCTTGACCTTGGACTCAATTTCTTAAGTATTGATGTGTGTTTAGAAAATAAAATGCTATGTATAATTGTATTTGATTCTTTCTCCATTAGCATGTATAAATTTTGTAATCAAGCATATTATTTTCTTCCATGAAATTTAAATTATGGAAATTACTGATATTTATGTTTGCAGTGCTGATGTGGAGAAACTGAAGAAACTTATTCTACATAATCCCTATATTTTGACTTTGTCAGAAGTGGGAGATGGCAAAGATGAGATTATTCCTAAAAATGTGCAACAATTTTGGGTAAGAGTTACTGTGGCTTTACAATGTTGTAAGGGTGTGTATTTGATATAGATTTTTATTTTGTAAATCATGGACATTTTCTTGTTCATGCTGATGGAGACCACTCTTTTTTACAATTTGTTTTGGTTTTCTGCTGGACAACATTTTACTGCAGCCTTCAGCTCTCCTTTTTCATATGATAGACATATTTCCCTGGGACTCATTACTTGATTAACTAATAAACAGATTTTCCATCTACTTTTTTGCTTGATGATATCTTTTCTGGATCTGGAAAGACAAGAATGTGAGGCGAGGCTGAGCGCTAGAATAGATCCATATCTGATTGACTAATAAACAGATTTTCCATCTACTTTTTTTTCTTTATAATAGCTGTATTCCCTCTTTTCTAGATCAGGAAAGACAAGAATATGAGCTAAGGTTTAGAGCTAAAATAGATCCATATCGAGGAAATATAACTAAATCCTCCCGTAGGATTACTTTTTATTTTCATTATTTAGTGTTCTGTAACTATTTGCATTTAAAAAAAAAAACTCTCCCGTATTTTCTTGTTTGTTATTTGATATTTTTATCGAGGAAAATATAAACTAAATCCTCCCGTGAGGATTACTTTTTATTTTCATTATTTAGTGTTCTGTAACTATTTGCATTTAAAAAAAAAAAAACTCTCCCGTATTTTCTTGTTTGTTATTTGATATTTTTATTTTATTGTTGTTGTTAATAATAAATAGTTTTGGTAGCGCTCTATGACAATTGTATGAGTTATTTTCTATTTGAAAAGTTGTCTGCCAAGACTCAGAAAATTATGGCCTTCGATTACGCTTCGATGTGTTTAATGCTGGTCTTTTCCTCTTCTTACCTGCGATTGCTTCTTGTCAAACTGAAAATAATGATTTCAAAATTTATATTTTGTTGGTTTTCTCTAAGATATCATGTGCTGCCCGGGACAAGTTACTTTATATGCTTTCACTCTTGAAGTTGGGGTTGGTTCAGAAGAAGGTTCTAATATTCACTAATGCAATAGACATGGGTTTCAGGCTGAGACTCTTCTTGGAAAAGGTACTTCAACGAATTTTTCAATTAACCAATTTTCTCTCTGTTGTTTTTCCTTCAGGTTGACAGAGAGGCAATAATTTTTTTTCTTTTTGTATTATGCCTCTTCCTGTAACATAAGTTTGCAAATTATATTTCATCTCACTCTATGATTATGCTTGACAATATCATTTATGAAAAGAAACTACTTTAATTGAAAAGAGGTAAGAGCCTCCTTCCTGATATACTCGGTAAAAATAATTATTATCCATCTTTGTGATCCGAAGTAGTCATTCTTTTGCTTTCTTTTGATGTTTCGTATGTTGGCTGTTGATGCATTTTTCTTTTGCAGTTTGGAATTAAATCTGCTGTTTTAAATGCTGAGTTGCCCCAAAATTCTCGTCACCATATTATTGAGGTAAGGCAAAGTGCAATCTTGTTAATTGTGCAGTTTGATTGAGTTTACATGTCCATTTTATGCTTCATAGCATGTTCGACTATCATCATAGCTTTGTGTGTTTACGATGCTTCATGAACCTTGTTGCTTGTCTGGCATGCTTGTATGCAGGAATTCAATGCAGGACTATTTGATTATTTGATTGCAACCGATGACAACCAAACAAAAGAAAAACAAGCAGCCAATGGGGAAAATAATGCTGAGAAAAGGAAGTCTAGAAAGCATGCCAAGCCAAAATTAGATTCTGAATTTGGTGTTGTTAGAGGAATTGACTTCAAAAATGTGCACACTGTACGTAAATTGCTATGGAATCTATTCAGCTTCTTAGCCATTGCTTTGGTTTGTTAAATAAATTTAAGACAACAAATGCTTTCTTTTTATACAGGTTATAAATTTTGAGATGCCTCCAGATGCTAAAGCATACGTGCATCGAATTGGGCGTACTGGTAGAGCATTTAGTAGTGGTGCTTCTATTTCCCTTGTGAGTATTCGACATAGCACTTGCACTGTGGTGATTAAATGAACTGTAAATAAAAAATGGGGTGGGTTTTGTTTCTTACCCAAGAAAAGAAAAGAAGAAATGTTTAGCATTTTTCAGATTGAATGCCTCAAATTACAATGTCATGGTCTCTATTATTGTGTTCTTCCTTCATTGAAGCCTAAACGGCTATGAGACAATACCCACTAGGCTAGCATTTATGGTATTGGAATATTTATTTACATTTATGTTTTCTTATATACTTAAATTAGATTTAAATTTTGTATAGCCGTCTTGCTTGTAGAATTAATGGAGTTGTTATTTTTTAATTTTTTTTTTTAAAGTAGGTGTCTAAGAAGGAAATCTACTTAATTTTTGAACAGTTGCTTTATCATCTTTTAGTGACTAATATTAGGATGTAAAATTGATTGTTTGGAAAAATGAAGACATTGAAAATCTCAATTACAATTGCCTACTCTATCCTGATGTTCTTTCTTCTTTCAAGCTTAAGCAGTTATCTACAACCACCACTAGGTTTATAGCCACTGAAATGAACAAAAAATATCCTAGTAGGAAGCACTCTCGAATGATAAAGTGCATTTTAATTTCCTTGTATAAGTTTTTGTAATAATTTCTAGGTACCCATGCTCTGTGGTGTGACAATGGTGATTGGGTTTTTTTAAGTTCATTTTCCATTTACTCCTGGCAGGTTTCTTCAGATGAGATGGAAATTTTTGAAGAGATTAAGTCCTTTGTAGGAGACAATGAAAATGCCGACACAACTTTGATCCTTCCTTTTCCATTACTTACGAATAATGCAGTGGAGTCTTTGCGATATAGAGCTGAGGTGATTTTTGGGTTGTCTTTCTTATGAATGATCCTTTTATTGTGAAATAACTCATTTCTAATCTGTTTGGAATCTTTATAACTTTGCAGGACATGTCAAAGAGTGTAACAAAAATTGCTATAAGAGAAGCCCGAGCACAGGATTTGCGGAATGAAATTCTCAATTCTGAAAAGTGAGCAATTTCCTATCATTGTCCCATCTGATGTTACATATTTTTTAGCAAACCTTACTTCTGCTACCAGAGAATTACTCATTAGTTTCTGTTTTGATGAATTTCTACTTAGGCTGAAGGCTCATTTTGAAGTTAATCCAAAAGATTTAGGTGATGTTTAAGTTACTTGGAATAAGATTGAATTCATTCGTGATATAGTAATTACCTGCTAAAGCTGATAAATGATTTTTACTTAATTTTTTTTTTGTGCTTTGAGCAGATTTATTGAAACATGACAAGATTCTAAGCAAGAAACTCCCTGCTGCTCACTTGCGTGATGTGCCTGAGTATCTATTAGACCCTACAACTCAAGAAGCCAGCAAGATTGTGAAGCTTGCAGGAGCTGCAATGGGAAAACTGTCCACTTCTCGTTCTGGGTTAAAGAAAAAATTTAGAAAGAATAAAGATCCTCTAAAGTCATTTAACTCTGAGGTAAATACCAAAATTAAACTTTACCTTCTTGCATTCACGTCTTTCATTAATTAATACGATATCAGAATAATATGTCTCAGTTACTCGAAGGAATAAATAACAAGTAGAAACTAGGAAGGTGAGTTTGAGAGACAAATAATTGATTTTGTTCATTGCAAGGAATTTACACGTTCTTGCCTGATAATTCTCCTCATTCAAACTCAAAAGTTTGTCCATTTTTATGCATCTGCACTACAGCACCTGCAACTTTTATTGTATGCAGCTATTGGTTGTTCTACTGTCAATGGTTATTAAGAAAAACTTGTGCCTTTTTCTGATGTCAGTCATCCAAGAAATTTGGAAGACGCAGGACAGCAAGCGAAAGACAAGACGGCGATGTTACAAATGGACAGAAAAAGAGAAGATCAGCCTGATTTTATATATTCTCAGTCAACGTTCAACAAATTATGTCCTACAAATGGCAGGTTGATTCTAATGCATACGGTAACAAATGTCTTCTGTGGATGAAACAATCTTCACCACCCATTGGCATTCATTGGCTAAATCTATTTTCTTGTTGTAATTGTTTATTATTTAGATGTTTAGTATCAAATTCGGTCTTAATTGTAGTAAATTTTTGATACAAAAGAAAAGTTGTACCATTATTCAATTTTCGTTGTAATAATTTGTTTCATTTGAATAACTTTATAAACTTTGAAGTGCAAAGTTTAATGTATTGAAAGTGCAATTGGTTTTATTTGGTAGAAAATTTGGATTGGTCATTGAAAGTTTTATTAGTGAAGAAATAATTTCAATGTTACTATTTGACAATGGCTATGGTAGACCTTCATCTTATAGTCTCGGAGGATCCACAACATTGTCAAAGTGGTGATAACCATGCACACAACAAGAAAGTGGTTCCTTGTGTCGCAGTAAAGATGGTTCATTTTGCTCTTTGTAGGAAAACATTTTGTAGCTCCTTCATGACATTCGATGTGCTATAATGTACGAGCACTAGTGAGACAAAAGTAGGTCTTAGTGTTTCCATGAATGGGGATGTTTCATATGTAGTATAACTAGTCAATCCAACGCTGCTGTCTTCTCCAAGAAAAGTCTATTTTCCGGGCGAGCTCGTGTTGTTCTACCGTACCTATGGAGTTTTATTCTCAGTTTTGTTTGTTCTTTTTACAGTAATATTACTATGGAGTACTTTAATGCTCATCAATAATATTAGAGCCAGTACAATTTTCGGCTAGAAAGGATGGGTGCAGGCCTCCGTTCTATAAGAAAAAAATCCTAAGTGATTAAACCCAATAACAGATGCTAGAGTATCGCTCCATTGAAAAGAAATGCACTTCACGCCAGAAAACATGTGCTAAACTAAGAATTTATCACTTTGAGAAAACAATAAAATCTGCTCTCATACTAATTCAACGTAGAACTACGTCAAAAAACAGCAATGCTTTAGATTGGACACACATTAAGAAACTTGCTCTGATACTCCTTGTTTTCCAATGCTTCAGATGGCGGAGTCTTTTGCACGCACTCGTTATGTTCTACAACCCGATCCAAAGGTTTTGGTTGGCTCTTTCTTTATTTATTTTTTCTTCCCGCCCCTCCGATCAGGATAGCGAGATTACATCAAGTCTTCAGAATTTAAGGACGTCTTTCTTGAAGACCTCCCTGATCAATTACCCCAATTACGAGACATTCAACACGAAATCAAATTTATTCCTGGAGCATCACTTTCAAATTTACCTCACTATAGAATGAATCCCACTAAGTATGCTGAACTCTAGAGACAAGTAAATGAAATTTTTTTAAAAAAGATTTATTTGAGAGTTAAGTCCTTGTGCAGTACCCCAAAAAAAGATAGCACTTGGAGGATGTGCTTTGATAGTCGTGTCATCAATAAAATTACTGTGAAGTATCGTTTTTCTATCCCTAGACTTTATGATATACTGGACTTAAAGGTTCATGCTAAGATTTTGTCAAAAATTGATCATAAAAGTGAGTATCACCAAATTAGAATTCGTTCGGGTGACGAGTGGAATACTGCCTTCAAAACAAAAGATGAACTCTATAAGTAGATCGTTATGCCTTTTGAACTCACCAACGCCCCAAGCACCTTCTTGAGAGTAATGACTCCTGCTCTTAGATCTTTTATTGGCAAATTTCTTTTTGTTTAATTTAATGATATCCTTGTTTATAGTCAAACTACAGATCAATATAGAAGCCATCTTTAACAAGATTAGTCTCTATGGCAATGTTAAAAAATGTGTGTTCTTCACGGAGAGTGTTGCTTTCTTAAGCTTTATAGTCTATATTGTTGATTGGCCTGAGCCTAAAAGCATAAATGATATCCGAAGTTTTCACAAAATTAGCTACATTTAATCGTCATTTCATCAAAGATTTTAATACAATTATGACTCATGTTATTGATGTATGAAAAGGGAAGAATTTCGTTGGACACTGACAGCATCTAAAACCTTCAATACTATTAAAATCCGAATGACAAAAGCTCCCGCAATGCAATTTTTCCAAGATCAATGGCTTCCCTTCTTTAACTGAGGTGATAAATGGCTCTTTCCGTCTTTCTTAGATCAAAAATATTTATTTATTTCTTGTAAATAATTTTAAATAATATAATTTTTCTCCTGTAATAATATCACTTCCAAGAAAAAATTACAACAACGAGGTTTATACAACTCTTTATGATAGTGTATAATTAGCTTTAATATACCATTATTATTGTAACATACTAAAATTTATTCCTAAATTAGTCTAAATTAAACCATAATTAGTATTCAATCAAATTGATTTTCTCAATTTGAACTCAATTAGCCATAAATTGAATGGGTTCTAATGTAAGAGATTTAAATCAAAAATCAATTCCTTCCACAAATACAAACAGAAACCAACAACTAAATTTCAATTAACATCCATAATTAAGACCAAATTACACATGTAACACCCGATTCTCTCGGGTTTTGGGTTTTGCTACGCAATGACATTTTCGTAAATGTTGTGAAATTAATCCCGTTTTATGAACGAGAAGTTTCGTTAGAACCTTAGGAATAAGTTGGAATGGTTGGTGAAATAAGGAGGTTTGGAGAGATCAAATCGATCGTTAAATAATGAAATAGACGAGTATTAAGCTAAAAGGGCAAAACGGTAAGTTGTTAGATTAATTTTAATTAAAAGCAAATTTCCCCTTTCCCTTTCTCTCATTTTTCCCTCTGCTTCCACGAAAGAAAAGCTCCAGAGAGCTTTTGAGGCGATTATCGAGCTCTCCTTCGACGTTTCCTCACGCCGACTCTAGCTCCAAGCTCCGACCAACGTTTCTCTTCCCGTTTTCTTCCGCAATCATAGCTCTAGGTAAGTTTCTAAAGTTTTGGAAGTTAGTTTCCAGATTTTAGAGTTTTTAATTGGTTAGGGTTTTGTCAAAAATTGTTGAGTGAAGTTAGAAATTGTTAGTTATCGAATTGTTGGAGGATAATGGAGGTATTTATGATTAGGGAGTATAGTTAAGTAGAGTTAATGGAGCTCGATTGGTCAATCTCGGTTTTAATATCATGTGTTATGAATTGGCCTAGGTGAACAAATCTCACGGATAGTGCTCGGGGGTACTGAGGACCCGAGGTAAGTCTTCGTGACTCGCTTGGCTGATTGGCCTACACTTGTAGCACCTGGTTCTATCGAACCAGCCTTTTATTATTAAAGTAATACACTTGACTAGGTAATGAATTAAATAAGGTTATTGAACAACTTGTTAAGGGTATTAGAGTAATTTACAATGTTCAAAAGTTGGGTAACGTATTTAAGGATGAGGGTTGGGTTTATTGCACTGTAGCCGCCACCCCCCTCTCATACTCTTCTCTTCGGAAACTTTCAGCTCAAGTAGCCGAGCTCTCTAGGCGATTCTCCTCGCTCGGTTCTCCTTCGACTTAGGTAAGTTTCTTTTCCTTATTTCTCTTGTGGTATAGTGGTGAAATGCCTGGAGGATTGCAATGTGAGGATTTTGAGGATGCTGAGATTGAGTGTAGATTCGGGTTTTAGCGATAAGTAGGAATGCTCGGGTAGTAGAGTTTCTAACTAGATTTCTCGAACCGCTGTTTGATATTTTGAAAGGTTTAGTGAAGCCTTGATTTATATTCTGTATGAACTTAGGTGAACAGACCTCCGAAGTAGCTAGCAACCAGACAGATTTCCAGGAGCCAGGTAAGTAAAGTATTGCTTGTGCCTTCGGGCCTACATCACAAAACAGTAGGTTTATGTATGCTTGAATGTTTCTATTGTCCATGCATCATGTTTTGTTAAAAGTTACGAAAATGAATTTCATGTAAGGAATGGTAAGGTATGAACTGTATGCGACAGACAAGCTATTAAGGGAACTAATTCACCCCTTAACTTATGAAGGGATTTAGACATTGGGAGAATTGATCCCACTCCCAAGGGAACCATGGGATCAGATCAAGTGTTAAGGGAATTCATCTGCCCCTTAATTAAGTAGGAGAATGTAGACATTGGGAGAATTGATCCCACTCCCAAGGGAACCATGGGATCAGATCATGTTATGAACGAATGCGTATGCCACTGAGATGAGAAAAATAGAAACTGCATATTTAGGAGTTTAAGTTCAGCATTTTACTTCATTCATATACTGCTTTACTTACTTAGCATTAGGCTAATAGATGAGTTTTGTGATGTAGGTGAAGAAGTGTTAGCAGGTGTGTCTCCTGATCGTGTTGAGGAATAGTGGACGTTAGAGGAGTGCATTCAGGCTTCGGCATGGTAACTGATGGGGCGGTTTAGCATGTTGTCTACAGATGTGGAGGTTTAGTGGATAATGATTTAATCGAGTATATGAAGTTTTTAGTAAATGAGATTACAGCTATTTGACTTTGTTTTCGAAAATTTCTGATTTTCATGTTTTTACTGATTTTGATCAATACAATGACTTGGAGTGTTATGAATGGATTTTGGTAAAATGTTTTAAGTCTGTTAGATAGTCGAAGCTTTCTTGGGTTATAGACAGGTTGTTTAGTCCATTGGTAGGAATGAATAATTTTTGTATCAGTGGATATGTGTAGAGGTTTATTGCGTTCTGTGGAAGGAAATCGTGTTGATGTCTATCGGAAGAAGGAAGTCTATCGGTAGATGTGGTGTGTCAGTCTGTCGGAAGATGAAAGTCTATCGGCAGATGCCTTAAGGAGTCACGTGAGAAGCACGTGTCGGCAAATGTAGTCTATTCGATCGGAAGGTGTAGAGTATTAAGTCGTCGAGTAGTGATCGGCAGGTGTAGTCTGAGAGAGTTAAGGGGTTTTGTCGTTTAGCGAATCGGAAGATGTAGAGTAATCTGTTTGTCGTAGTGAATCGGAAGATGTAGTGTATGTTTTAATTCTATCGGAAGGAGTCATATTGTTGTTATCGGAAGATGTCGGGTGTTTATCTATTGAGAGATGAAATTGCGCTGACTTCATCGGCAGATGAAGTTATGTTGACTTCATCGGCAGATGAAGTGGTGTATGAAGTTCTCACGACTTCATCGGCAGATGAAGTTGTGGGTGAAGTCGTGTAGACGTCATCGGCAGAAGCCTTTGGTTTTCTACTTCTGCTTCTTCTGTTGACTTTGTCGTCGGCAGATGAATTCGACTTTTGTAATTCCTTGAGTAGTCCATCACTTAAAACCTTAATTCTTTTGACCGGACACTTGAAATATTTCCATTAATCTTTCCAACAATATTTTCACCGCTAGTTTAACCCCATTGTAGTTTTAAATAATTTTTCCGCTGCAAAGTTTTCAAATGTTTTGAACGTTTAGTAAACGTCGAATTTTGTATGTCGAATGAAGTTTTAAATTTATTTGAAATTTCTTAGTCATGGTCAAGTAATGAGTAGCGAACCGGGTTCAGATAACTCGGGGCGTTACAACACTATAAGATTAGTTGTTGATTGAGGACTTGGAGATTTTATTGCTTTAGTGTAAGTTGAATGAGTAGTTTAGGATAATTGTGATGCTAGAATGTTTTTCTAAGTTTCATGTACTGTTTTATGCTTTCTTTACGTTTAATGTATCGTACATGTCCATGCATCATGTTTTCAGAAATGGCATGAAATAAATGAACCTCTGCATATGTTTCATGAAAAGGCAAGAAAATGATTAGCGAAAAGGTAGAAATGTATATGAAAAGGTAGGAAATGAATGGCGAAAAGGTAGGAATGTATATGAAAAGGAAATAAATAGCGAAAAGGTAGGAATGTATATAAAAAGGAAATGAATAGCGAAAAGGCAAGAAAATGATTAGCGAAAAGGTAGGAATGTATATGAAAAGGTAGGAAATGAATGGCGAAAAGGTAGGAATGTATATGAAAAGGAAATGAATAGCGAAAAGGTAGGAATGTATATGAAAAGGAAATGAATAGCGAAAAGGTAGGAAATGAATAGCCAAAAGGTAGGATGATTGCATGACTTTACGAACAGCATACGCATAGCACGCATTTTCATTTACGTAGATTTACTGAGCCTTTAGCTCATAGAATGTTTTTATGGTGTATGTAATCTTGAGCAAGGTGAGAATGTTGTTCTTCCATCCGAGGAACGAGTTGATTGAAGAAGAATGCCTTGGGAGTGTGCTGTGCAGTCGGTGCTAACCTTAACCCGTGGGAGTAATAGGTTAAGTATTTTAGTGGTTTGGGTTGTGTCGAGCTGAAGGAATTATAGTATATCAATTGTATAGAACTCATTTTAGGGTGTTTGGTATCTGGATAGTGTAAGTACTGACGTTGATAAAATGGTAAATGGGTTTGATGTTTTTAATGTTTATGGAAGTTTGGGGTAAATGATGTGTAGATATAGGGGAAAGATTATGAAGACAGCTCTCTGGACAAAATCCAGAGAGCTAGCCGATCGATCGCCAGGAAGGGGCAATCGATCGGGTAATGCATGGTTTAGAGTCGGGATTTTATATGTTTTCAGTTAAGTGTTCAGTAAGAAAGTCATCGTCCAAAGTCCGTGGACGATAAAGTCCAGTCAAGTATTCTGGCAGAAGAAAGTCATCATCCAAAGTCTGTGGATGATAAAGTCCAGTTAAGTATTCTGGCCGAAGAAAGTCATCGTCCAAAATCCATGGACTATAAAGTCCAGTTAAGTATTTTGGCAGAAGAAAGTCATCGTCCAAAGTTATCGTCCATAGACGTGGACAAATAAGTCTCGTGGGCGATAAGTCCCGTGGACGATAAGTCACGTGGACGAATGAGTCCCGTGGACGATAAGTCACGTGGACGAATGAGTCTCGTGGACGAATAAATGCTGTAAGCGATAACGTCATCCACAGTTTCTGTTGTCCACGGTCTCTGTTGACCACAGTCGTTGTTGCCCACAGCTTTTGTCGTTCACGCTGTCTTCTATTTCTGTCGACCCCCACTGTTCAAATTGATGAGACCCGAGAGAAGCTAAGTGTTAATCACCCCGACCATTGTTCAAATTGATAGAACTCGAGAGAAATTTAAATTAAGTTAAACTTTAGTACAAGGATTATATTTTCCGCTGAATAAAGTAATTAGTCTTTAAAGGTTATAGATATGGATTTAATGCCGAGTCTATTCTCTCATGATTGATGAATGAATGAAAAGGGAAATAAATGGATAAATGAAAATGAAAATTGTGTGAGAATAGACGAGGGTAATAGGCAAGTCCAATTATAAGGATGGAAAAAGAAAAGTTCAAATTTTACGAGATTTTTAGGAATAGTACAAGGGTAAATTAAGGGTCGTCACAACACAATAGCCCTAATTTCAAGCTAATATTTTGCAAACATTAAGGAAATCAATTCTTTCCTATTTCGTTTTGAATCTGGTCATTTGGAGGGTCAGATTTGTGTTCCTCCCTTATGGAAAGAATCGAGCTCCTCCCTCTATAAATTGAGGAGCTCTGTAAGAGGAAAATCACACCAATTAAACAAAATCTTCTCAAATTTCTTAGCAGACAGTGAGGTTATCGAAGAGCTTACCTCGCAAAAACCACCACCATTCAACCACTCCGACCATCACGAGTAGCACCGTGGAAATTCAAAATTTGCAAGGGCAGCACCGACTCCGCCTTCGTTCGAACGACTCCCTCCGGAAGAAACTCCCTCTCAGCCAAATCCTTCTTCGCGGACTGATATTCTTTGCACTATAAATCTCTCTCTCTATCTATCTCTCTCTCTTGCTCTCTTTGTATTTCTCTGCTCGCAAAGGTGAAGGACGAAAGAAGGGCTGATTTTTTTAGAAATCCAAACCGAACCATACCATCCAACAAACTAAACCGGGTTAGCGTGAGAGCTAAACCAGACCAACAGTTCTGAACCAGACTAACAGGCTCAATTGACCCGAACTGGCCCAAACCTGAAACTGTTCTTATCAACCGAATATTTTAGATTGTTAAGAACACCCAAATCGGTTCGAAAATCCAAAGCTATGATTTTATTGGTAAGGAATTCATACCTTAGGAAAGTTTAAATTTCTTCTTTCATCCTAAAATAATCATTTTGAAAGAAATTTAAACTTTGTATTTCTCTGCTCGCAAAGGTGAAGGACGAAAGAAAGGCTGATTTTTTTTAGAAATCCAAACCGAACCATACCATCCAACAAACTAAACCGGGTTAGCGTGAGAGCTAAACCAGACCAACAGTTCTGAACCAGACTAACAGGCCTAATTGACCCGAACTGGCCCAAACGTGAAACTGTTCTTATCAACCGAATATTTTAGATTGTTAAGAACACCCAAATTGGTTCGAAAATCCAATGCTATGATTTTATTGGTAAGGAATTCATACCTTATTACTTTCAAAATGATTATTTTAGGATGAAAGAAGAAATTTAAACTTTCCTAATTTCTAGGCAAAGAAGATCAATCCAACGCTCGAGAAAAATACATAAAAATCTTATTCCCCCTCTCTCTCGGAATCCAAGTAAGTAAAATACTAGATTTTCAATGTTTTGGCCGTAGGCCTTACATCACGAAACATTTATTAATTTTTTTAAAAATATTTTATTATTCAATTATGTTTTCACTTGAACACGAATGTATAGACATTGACTTAGGAATGTAGAAAGATAAAAACGATAGATGATAATGTATGCAAGTATGAAATGTATGAAAATGAATGGAATTGACGGAAAACATGAAAATGCTAATGAGGGCCTGAACGGATGAGATGACTAAGGAAAGTCTGAACTCATGGTTATAAATTGAGATGACTGATGAAACTTTATGAGAGTTAAAAACTGCTAATTTTCTGAAAGCCTGAACGCATGGCAAGGATTGAAAACTGAGTTCCGTCCATTATGTAACTTTTAAACATGGATTGGATAATGTATGCAATTAAATTCACATATACGTGTTTTTACTTGTTGAGTTTATCTCATGCATTAGTTTTACAGTGTATGTGAGTTTTTATCTAAGGATTAACTTACGTTGATCGAGAATTTTCCAGAGGCGGGCGAGCATACAGAGGAGGATGCCGTCGTTGGCTCTGAATAGTTATTTTAAGTCATGATTTTTATATCTCTTAAAAAAGGATATTTCACATTTATTTGCATTTAATTTCAATTGATTTCAGTTGAGTAATTTATTTCATCACTTGTTGAATTTTCAATTAACGAAGTCATTGTTTTTTTTTTTTATTAAAATTTATAAATAAAGTTTTATTTAATGCGTATTTAGTATTGAATCTTTCAAAAAATTTAGTGATAATTGTTTCAGAGCTTCCGCTTAATAAATAATTTTCACTATTTTTAATGATTTTGAATCAAGAAAACTAGAGTTTTATAACGATACAATTTAACCTAATTTGCAAATCGATTTAGAGAAACTTTTAGGGTGTCAAATTGGGAAAAAACGAAAAATAAATTTGGGGTCGTTACAGTTGGTATCAGACCATTAAGTTTTTAAACGATTCTGTAGACCACTCTGTATACTCATCATGCATATGTAAGATTGTCGATCAGCAAATAAATACTTGTTTATTATTTTATTAGATAGAAATTTAGTTTATGAATTTTTGTGATATAATTTTTAGTGCATTCATATTTTTTTTTTTAAAAAAATTAGAACATATATAATAAAAATAAATGATAAATAAATAATAATAAATCTTCATGATGTAGACTTATGGACAACCGTAGAGAAAATAGTACCGAACGCGATGCTATTCTCAATCGAATGATGGATATGATTGAGAGGTAAGCCAGACAAATTGAACATTTAATGCAAACAACAACTGACACGGCCCAAGCGGTTGTTGCCACAGCCCAAGCGGCTAACGCACAGGCCCAAAATCTGAATAACCCTCGACTCATGGACATTGATCTCGAGAGGTTTTGAAGATTGGATCTTCCAACCTTTGATGGTAATTTGACTGATATGGCAGCTGCTGAGGATTGGATCAAAACAATTGAGGAGATATTCGAGTATACTAAGATTGTGGAGACAGAGAAGTTGCTATGTGCGTCCACAATGTTTAGGAGAAATGCACGATATTGGTGAGATTCGGTGAAGGTGATGCATCCAGAAACCACTATTACGTCACAGCGATTTAAGGAACTCTGCTACTAGAAATATTTTGCTGATGCTATGAATGATGGAAATATGGAAGAATTCATGTCTCTGAAGCAGACTGGAAGTGTAATTGAAAATGTACACAAGTTTGATCAACTCTCTCGCTTTGCTTTGCACATGATCAATAATGAAGATTTGAAAGTAAAGCATTTTGTTCAATGATTAAAGGCAGAAATATTTAAGGATGTCAACCTCCACATTTCACTGGACACCCTGTTTGCTGTAGTAGTTGAAAAGACTCTCAAAATGGAGATTGGAAAACAAAAGATCTCCAAAGCTCAAGAATATCGGAGAAGGTTCAACCATGCAACACAGTTGACAAGGAAAAAACTTCTACCACCGCAATGAGCTGGTTCTAAATGACCAATGACAATTGACACTGCCTGTAACACCCAGGAAATTCCTACAATGTACGTAAGCCTAGGATTAGACGGTTAAGGGAGTTTAATGTTTTATTTTAGGTTATGCTAGGTGTATCATTTTAAGGGTTAAATTGGAAGAGAAAGTAAGAGGAAATCCTAGATTTTAGCATTTGAAACTTTTGTTGAGTTAAACTTTATATAAAGAAATGCTAAGTGAACAAAGGTGAAAGAAAGGAGGCCTTTCACGTTGAAGTTAAGAGAGAGAAAAGAAGGGAAGCAATTTTGTAAAATTAAAGAGGTATATGAAAAGAGAATAATAAGTAATTGGTTGAAAAGTCAACAAAAGCTAACCAATAGAAAAGAAGGAAAAAGTAAAGAAGAAAACAAATCAAAAAGAAGGGAGAAATTTAATGCGTGTCACGTTGGATTATATGACATGAGGGAGGGGGTTGAAAGTAAGAATTTTGAAACTTTGGTGGTAATTTTGAAAAGTGAGAAATAGGTTTATTAAAAAGGAAGAAAGAAAAGGGGTAAAAGAGAAAAATGTCCTTCCTCTCCCTCTCCAAAAATCGTGGCAGCCATGGGAGGAGCTCCACCTCCATTTCTTCACCATTTCATCAAAGATTAAGGTAAATTTTTGGAGGGGTTTTGGTAGTAATGCTTATAAGTGAAGGTTGTTGGTGTTTTTATGATGTTTTGTGGGGATTTGTTAAGTTTTGGAGAAACCCTAGAGGAGGGCTACGAAATTCTCAATTTTGTTGCTGGTTTTTCTTCCAAATTGGATGGTTTAATTCTTAGGTATGTTAGTTTAGGTGGTTTATGGAGTTAGAATAGATTTTTGGTGGAAGGGAAGAAAAATCGGTTTAGAGAACATTCAAGGCCGATTCTGTTTTGGGGAGTTTGAGTTGACCAAGGGGTTTGGATGTTTAATTTAAGTGTTTCAATGGATAGTAGACGTGTAGGGGTTTCCGAATTGGGGTGGCACGTCGAAATCCGTTGAAAAACGAGAAAGTTATGGCCGTTTAAAGTTAGACGTTGAAAATAGTTAGAAAAATCTGGTTTGGGGGCTTTAGGTTGAAAAGTAATATTAGTTTGCCTTAGTTTATTTCTTTAGAATTCCTTAAGTTGTTACTAAGTAAATTTTCTATATTTATTAGGTGATCGAACGTGTGATTTGACTAGTGGAAGTGAGAAAGCAATTACCGAGATGCCAGGTAAGTAGTGGTAGCTTTCTTTCGCCTTCGGGCCTACACCATGGAACGGTAGGGTTATTTATTTCGCGTTGTGTTTTGTTGGGTTTGGTTGCATTTCGTGTTGTGTTTTGTTGTGTTTGGTTGCATAACGGTTGACGTGCATCATTGTTTTCAGTAACGAAAATACGAGTTGTTTTTGCATGGCTGGTTGTGAGTGTGAACGTAATCAGATAAATAATGTTCCTTTTCGAGATACAGTGCTTGCAGTGGCACCCCGAAGGGAACTTGCGATCTCAAATAGTGTGCCTTGTTGGGATACGGTGCTTGCAGTGGCACCCCGAAGGGAACTCTATGAGAGACCGGCTAAAATACGTGATCTGAAATAATGTTCCTTGTCGGGATACAGTGCTTGCAGTGGCACCCCGAAGGGAACTTGCGATCTCAAATAGTGTGCCTTGTTGAGATACGGTGCTTGCAGTGGCACCCCGAAGGGAACTCTATGAGAGAACGGCTAAAATACGAGATCTGGAATAGTGTGCCTTGTCGGGATACGGTGCTTGCAGTGGCACCCCGAAGGGAACTATACGAAGGATGATTGGCTAAAATACTTAATGGTGGTTCTGGGAATGGTCGTCCTCGGGATGTGAGCTCATGGCCGTCCTGTACGATTATGGGATGTGAGCTAAGGGCCGTCCTCGATTATAGGATGTGAGCTTACCCGATTCACACGGCTTATGAAACGTTTAAAGCAACGAACAGCAAATAAATGCAACTGAGTGGTAGAAACTGCATGGGTTAGGTTGATTGCATTGTGTTGTTGTCATTCGTACTCCCTACTTACTAAGCGTAAGCTTACGTGTGTGTGCGTGTTCTATGGTGTAGGTGACGGGCATTGTTCAGGTGAGGTTGATGAGACAACCGAGGATTAGGCTGCAGTCGGAGGAGTACGGAGTCTGCCGGTGCAGGCTATTGTCGGGGCGTCTTGACCGCTATCGTCCTTGGGTAATGTGAGAGGTGATGGTTTAAAATGGTAGTTGTTTTGTTTAAGTAATTTTTTTTAGTTTAAGAACGTTTAAGATAACTTAGAAAAATTGTGGAGGATTTTGGGTATTGTATTGTAAATATTTTGATCGTTTTATGTCGATGGTATTGTTGAATAGAGTGTGCAAGTGTTTGGGAATTTGAACTATATATTTCGGTTTAAATTTTCAGGTTTTGGTTTAACGAATTTTAGGCGTTATGCCGCTCGTTTTGATTTTAAAATAATTAACGTCGGGTTATGTTTGCTATTTTTTTTATTATCCATTTGAAGTCGGTTTTCCACAAAATTTACGAGATTTGAAGATTTATGTGTCGGGAGTGTGTGGTAAAAATTTCAGGATTTTTGGTGGTGTCGGGCTATTAGAAAAGTGTAGAAAAGTCGGGAAGGTCAAGAAAAGTCAAAACGGGGTGTTTTGGAGCGTTTTTGAGTGGAAAAACCCGAGCCGGCCCAATCGATCGGGCATGGGTCACGACCGATCGCGGCCGGGATCATTTTTGGTGAAAATAGCCCGAGAGGGCCCGATCGATCGGGCCCAAATCGCGACCGAACGCGATTGGGCACACACGGGGTGTGCCCAGCGCGCGCAGCGCGCTGTCTGGGCACGCGCGGCGCCCAGCGAGCGTCTAGCAGCAGATTTTTTTTTTTTAAAAAAAATTTTATTGCGATTTCCACTTTGTTTTAACCCGACTTTTTTCGATATATTTTAAACGTATTTTGGCACGTTCTCCAACAAAAATCGAGGGTTTGAAAAACCCGAAAACCGAGTTGAAAAATTTACGAAAAATCATTTTAAACGTGGTTTAAACACGGGATCGGTTTGTATTGTGACACACCGAGCCCAGGGTGGGTTCGGGGCGTTACAGAGTTGGTATCAGAGCAAAAGTGGTCGAGTCGTTCAAAGGATTACCCGACAATGCCGGCTGCCGTGCAACGTGCTTCACCGACTGTAAGTATTCCTTCCTTTTAGCTTGTTTCTAATTATAATTAAATGGTCTTGATTTGATACAGGATTAGAACTAGAATGACAGGAAGCTCAGGACTATCGAGAGAGGAACTTGAGGATTTAGTCAGACAGCTCATGGAGTTGGTTGGCAGGCAAATAGAGTTATTTGAATTGCTCTTCAACTATGGTGGACCACGAAATGTGGGAGCAATTCCTCTAATGGATATTAAATGTTTAAAAACGGTTGGATCTTCGTCCCAATCTCAAGGAACTAAAAGGCCGGAAGGGAATTTAGATGATCCGAGGGAAGGAAAGAGGCAACGACAAAAACTAAGGAGAAACTTTCCACAATGTTCCAAATGTTTAAAAGCTCATCCAGGAGAGTGTGGGCAGTATCTAGGTAAATGTTACCATTGTTTTGAGGATGGTCATTTTGCTCGCGCTTGCACCAAACCCAGAATTATTCGGTGCTTCAAGTGTGGGGAACTAGGACACATGGCCAAGAACTGGTCCGCTATAAATAAGATCGAGTTGGAGAGTAGTGATCAAGCAGTGAAGACCTAAGGTATAGGAATTTAGTCATTCATTGCATGCGTTGATAGTATATATATGAGGTATGTTCTAGTGTGATAAAGATGAGAATAAGGTGGATTAAAAGTAGGTTACGTAGGGGTGGCAGTATTTAGCTGAATCCGAGGGTTTAAAAATTTAAGAAATGGAGACAACAAGAGGTAGGCTGTGGGGGGGAAAGTTGGATGAACTTCACGAGGACTAGAGGGAAACCTGGCCTAAAAAAAAAATTAAAGAATGTTGTGAGTGTAATTAATTGTCGATTAATTGAGGTCGACATTAGTAGAGCTTATTGGTTGTTAAGGGGCATAGGGGTCATGTAGAGGGTCGTATTACTCAGTTTCGGGGATACCAATTTAGAGGATGTGGGTACACCAGTGGATTGTTAGGGATGTAGGTACCGTTTTAGGAGTGTATTCAATCAAAGATGATTGGGGATAAGTGAAAAGGTTATGGTCGGCGCGTTAGAGGAGCATTACGGGTTGTTTAGTTGCTGGTGTTATTCGACCTAAAACCCTCGAGCCAAAACCTAAAGGTGAGAATAGAGACCTTGATACCTTGATTTGGTAGAGAAAAGCCTAGTCTTTTGAATTATGGTGATGTTTTGAGGTCAGAATAATGAAACGATATTAAGTGGAATATTTAGAATTGAGTAGAATCGTGTTGAAGAGTAAAAGAGAGCGGACTAGTTATTACATTGTAGAGAGAATTTTGAGGAAAATTAGTGAATGCTCAAGTTAAGGTCTAAGGACGTATGAGTAGGTGAACTATGGAGGACTAATTGTAAAAGGTTCGGGACAGATATTGAGAACTTAAGTTGAAAAGCAAAAGAGAAATCAAAAGTTAGTAAAATTTGGAGAATTCCGAGTGAATTTTGAAATTTATAAGAAATGTGGAAAGGAAGTTATAAATTTAGGTTTAGATTTTGAGTGTTCGGTAGAATGTGACTTGACAGGAATTTTAATTTTGAACGAGAGGCGGTAAGTACATTAGGAATAAATCTAAGTCAAAAAGTTTCAAACTGTTGAGGTGGTAATTAGCTTAGTTTTGTGTCGATAAGTTATTAGAAAATAGAGGATAGGAGATGAAAGCTACGCTCTAGATTTTGGACGGACCTAGGAAGAGGTAAGTAATGAGATTAGTCAGTAAGGATTTAGTTTTTTGTGTAAAGCTAAAGAACGTAGAGAATAATGGATAAGAAGGAAAAAAAGGTCTCACACATAGATGTTATGAGTAAAAGCAGCGGAAGGTTAGAATCTGATTCTATACCTTAGGAGGGGATAAGATTTGAGGAAATTATAGAGTTTGAATGAATGGAATGGAACTTAATTTTAAAAAAATGTTTGAGTGCGTAGAGAGACTATGAAGTTTAAAAGTTGGAGGTTTTGGTATTTTATGATATAACTAGTTAAATGATAAGATTAATCCTTGAGAATTTAATTTTGAGTGTGAATTTAAAGATAATAGTAATTCAAAACGTATATGAAAGTTTCATGTCGCAACTAATGATTTAATGAGGTGAGGTTAGGATAAGCAATAAAATGTCATGATTATTTAAAGGAAATGAGTGTAGAAGATAGAAGGGATAAGTGAGAAATTAGCTTGATGAAACGTTAGAGTTGAACTTTAGATAGACGAGTTTGAGAGTTTAGTGATGCGCGTTTAAGTAGGTAAATGTATGTAAATGTAACATAAGCACATAAGAATGTAAGAGTATGGAACTAAAGATCATAGCTGGGAGAGTTAAAACTTGAAGTTATAGGAAATTTTCATTGCCCGTTAGGTTATTAGGGGTACCCGGTAAATAGCGTGACAACTCAAGAATTAGAGTGCAAATAAGTTAAGGAGTTAAATGAAGAGGATAGTTAGTAAGGATTGAACATATCGGGTGAAGTGCAGAAAAGTACAATTGCACAGGAATGATTGAGGGAGTGCACTTAGAAGTAAGGTTCGTGAGGGACTAAGTGCATTGAGCTCAAAGAACAATTTGAGTTAAGAACTAAGTGAGAGGGATTGAAGAATCCTAGTTAAACCTTTGGAGATGCAGAGAAGTTGGAGGGTGTAATCAATAGATGCTTAAGTGAACTTTAATGAAAGTATCATGAAGTTAAGAGATGATGTTGAAATGAGTAAGATGAGGAAACGTAAGACTTTGAAAACATAGGAAATTGTCATTTTGTAATAGGCGACGAAGACCACAGAATAGTCGATGTTTAGCATAGCACTCTAAAAGTTAGATGAGTAGAAGAGAATAGGTGAATAGAAGAGAATTGAAATTTGAGGATTTAGAGTAAGAAGGTTATTTATTGAGTTCTTCGAGTTACGATTATTTGAGGTAGTTACGGTAAGTATTCGTTGAATATTAGATTAGATTGACCATTAGGGCGAAATTTAAAACTTTGGAGATATCAGAATTGTCGTTCCTCAATTGATGAGTAAGACTATAGCTTAATCAAGAGTTTGTGAGGTAACTCAAAACTTAGGATGGTAGCTTAGAGTCAGTAAAGTGAAGGAGTACTAAGGTATCACAAATTTTGAGGACAAACCTTTTGTAAGGAGGGTAGATTGTAACACCCAGGAAATTCCTACAATGTACGTAAGCCTGGGATTAGACGGTTAAGGGAGTTTAATGTTTTATTTTAGGTTATGCTAGGTGTATCATTTTAAGGGTTAAATTGGAAGAGAAAGTAAGAGGAAATCCTAGATTTTAGCATTGGAAACTTTTGTTGAGTTAAACTTTATATAAAGAAATGCTAAGTGAACAAAGGTGAAAGAAAGGAGGCCTTTCACGTTGAAGTTAAGAGAGAGAAAAGAAGGGAAGCAATTTTGTAAAATTAAAGAGGTATTTGAAAAGAGAATAATAAGTAATTGGTTGAAAAGTCAACAAAAGCTAACCAATAGAAAAGAAGGAAAAAGTAAAGAAGAAAACAAATCAAAAAGAAGGGAGAAATTGAATGTGTGTCACGTTGGATTATATGACATGAGGGAGGGGGTTGAAAGTAAGAATTTTGAAACTTTGGTGGTAATTTTAAAAAGTGAGAAATAGGTTTATTAAAAAGGAAGAAAGAAAATGGGTAAAAGAGAAAAATGTCCTTCCTCTCCCTCTCCAAAAATCGTGGCAGCCATGGGAGGAGCTCCACCTCCATTTCTTCTCCATTTCATCAAAGATTAAGGTAAATTTTTGGAGGGGTTTTGGTAGTAATGCTTATAAGTGAAGGTTGTTGGTATTTTTATGATGTTTTGTGGGGATTTATTAAGTTTTGGAGAAACCCTAGAGGAGGGCTACGAAATTCTCAATTTTGTTGCTGGTTTTTCTTCCAAATTGGATGGTTTAATTCTTAGGTATGTTAGTTTAGGTGGTTTATGGAGTTAGAATAGAGTTTTGGTTGAAGGGAAGAAAAATCGGTTTAGAAAACATTCAAGGCCGATTCTGTTTTGGGGAGTTTGAGTTGGCCAAGGGGTTTGGATGTTTAATTTAAGTGTTTCAATGGATAGTAGACGTGTAGGGGTTTCCGAATTGGGGTGGCACGTCGAAATCTGTTGAAAAACGAGAAAGTTATGGCCGTTTAAAGTTAGACGTTGAAAATAGTTAGAAAAATCTGGTTTGGGGGCTTTAGGTTGAAAAGTAATATTAGTTTGCCTTAGTTTATTTCTTTAGAATTCCTTAAGTTATTACTAAGTAAATTTTTATATTTATTAGGTGATCGAACGTCTGATTTGACTAGTGGAAGTGAGAAAGCAATTACCGAGACGCCAGGTAAGTAGTGGTAGCTTTCTTTCGCCTTCGGGCCTACACCATGGAACGGTAGGGTTATTTATTTCGCGTTATGTTTTGTTGGGTTTGGTTGCATTTCGTGTTGTGTTTTGTTGCATAATGGTTGACGTGCATCATTGTTTTCAGTAACGGAAATACGAGTTGTTTTTGCATAGCTGGTTGTGAGTGTGAACGTAATCAGATAAATAACGGTGCTTGCAGTGGAACCCCGAAGAGAACTTGAGATCTCAAATAGTGTGCCTTGCCGGGATACGGTGCTTGCAGTGGCACCCCGAAGGGAACTCTATGAGAGAACGGCTAAAATACGAGATCTCAAATAGTGTGCCTTGTCGGGATACGGTGCTTGCAGTGGCACCCCGAAGGGAACTCTATGAGAGAACGGCTAAAATACGATATCTGGAATAGTGTGCCTTGTCGGGATACGGTGCTTGCAGTGGCACCCCGAAGGGAACTCTATGAGAGAACGGCTAAAATACGAGATCTCAAATAGTGTGCCTTGTCGGGATACGGTGCTTGCAGTGGCACCCCGAAGGGAACTCTATGAGAGAACGGCTAAAATACGATATCTGGAATAATGTGCCTTGTCGGGATACGGTGCTTGCAGTGGAACCCCGAAGGGAACTCTATGAAGGATGATTGGCTAAAATACTTAATGGTTGTTCTGGGAATGGCCGTCCTCGGGATGTGAGCTCATGGCCGTCCTGTACGATTACGGGATGTGAGCTAAGTGCCGTCCTCTATTATAGGATGTGAGCTTACTCGATTCACACGGCTTATGAAACGTTTAAAGCAACGAACAGCAAATAAATGCAACTGAGTGGTAGAAACTGCATGCGTTAGGTTGATTGCATTGTGTTGTTGTCATTCGTACTCCCTACTTACTAAGCGTAAGCTTACGTGTGTGTGCGTGTTCTATGGTGTAGGTGTCGAGCATTGTTCAGGTGAGGTTGATGAGACAGCCGAGGATTAGGCTGCAGTCGGAGGAGTACGGAGTCCGCCGGTGCAGGCTATTGTCGGGGCGTCTTGACCGCTATCGTCCTTGGGTAATGTGGGAGGTGATGGTTTAAAATGGTAGTTGTTTTGTTTATGTATTTTTTTTTAGTTTAAGAACGTTTAAGAAAACTTAGAAAAATTGTGGAGGATTTTGGGTATTGTATTGTAAATGTTTTGATAAATATTTTGATCGTTTTATGTCGATGGTATTGTTGAATAGAGTGTGCAAGTGTTTGAACTATATATTTCGGTTTAAATTTTCAGGTTTTGGTTTAGCGAATTTTAGGCGTTATGCCGCTCGTTTTGATTTTAAAATAATTAACATCGGGTTATGTTTGCTATTTTTTTATTATCCATTTGAAGTCGGTTTTCCACAAAATTTACGGGATTTGAAGATTTATGTGTCGGGAGTGTATGGTAAAAATTTCGGGATTTTTGGTGGTGTTGGGCTCGTAGAAAAGTGTAGAAAAGTCGGGAAGGTCAAGAAAAGTCAAAACGGGGTGTTTTGGAGTGTTTTTGATTGGAAAAACCCGAGCCGGCCCGATCGATCGGGCATGGGTCACGACCGATCACGGCCGGGATCATTTTTGGTGAAAATAGCCCGAGAGGGCCCGATTGATCGGGCCCAAATCGCGACCGAACGCGATTGGGCACACACGGGGTGTGCCCAGCGCGGGCAGCGCGCGCGCCCAGCAGCAGATTTTTTTTAAAAAAAAAATTTTTTATTGCGATGTCCACTTTGTTTTAACCCGACTTTTTCCGATATATTATAAACGTATTTTGGCACGTTCTCCAACAAAAATCGAGGGTTCGAAAAACCCGAAAACTGAGTTGAAAAATTTACGAAAAATCATTTTAAACGTGGTTTAAACAAGGGATCGGTTTGTATTGTGACACACCGAGCCCAGGGTGGGTTCGGGGCGTTACACTGCCAGTGGAGCCTCCAAGTTTATTAAAAGAGAGCTAGTGAACCAGACAACTAAGCCTACCATACCAACGTGTCCCACTTGCAAGAAAACACATACTGGAGAATGCCGAGCTAGAGTAATGACTTGTTTTAAATGCGCACAAGCTGGACATTTTATCAAGAATGGCCCTAAAAATGGCCAGGATCAGCCAACTGTAGTTGCTCGAGTTTATGCTATGACAAAAAAGGAAGCTGAAGGGAATGCAACTGTAGTAATAGGTGTGCTTCTAATTTATGGAGTACCTTCTTTTATATTAATTGATTATGGGGTAACCCACTCTTTTATATCTCTTACGCATTCAAAGAAATTAGATTAGGAAATAGAATCTTTAGAACATAAGTTAGAAGTAGCTACACTGTTGGATACAATAATGCCATGTTGACTTTATTATTCGAGGGTGTAATGTTCATATTGGAGATAGAGAATTGGAAGCAGAACTGACCATTTTGACAATGCAAGACTAGGACGTAATTCTTGGCATAGATTGGCTAACCAGACACTATGCAACTATTGATTGTCATAAGAAGATTGTAAGATTTTAATTGCCTGAAGAGGAATCGTTCTTATTTCATGGCGATAAGAAGGGTTCGAGAATTCCAATTATATCATCTTTGCGAGCACAAATGTTATTGAACTTTGGATGTTTTGGATTCTTGGCGAGCGTTGGTGCACTCAAACCGAGGAAGCAACGACCTTAGATAAACTGTTGATAGTTCGTGAATATTCAGATGTCTTCCTAGATGATTTAACAAGTTTACAACCAGTGAGAGACGTAGAGTTCGGTATTGATATTTTTCCAGGAACGACACCGATCTCTAAAGTCCCATACAGAATGTCGCCAACTGAATTAAAGAAGCTGAAAGTTCAACTCGACGAATTGCTAGAAAAAGGATTCATTCGACCAAGTTTTTCACTGTGAGGAGCACCGGTATTATTCGTGAAGAAAAATGATGGATCTATGAAAGTGTGCATTGATTATCAGGAACTGAATAAAGTCACCATAAAGAACAAGTAACCAATTCCAAGAATCGATGATCCGTTTGATCAATTAAAGAGTGCTGAAGTTTTCTCAAAAATAGGTCTCAAATCTGGCTACCATCAGCTAAGAATCAAGGATGATGATGTACCCAAGACGACATTTAGGACGAGATATGACCACTATGAGTTTTGAGTTATGCCATTCGAATTTAGTAATGTCTCGGCCGCCTTTATGGATATAATGAATCAAATATTCAATAAGTTCTTTGATGAATTCGTAATTGTTTTTATCGACGATATTCTCATCTTGAAAGAGCATGAAAGACACCTACGAATTGTTTTATCGACTTTGAGGTGCAAAAAGCTACATGCGAAGTTCTCCAAATGCAAATTCTGGATGAAAGAAGTAGCTTTTCTTGGTCACGTAATCTCAAAGGAGGGTGTATTGGTAGACACAGGAAAAATCGAAGCAGTTAGTAATTGACCGCAACCCAAAAATGTAGCAGAAGTACGAAGCTTCCTTGGTCTTGCGGGCTATTACAAGAAAGTTTGTGGAAGGATTCTCAGAACTAGCCACACCACTCTCAAGACTCACTAGGAAGGGTGCTAAGTATTTATGGACTGAAGAATGCGAGTAAATCTTCCAAGAACTAAAGGAAATGTTGATTTCAGCACCAATACTCATTATACCATCTGAAAAATGGAAGTTTGTGGTATATAGTAATGCCTTAAAATATGGACTCGGATGTGTACTTATGCAAGAAGGAAAAATGGTAGCTTATGCCTTCAGATAGTTGAAAGATCACGAGAAGAATTACCCGACTCATGATTTAGAGCTTGCAGCAGTTACATATGCGCTTAAAATTTGGAGACACTATCTATGTGGAGAAAGATGTGAGATTTACACCAATTATAAGAGCTTAAAATATTTTCTAACGCAAAAGGACTTGAATATGAGATAGCGCAGATGGTTGGAATTAGTAAAATATTATGTTTGCGAAATTATATATCACCTTGGAAAGGCAAACGCGGTGGCCGACACACTAAGTAGAAGAGTATCTTCATGTGTTTCAACACTAAGACCGATTCTAGAAAAGTTAGTTGAAGAGATGCAGAAATTTGACAATGAGATAGTACCTTCCAGATTGATTGAGAGATTATCTGCAATGACGCTACAACCAAGATTGTTCGAGCAAATTAAGAACAAATAACATGACGATATTTTCTTAAGTAAAATAAGAGATCAATTGATAAGTGAGAAAATATCAGAATTTTCTATGTCAAAAGATGGAATTATTAAATTTAAGAAAAGATGGTGTATACATGACGATACCGAATTGAAATGAGTTATATTAAAGGAAGCACACTCAACTCCATACTCGGTACATCCTGGTGCAACCAAAATGTATTAAGATTTGAAGCGGCATTATTGGTGACAAGGATTAAAATTGTTTATGGCCAAATTTGTTGAAAGATGTCTTATATGTTAGCAAGTCAAAGCGGAACATCAACGACCTTCTGACATTTTACAACCGTTATTTGTACTTCAGTGGAAATGGAAACATATCACGATGTATTTCGTTGTTGAACTTCCAAGGTTAATTAAAAATTTTGACTCTATTTAGGTGATAGTAGATAGGCTGACAAAATCGACACATTTCTTTCTGTACAGACTACCTTTAATATGGATTAATATGCTCAAATATATGTTATGGACATAATCAAACTTTACGATACGCCTATCTCTATAGTCTCGGATCAAGATACTCGTTTTACACAAAGTTCTGGAAAAGTTTGCAGAAAGCAATGAACACTCAGTTAAATTTCACTACAGCTTTCCACCTTGATACACTTGAGTCCGGTATGGAAAGCGCCTACAAGAAGCACAACCAAAATAGCAAGAATGCTCCTCTGATTTACACCACAAAATGGCAAAGAGAGACTCCAAATGCAAACAGAATATCTTCTTCAAATTAAGTCCAATTAAGTTGAAACTTTCATAGAATCTTGTAAAAATTATATATGAAATGCTCCTAAAATTTCAGAAATCAACTTGTTACGGATCAAAAATTATGCAAAAAACAAATCACTAAAACTGCTCGATTGCTATTCTGTTTTCCTATCCAAAAATAGTCCAACTTCAAGAACGCATAACTTTCACGAGGCAAATCCAAATAACTTGAAATTTTAAATAGAACTTACTGAGGATATGGAGAATAGACTCTAAAAATTTTAGAAGAAAATTCATAGAAATGACTAAGTTATGGCCGTGGAATAAATGCTGGTCTGGAAGGCAACACGAGCAGCACCCTCGGATTATGAGACCTCCAAAATTGATGGAAATCCTTTAGGAAACGATACAAGGCTTCCCACCCTTTTGCCGTGATTCTAACCTTTGGGAAGGACAGAGAAAAGGATATCAATAAGAGCCACCAAATAACCTTAAACTCGGAGGACAATATGCACCAATATTGCTCGGATATGACTCACCGGCGAGAATGGGTTTGAGGCTCCAAGGAGCTTCAGTTTTCAGCATCCAAGCCACAAATTTTTTATCATTCAAAGTTAGGTTTTCAGCGCTGAAAGAGAGGTTTAAATACCCCATTTCTTCAGCCCTTTAGGGTTACAAAAGTTAGCTGAAAAGAGATCACTAAATGAGGTGTACTCGGCAACCACACCATAATCGAGTACACCTCTTGTCTTGCCAATTATTGCAAAGTTTGCCCTCTCTCCTAAAACCCACTTTTCCATCAGATTTTCCCTCTCAAAAACACAGCCAAGAGGTCATTTCAAATGCCTCAATATTCGGCCCAAAATTAAGCAACAACTAACTAAAAACTAAGCACTTAAAAGTAATGGCCAATTACATTAAATTATCCAAGGCAACGTGATGTGCTTAAGGGTGGGTATGGGAAGCACCTACAAGAAACACAACTAAAACAACAATAATGCTCCTCGGATTTACACCAAAACTTGGCTGAAGGAGACTCCAAATGCAACATAATATCTTCTTCAAATTTATTCTAATCAAGCTGAAAATTTAACACAACCTTATCAAAAATATATTTAGAATACTCTTAAAATTACAACACCAAAATCTTTGTGGCCAATAAGTTATGCACGAATCAAGACGTAAAAATTGTTGTTGTGAAAACTGCTAAATGACCGATTTTCATTGTGCTTTCCACATCACAAATTCTTCAATTCTGAACCAAATAGATTGAAAATTTAGGATAATCTTACTTGATACTTGGATTGTGGACTTTAAAAATTTCAGAAGGAAATTCGCAGATATAACTAAGTTATGGCCGATGGAATTGATGCTGGTTCGAAGACTACATGAGGAGCACCCTCGGATTATGAGACCTCCGAAATAGTAATAAAACTCCAGAAAACGATGCAAGGTTTCTCACCCTTTTGTTGTGATTTCAACCCTTAGGAAGGCTGGAGAAAATGATGGCTATAATCGTCTCCAAGTAACCTTAAAACTTGGTGACAATGAACAACACAACTCGGTCAGATATTACACACCGATGAAGTAATGCCGACGAAGAAAACCCGAGGGAAAACTTCTGATTTTGGAAGATGAACGTCATGATTTTCATTCAACAAAAGCTAAGGTTACAATCTGAAAAAGATGCTTAAATACCCCCCCACCGATGGAGTAATGCCGGCGAAGAAACCCTCAAGGAAAACTTCTGATTTTGGAAGATGAACTTCACGATTTTCATTCACCCCCCCAAATGATAGCTAGGGTTCAGCCACAAAGATAATAAAGAAGGCTCTAAAAGAGGACCCTCATTGGGACATCTCATTGGCCTTCTCATGGCCTAGCTCCTTCTTTTCTCTCTCTCATGATCAAGTACTCCCATTCTACTTTCCAAATGTATCTCATTTTTCCTCCACATGAGCAACTAGGGTTCAGCTCACAAGAGGATGAAGAAGGCTCTAGAAAAGGAGGAGGTGCATGGAGCACATTGGCCAACTGTCCTATTTTACCCTCAAAATTTATCTCACTTTCCCCCAAAGTATTCAGCTATCTCTCCATCCCTCTAAGGGTATTTAACCATGCATGCAATTAGAAATTAAACTAAAGTATTTTGCAAAGAAAATAAACTAGGCTTGGTTACTTAATTTGCCTTAAGGAGGACAAACACCTTCTTCAACTTGATGTGGCTGAAGATGCTCCTATGGTTGGTAATTGGCATGCTCCTCCATGCCTAAAATTTCAATCCTCGTCCTCAATTGCTTAGGGACAAGAGTCACCACTCTTGAGTCTAGCTCGGGGTGGCTGGAGTGGAAGAGGGGCGCTCCTTCTCCTAGCTTGGGGTGCTCTTGTAGTTACTTCCATGCCCACAAGTTGATTGACTCCATTGGATCCCCAAAATGTTTACCTACAAAATAAACAAATAAATTAGAAATATAATTCGGCCACGAGTATGACAAAGACGAGATAATGGCTTTCCTTGGCACATCAAAATGTGATTCCTTCTTCAAGCTTGAGGATAACAAAGAACGTGCTCCATGTTGGCACTTGGGATTGCTTCTCCATGCCTTGAATGTTTGGCTTCAAATCCATTTGTCCATGGGAATGCCTCCACCTATCATCATTCATATCATCAAGATGGTTGCGCCATGCATGAGGGCCACCGGGCTCATGACCTTCGGTTGCTTCTTTTCCTTTATTTTGTTTGAGCTTCCATCTTGGATTCCAATGCTTGCTTTGAATGTTAGGCTTTAACTCCACTTGTTCTCCGAGATGATCACCTACAAAATGAATAAACACATTAGTTAGAGATCCTGCCAAGAACTTGGCCCATGTTCGAATGAGGGCATCCCGTGGCACATCACGCCCTCACATGGATGGTCAGTTAGAAAAAACGATTCAAACCTTGGAGGACATGTTGTGAACTTGTGCTATCAATTTTCAAAGGAATTGGTGTAAAAATTTGCCGTTGGTAGAGTTTTCCTATAACAATAGTTATCAGACTTCAATTGGAATGACACCTTATGAAACACTTTATGGTAGAAAGTGTAGAACACCAATACACTGCGATGAGGTCGGTGAAGGTATTCTTGTTGGGCTTGATATTGTGAGACAAACTGCTGAAATTGTCATTCTAATTCAAAAAAGAATTCTTGTAACGACCCCTTTTCCCTGTAAGATATTGTTCGCTATGAGAATTGGGCCGTAGCCCAATATCCTCCCCTCACGGCTTTGTTTGGCAAAGACTTACCAGTCGGTCACCCAACCTGGTACTACTCTCGCTGAAGCACTTTTAACTTCGGAGTTTTTATGTGATCCGTTGTCAATTCTGCTCCAAAATGCGTCTTACTATTATGGGAGGGTCTCCTTACATATGTTTCATTTCCATATACTTCCCCAAGCGATATAGGATTGTGACGACCTCCTCTTTACGACCCAGAATTTGCCTATACTCGAGTCTGGGATTCGCCTACACTCGGCTTAGGTCCCGAGGTTTGCCCCATAACTCGATATTTGCCCCACAGTCGTACTCATACGTGTACATTCGGGTCATCACAATCACCCCCTCTTGGGGGCCCAACGTTCTCGTTGGCCACATTTTCAGTTGGGTACAGACTCTGATACGATTTGTAACGACCCCTTTACCCAGTAAGATATTGTCCGCTCTGGAGATTGGGCTGTAGCCCAATATCCTACCCTCACGGCTTTGTTTGACGAGCACTTCTTAGTCGGTCACCCAACCTGGTACTACTCTCGCCGAAGCACTTTTAACTTCGGAGTTCATATTAGATCTGTTGCCAATTGTACTCTAATATGCATCTTACTATCATGAGAGGGCCTCCTTACATATGTTTCATTTCCATATACTTCCTCAATCGAGCAGCATAACGTTTAATTTTTCTAAACCCCAAAACATCAAAACAAATATCTATACAACAACTCTCAAAATATCAACCAAAAGAGTTATAAAACTCCCATCATTTACACCTACAAAAGTCTAAACTGAACTACCATAACCCACACCTCCCAGCATCAATGGTCAAGACGCCTCAACAACTGCCCGCACCGGCATGCCTCGTGCGTCACCGACTGCACCCTAATCCTGACCTCTCTCATGGAGCTCACCTACACTCCCTTCGTCACCTACACCACAGAACACAAAACGTAAGTCTAATTCTTAGTAAGTAGGGATAAGGTAGTTCAAAACAATGCATGCTCAACTCAACCCCTACATGCGGTTTCTACTCACTCTGTTGTTTTCATTTCATTTTTGTTGTATTAATCTTTCACTTTTACAAGTGAATCAAGTAGGCACACGTCCTAACACAATCTTGGACAGCCACACCTTGACTCACAGAGGAAGATCGGAGTCATATGTCCCATCACAATTTGGGACGGCCATACCTGATCTCCTCCCACATCGATCGTAGAACCCTCAGTGTGACTTCTAGCACGAGCATATTGAGGCGTTCATACTCACGACACATTACATATTTTAAGCATAGCATCTCTTGTAGAAACCCTTCCGGGGTGCTACTCACGATCACTCATTCCCGACAAGGCGATTCTACTTGAGACTAATTTACATATCTATTTTCTTGTCTTCTTACGTTTCATACGTATAACTCAAAACGTGCTAAAACTCGTATTTCGTAGTTTGAAAACATGATACATGACAACATAATGCTCAAACCAAAACAAACAAACAAACAAACATCCCTACCGTTCCATGGTGTAGGCCCGAAGGAAAAAGACACACGTTCCTCTACTTACCTGATTTCCCGGAACGTAATTGTTCACTACGCCAAGCTCAATTACTCACTTGTCAACCTAACAAACATAAGGAAAATAACTTAGCAACATTCTATAAATTCTAAACTAAGTCTAACAACCAATTTAAACAAACTTTAAAACCTAAACCCTAAAATCCGAAATTCCCACATTTTCCACCGTCCAACTTCAATCGGCCATAACTTACTCGTTTTTCAACGGATTTAGACGTTCCACCCCATTCCGTAAACCTCTACACGTCTATAATCCATTGAAATAAACAAATTTAACAACCAATCAACATGGCCAACTCGAAATCTGCAAAACAGAACCGGCGACATTGATCAAGAAAATTGGTTTTTCACAACTTCTACCATTTCTCCAACCTAACTACCTAAACAACCTAAACTAACCTATCTAATATTTAAACTATCAAAATTAGAAAGAGAACTAGCAAATTAATGGAAATTTTCGGACTCCTCTCTTAGGGTTTTCCAAACCCTAACCAAATCCCACAAAAACACCTCTAAAACATCAAGAATCTTCACCTAATTGCATTACCAACAAAACCCAACTAATTCTTACCTTAAATCTTTGCTAAAATGATGAAGAGAAGGTGGAGAGCCCTAACAATGGTGGCTGGTTCGTGAGGGAGAAAGGAGAAGAAATCCACTTTTCCTTTTCCACCTTTAACTTTCCTCCTTTTAAAACTTTACTTTTTTATTTCATAAATTTCCACCACCAATTTTTTCTTATTTTGAAAAAGAGCATCACCTTTTAATTCTCTCATTTCCAACATGACATTCATCCCCTCCAAAACCCTTCTCTCACTTTTTATTCACTTACCTTTTTCCTTTAAATACAATTCAACTCAATAAAATTCGTAACACTCAAATCCTAAGGTTTTCTCCCCAAAATCCTCTTCCAATTTCACTTCTCTCTCAAAAGCTTAGGAAATCTCTAGTATTAATATCAACTCTCATAACATACCCTAAACTAGGGCTACGCACGCTATAGAAAATTTTCATCCACCCTTCTTACAAAAATTTTGTTCTAAAAATTTGGGACTTAGTTATTCCTCAACTTATTTACACCAAACTACCCTCCTAACTTTTGGGTTGCGATACTAGATCATGATTACCCCGTGCCCCTAATCACCTATCCGGTAATTACACTTCTCTATATCTCCAACATTTAACTTTACCTAACTCTGCACTCCATAGTTCAATTACTCATACGTCCATTAATTGTAACTTAAGCTCTCATCACTTATACTCCCAAACTCCTTTAACCTAATTTCAATTCTAGCTTTTCCTCGAGCTAAGTTCACTTAAGTTCTCACTTCCTACTTCTGTGTCTATCACACATATACAAAACCACTACAACTCTCTATGCTACTCCAAATCGAGAAATCCTAAGGAATTAATGAGTTCACTTCTTACCCCAGTTTCTAAATCCTCTCTATTCTACCATATCATACACTTATTTACCTCAGTCAATCAAGATATTTTATTAATTATTCAAACACCATCCACGTACTGCAAACTCTTGCTACTTAAATCTATCCCCTATTTTTCAAAGTGTACTATGAGTCCTAACACTTACACCACTACGTTCATTTGTCCAACTTCTACTTCAGTCATCACTAAACACTCTCAAATTCTTAGGTCTAAACTAACTCTTTCCCGACTTTACACTCGACACCCAAAATGGTGTTTACGCACTTCATTTTGACCCCAAAATTTCAAATTGAAACTTCCATAATTCTACTGAATTAACGCTACTCCTAAGTTCCCTTGTATAATTTCCATGTCTTTCCTACCCAATATCCTCCATTGAAGTTAACTAATCTCCTCACTTACCTCTTTCCTATGTCCAAAATCTATAATATAATCTAGTCATCCTTCTAGCTTACATCTCCCAACCTCGATTTTCTTACCTATACTCTAATAGTATCCGAGTTCTAATTTTACATCCCACTCTTAAGCTCGCCAATCTTAACCTCAACTATTTACGAAATCATTGGTTTCGACTTCGTTATATACGAGTCAAACTTTCAAACTTTTTAACTTAACCTTATTCCTAACTTACTAGAACGTTTTCGTGCGAGTTTGCGTTCTTCTCATTCAAAATTCTATATCTCCTCAATTCACACACTACTAAATACTTAAGGTCTAGACCTTAAATTCTAATATTCCCCCTTCTATCATACTACCTCTAATCTCTTTCTGATATAGCCCTAACCTGCAAGAAAACGTTTAGAGCTTAGAGGGGATCATTAGCTCCTCGGATTGGCAAGTAATGGCCGAGAAAAACACAAACTTGCAAGATAAACTTGAATGACCAAATATGCTTAGATAAAAACAAAATTTTATATGATGTTAGTAAAGTGAGTGAGATGTGTGATAGTGGAAGGCACGGTCCTGATTCGTTGAGAAGAAGAAGATATGCAAAAACTTCAAGAATCGGCCAATAGGTAATGTTTTGAAGCCTTTGGCAAAAGTTGCTTCCAATGAAGACAACTCGACTCTTGAACACGGTTTGGGGCCACTTCTTACCGTTTTCCACTCCCAAAGAGATGGAGAAGAAGATGGCTATATAACCCTTGCAAGCTACCCAGCTAGAAGAGAGTGGTGGGGGCGCAACCCCTCGGTTTGTGCAAACCGAGCAAACCTTGAGGTTTCTTCAAACTCCTTCAACCATGGAAGGGAACCGTGCATGCTCCTTAAAATCAGTCCAAAAAACTTACAATCACAAATTACCATGCTTTTATAGACCTATGGATGGCTTGGATATGATTCAAAAAGTGGTCTTCAAAATGGTGTAGCCGTTGGATCTTGAAGATAGCTTGGATGGCCGAGATGAGTTTGGTCTTCTTGATCCAATAGTTGAGTGATAACCATGTCATCAATCCTTGGAACTCTTCTTTGGTGCCTCTCCTAATGCCAAGTAAGCTTAGTCACATGTTGGAGTGGTCCCCTTCTCTTTTTGGAATTTGACCAAGTACAAGTGGTCCCCCCATTTGGAGTGTGATGTTTCCCTTTTGCAAGCTCCTTCCTTTTACTTAGAAAAATCTAAACAAGAAGCTTCCTTGCCATGTCACCCTTCTATGGCACGCCTCCTTGAAGTCTTCCATATGGACAAGTCGTCATTTCATGCTTTGGATGAGGTGGCAATACCATGTATGCTCGGTTTGGTGCCTTTAGCACTTTCTTGGTGTGGCCGAGCATGTGTTGGGCTTTTGTGCCATTTTTGTACAACCAATCAAAGCCACCATCTAATCCTAACCACACAATCTAACCCTAGCATTCATCTAATACATGCATGCAACTATATGGCTAATGTTTGCCAAAATTACATAAAGGCTAGAGTTTGCCAACAAAATACAAAGTATAAAAAAAGAACATGGTTACATTAATTTGTCCTCTAGGAAGACAAATTCCCTCTTGATTTTCATCCATGCTTTCCATGCAAGGTTGAGCCTTGTGCTTAAGCTTCCACTCCAATCCTTTAAAGAAATCTTTACCAACAAAAGAAATAAAATTGTAAGTAATTAAATTAGGTAAAGTTTGGGCCTTGCTTTTGGATTGAGTGAGTGAGCCTTATGGCACATCATCCTCTCCGGGTGATTGAGGATTTGACCTCAAATCTAATGGTTGGCCTGGTCCAAAGTTTACTTCTACCCTTTTCAATTTGTAGACTGGCCATGCAAGTGGTTTGTGGCCACACAATGCATGAGGGTCAATATATCTTACTCCCTTGGTTTCCTTAAGCCCTTTACCTTGGCTAGATAATACTTTGAGTCTCTCAATTCCTTTAGGACTTTTGGGCTTTGATCCACTAGGGCCTCTAAGGGTGGCACCTACAAAGAAAGTATGCTCATTGAGTATAAAATTAGGCCAAGAGTTTGTCCTCATTAGGGGAATGACTTTAGTTCCAATACCTACTCTAGGGAAGATAGGGTTCTCCAAATAATGTTCATAGGCTGAGGTCACTTTAAGTTCAATGCTCACCCTCCTAGGTGGAAGCCTATGGTCAACAATCACTAAGGTGGAATCATATTTCTCCATTTGACTTACTAAATAATCGGCTATTAAGGGAAAAATTGAGTCACTAAGCATAATGATAAACAATTGTAATCCATTGAGCCACCAATAAATAGTTTGAGCATAATATTCCAAAAATTTCTCACAAATTATCATTCTCAGGTTTAGCTCAATTCTAAAGTGTAATTCACCAAAATTCGAGGTATGCTCTAAAAATCCTAAGTGGTGTGACATGGATACTCCATTATAAAAGGGATCCTCAAATAAAATATTTTTAAAATTAATTTGGTTTACTAAAAGGTATTCCTATTATGACATTGTATAAGCTTTCCTCTAAAAACTTAAGAGGGTGCGGTTTCATCAGACGGAACAAAGAGTGAATAAGGGAAAGTTTAGTAATGTTTTGTCCATATGGCAGCTTATCACTCAAAATCTTATAGTCTTTATTCCAACCAACTTTAAATATCCAAGTAATTAAGGTGTTTGGTGGAATGAATCTAGGCATTATATCACTTAAGGGCTTCCTTGACATATCATTCTTTGAATTTAGTTTAAGGGTGCTAGGATGCCTTAAGATCCTTGAAAGATCATTTTCTTCTTTTGCCAATGAGGTAAGAATAAAAAAGCCTTTTCTTTCCAATGCATAATGATCTTTCTCAGTTTGGATTATAAAGGGCTCAAGGTAACTCTCATTCAATTGGTAGATCTCTAATTGGGTTTAGAAAATATGGATATATGCATATATTGCATCAAAGGGTTCCTATGTAGCATAGGCTAATTTCTCAAAGTCCTTTGCTAAACTATTCTCCTAGGGCTCACAACAAATGGATCATACCAAACATTAACTTCTTGAGTTCCTAAATGTTGGAATTCTTCAGATTTGTACTCTACCTCTAGGGTTTGTAAAGCTTCTATAGTTTCCACTATGAGCTCGCTTTCATCCTCTAGGAGAGATTCTTCAAAAATTTTAAGAATTCCAAAATCTTCAATGGAATCGATTGGTAGGGATTCTATTTCTAGGGTTTTAAAGATTTCTATGGCTTTTTCCATAAGCTCATATTTATCCTCTAGAAAGGATTCTTCAAATAAAGTCTTGATTCTAAATTCTTCTATGCACTCAGTTAGGGTAAGGGATCCTACAATGTTTTCTCCAAAATTTATCATTGGTTCATTGTCCATTTCTTCATAAGAGTTATCATCTAGTCCAAGCAATAGTCCTTCCATGGGAAAGATGATTTCTTCTTCTAACCCTTCATCTTCCTCCTCGCTTAAGGATTCTTCTTTATCCATTGGTTCTCCTTCCTCCTCACTTATGATTTCGACTAACTCATCATCCTTCTCACTTAAGGTTTCCTCCACAATTTTGGTTTGAGTTTTGACAAGGGAAGGGGGCGATTCACACGATATTAAGGTAGGCCGAGGGTTGTACTCTTTATGGTAGGGATTTGGGGAGTTTGGCTTATACTAAGGATCATATTTTTGCTCTTGTGTACGTGGTGCAAATTTCCTTTTCATTAGAGCCTTCATTGCTCTCCAAGTACAAATTTCTTCCTCACCATTTCTCCTCCTTTTCGATAGAAGATTATCCCACCAATAACTAGAATAATCGGTTAGTTTCTTAGAGGCTAACTTAATCTTTTCTTTCTCCAAATAATCCTCAAAAGAAAAGTACTCTTCAACCAATTTAATCCAAGAATAATACTCATTACTATCCAAGGTTCCTCTAAAATAAGGTATATCAAAAGGTTTATCAACTTCATGGTAACCATTGGAAGTTCTCGGGTTTAACCTTCTTGGGGATTTAGTTTTTCTCATTGGTGTGGTTCTTGGTAAAGGTTCCTTATGGTAGTTTGGGAGAATATTATCTATAACAAATCTTAGGCTTTTATTTAGATCCTTAACTTGTTGGCCTAGGTCACTAAACTCTTTGGTTAAACCTTGGAGTTGTCCTTGCATATCATGGCTCGGTTTAGTGGCTCTAGTCCCTCGACTTGATTCAAAGCTTAAGTTTAGGTTTGGTCCATGGACAATTGGCTCTTGGTTTGTTTGGATTTTTGGAGCCTTGAGTGGGCCATAAGTGCTCCTACTTCTAGTGGCCATCTAGTGAACTCAAGATTAAGAAATCAGCAACTACAAGTCATAAAAACAACAATTACCAACCAACAATGATCATAAAACAACTTAATAATTCCTAAACAGAAAAATACACAAATCAACTCTAAAAATCATGAAATTTTAACAGTAATTAATTAACATAGTGAGTGACATGCTGTTAAAATTTCAAGTGCAAATTCGGTGTGATCATCAATTTGTATAACAAACAAAATGGACAGAAAGATATAAAAAATAAAAATTTCTGCTCTTGGTTTTAATATTTCATGCAAGATTTTGATACTTAAGCCAACTTTCATGCTTCGGTATTCATCCAAGTATTAAACAATATTTTAGCAACAAAATCACTAATTTGAAAGGTAATATTCAGCATAAATTTCGTGGCTAGCATTCATTTTCAGCAAGGTGCATTGTGGTCCCAACAATCAACATCAACTTTACCAAATTTGTGCACACACAAAACTGTTTTTTTCAAAAGTGTGTTTTGTTTTACCCAAAACAGCATATAATTTGAATTTTAATGCCAAAAAATCCACAATGACCACATGCCTCAGCTGAAGATTAAGTTAAATCAAGCCTAGATGATTAATATGCTCGGACTTATGCAGAAAAACTTGTCACAAAATAAAAACAGCAAGTGATAATCACTAAAATCAATTTTGACGCATTTTAGGCCTCGACTTTGTGACAAGTTCATTACCAATTTGCATACATCTCTTACCAAAACTTAATACTCATACTTAGCAAGGAATAACAGTAGTATTCAATAAAGAAAGTTTGATTTAGCTCAATGCAAAGTTTGAATTAGTGTCATGCTAATCGGCTAATAATAACAATAACAAACAACTTTTGTGCTTACTTTTACTCTCGGTTTTTAGCAAGCTTAATCCCTAAATTTTCATGCCATCTTAAACAGATCAAATATCAATATGTTAACATTCATTAGCAAGAGAATAACATAAATTAAGCATACACCAAAAATGTTACAAATAGAGGCCAAATTTTGGACAAATCGGGTGATCAAGTAGTGCATCAATCGGTCATGTCCATTAGCTACAAAATGAGCACCAATCGTGAGCAACCAACTCAAACAACAAGCCAATCACAATATTTAGAGTTTATAATTTAAAACTTATGAAGGGAACATGCTCTTTTGATGGCTGGAAAAGGGATAAAACAGCAGCACAAGTGGCAATACAAAAAAGGAAATAAAAACAGCAAGTACTAAAAGTTGTTAGCAAATGTTTAACCAAAAGAGGAAGCTATTTGCAGCACGAAAATGGTGAAGAAAATAAGTTAGAAACCCATGTTCAAGTCTGCTAACTTCGATTAAAACAAGATAGGGGTGGTCTTTAGTGAAAACAAATCAAGAAAACAAGAAAAACTAAACACACATACAAAACCGCAAAAGATGAATCAAGTAAGCCGATTTTGAGCAATCGGTTTTGGACAACCAAATGGGTTTGGGGAACCAAACCAACTTGGTTTCCAACACCCTAAGGGAGCTAGCCAAGCTCTGATACCACTTGATATAGCCCTAACCTTCAAGAAAATGTTTAGAGCTTAGAGGGGATTGTTAGCTCCTCGGATTGGCAAGTAATGGCTGAGAAAAACACAAACTTGCAAGATAAACTTGAATGACCAAATGTGCTTAGATGAAAACAAAATTTTATATGATGTTAGTGGAGTGAGTGAGGTGTGTGATAGTGGAAGGCGTGGTCTTGATTCGTTGAGAAGAAGAAGATATGTAAAAACTTCAAGAATCGGCCAATAGGTAATGTTTTGAAGCCTTTGGCAAAAGTTGCTTCCAAGGAAGACAACTCGACTCTTGAACACAGTTTGGGGCCATTTCTTAATGTTTTCCACTCCCAAGGAGATGGAGAAGAAGATGGCTATATAACCCTTGCAAGCTACCAAGCTAGAAGGGAGTGGTGGGGGCGCAACCCCTCGGTTTGTGCAAACCGAGCAAACCTTGAGGTTTCTTCAAACTCCTTCAACCATGGAAGGGAAATCCGTGCATGCTCCTTAAAATCAGTCCAAAAAACTTACAATCACAAATTACCATGCTTTTATAGACATATGGATGGTTTGGATGTGATTCAAAAAGTGGTCTTCAAAATGGTGTAGCCGTTGGATCTTGAAGATAGCTTGGATTGCCGAGATGAGTTTGGTCTTCTTGATCCAATGGTTGAGTGATAACCATGTCATCAATCCTTGGAACTCTTCTTTGGTGCCTCTCCTAATACCAAGTAAGCTTAGTCACATGTTGGAGTGGTCTCCTTCTCCTTTTGGAATTTGACCATGTAACACCCGGTTTTACGGGTTTTTGAATTTTGATACACGATGGCATTTTTGTAAATAAGTGAAATAAGCTCGTTTTGTGAATGGAGAGCTTTACTAGAACCCTGATGATTTATATGGATTTTTGGAGGAATATGGAATTTTTGAAAATCCAAATCGATAGTTTAACGCCCAAGTTTCTGTTTTGACCTTATAACGATTTAATTCATAGAAATAGTAAATTAAATCCGTTTGATGAACGAAAATTTTTAATAGAGCCATTGTAATAAATTGAATTATTGGTGAAATAAGTAAATTTGGAGAAAACGAATCGTTGGTTAAATAACGATGTAAGCAACAAAATCAATAGGAAATCAAAAGGAAGGGCAAAACGGTAATCCATCAAGTTAAAATATTTAACTTAAACAAAAATTCCCTTCCCTTTTCTCACATTTCACGATCTCTCCTCCCATAAAAACCTCCCTAGCGATTTTCTTCTCTTCCCCTCCGTTTCTTCAAATGTCGACGCTCCACCTCCGATCAACGGCGAGTTCTTCACGTTTTCTTCTCCGAACCCGATCCTAGGTAAGATTCTAACTTTTAGAATATTAGATTTCGATTTCTAGAGATTAAATATTTAGGGTTTGTTTAGGATTTTCGTTAAAAACGTAAATTAAGGTTGGAAATCGATAGGTTTAGCGTGATTATGCCTCTAATCGACGTATTGGTGATTATTGAACGTAGTAAGCCGATTAATTGGTAAGTGTTAGGATTTCGGAGGATTAGAGCTTGAGGAAACTCCATTAATAGAGAATTATGAATAACGAGCGCAAGGTGCTCGATTAAATGCTTCAAAGAGTTAATTTAGGATTTTATGAGATATCCTTTAGCTAGGGACTTCGTTAGTCTTTAGAATTCGATTTCCTAGGCTCGATTTTAATGACGATTATTGTAAATTGCCATAGGTGAACAACGCTCGTGGACGGAGTTTGAATTGCAACGGACGCGAGGTAAGTCTTCGTGACTTACTGTGACCGATAGGCCTATGCCATAAGTTAAGTTCGTCATTGAGGATTTTAATGTTATGTATGTTTTTATGCTTTGGTTGGGTAGTTTAGGATTAGAGTTTTTATAGGTTATGTTTGCTATGTTTTGATGGTATTTGTGATGTTTTGATGATATCCACATTGTATGTTTACATTATGTCTCTTCTGTACATACATCACGCTCTTTCAAAATAGCATGAAAATGGATTTCTACACATGTTTAAGAAAAGAAATGAATTAAAGAATTGAATGTATGTAATTTGGTCACGACGGGGTGGGGTTCAGACATGACTGTTTACGGATGGAAGCATATTTTCTCCTCGGTAGATGGAAAAGGCTGTCTAACCGCCAGACGTGCCCTCTCCATCTGGTGAGAGTTAGACCTCGATGACATTCTGTTCTGTAATGAAACAATGAAAATGTCTGCATGATTTATGAACCACATACGCACAGCATGCATTTGCATTTACGAAACTTACTGAGCCTTTAGCTCATAGTTGTCTTTATGGTGTAGGTGATTTTGATATAAGTGAGGATGACATTCATCCGCCCGATGAATGAGCAGGTTGAAGAAGAATGCCCGTGGGAGTGCGCTTGGCAGTCGACGCTCATTTTGACCCGTGGGGATGTATGTAAGTGTTTTGGGAATATAATAGATAGAGGTGGTCGATAATTGTATAGGAAAACTTAATTGGGCTGACGGGTGATAGGTTAGAAAACGTACGTGTTTTGATGTTTTGGTGAATTCGTTTAATGAAATTGTTTTGCCAAGCTTTTAATTCGGATTATACTGGAATTGTTTGGAGTTATTTTAGGTTGAATCACGGATATGCTCGAGTTTTTGAGCTATCCACGCAGTTGGATTTCGTGGTTTTTGTCTCGTTTTGACTACGCCCTAGAGTACGTTTTAAGTCGTGTTTCTTGATTTTATGATGATGTGTTTGTTAGGAATGATGTTTAGAAGTGGGTTGATGAAAGGGAATGGTAAAGGATAGAAATGGTGAAGGAGAAAGAATTGTTAAAGGTGTGTGTGTGTGTGTGATGTGCAGGGTATGGAACGAATGAAGAAGAGGGATGAAGGGCAGCTCTCTGGATTCCAAAAACCCAGAGAGTCTGCCGATCGATCGCCAGGAGGGGCGATCGATCGGCAGAAGAAGGGGTGACTCTCTTGAATTCCAGAGAGTCTGCCGATCGTTCGCCAAAGAAGAGGCGAACGATCGGCCCATGCTGGCTATGATCTGGAAGAAATTCCAGAGCGCTAGCCGATTGATCGCTAGAAAAGGGGCGATCGATCGGCTAGCAGGCCATGCGTTTTGGAAACATAACGCTGGCCGATCGATCGGCTGTTGATGGGGCGATCGATCGCCTGTTGAAGGGGCGATCGATCGCATGTGATGTTTTGCTGGTTTGGGCGATTTTACCCCTCTGCCGATTGTTTCTCTGTTAAAATGTATTTTCTTTAAATGATTTTCAAAACAATTCCAATAAAATAGATTCGGTTTAAAGTCTTTGAAATCAAAATTACTTAATGTTTTAAAATCAAAAATTTTTACAGGAAATTAAGGGTATAGAATTTAGGGACGCTACAGACCAAGTACAAGTGGTCCCCCCATTTGGAGTGTGATGTTTCTCTTTTGCAAGCTCCTTCCTTTTACTTAGAAAAATCTAAACAAGAAGCTTCCTTGCCATGTCACCCTTCTATGACACGCCTCCTTGAAGTCTTCCATGTGGCCAAGTCGTCATTTCATGCTTTGGATGAGGTGGCAATACCATGTATGCTCGGTTTGGTGCCTTTAGCACTTTCTTGGTGTGGCCGAGCATGTGTTGGGCTTTTGTGCCATTTTTGTACAACCAATCCAAGCCACCATCTAATCCTAACCACACAATCTAACCCTAGCATTCATCTAATGCATGCATGCAACTATATGACTATTGTTTGCCAAAATTACATAAAGGCTAGAGTTTGCCAACAAAATACAAAGTATAAAAAAAAAAACATGGTTACAATAATTTGTCCTTTGGGAAGACAAATTCCCTCTTGATTTTCATCCATGCTTTCCATGCAAGGTGGAGCCTTATGCTTAAGCTTCCACTCCAATCCTTCAAAGAAATCTTTACCTACAAAAGAAATAAAATTGTAAGTAATTAATTTAGGTAAAGTTTGGGCCTTGCTTTTGGATTGAGTGAGTGGGCCTCGGGGCACATCACTTTCCCAAGTCTCTCCACACTTATACAATATCTAATTTCACTCAGGATTCTCTCCAAAATTTATTACTGATCAATTTTCTTTCGCTCTTCCAATTCGGTTTCTAAATATTCTCCTAAATTTCATTACAATAATTCACCCAACAACCTTCTTGTCTGCGAACTTGTTGTAGCTAGCTTAACACCCTTACTCCCAGTCTTCTACCTGTTACATTCCTATAATAAAAACTCACTCTAGCTGATTCACTATTTCTCTTACTAAATCAAGACATCTAGGTTTCTAAGTTATTCCAACGTTTAGGTTCTTAGCTCTATATTCCTAGGTCAAGTAACAGCAAAAGCTCAGCATGTCTACTAGTCGAGTAACACCAAAAGCCCGGCATGTCTACTACTTACTGACCAATCTTAATTTTTCCTATACCGTGCCAGTCGTAATCTTTCCACGCATCCACTCTCGTCTTTGTTTGAGTAATCTACTAAGATAGTACATATTCCCTAAGGATCAACTATTTTTCCCAACCTGAGTATCACCTTGCATTTTCTTTGATCCTTTAATGCCTCAAATTTTATTGGCTTTCTAACTCTAAATAAATTTCTCTTATTTCCATCCTCGATATTGATTAATACTAACACTCCTACGTGAGTACTCAGATTTCACAGTCACCACCTTTCCCCAATCAATCACATCCTCTAAAAGTGCTACGACAATAACTACTTCTCATACCCTCTCAACAATTTACTTAATTGCACCATTCCATCCCATTTTCTAAAATTACTACAACCATAACTACTTCCCTACAGTTTGCTATCTCCTCTTATCCACGTAAGCGTACTAATGGCATCTCGACGGTTTAGGGTATCTCTTGATAATTTTGTTTCTAACTTCAAACTCCTATCTGGTTCCTCGTATTCTAGGACTCTAAGGGTTTGCTAACTAGGTATTCCAATCCTCTTTTGATGTATCTCTCTAAGGTAACAAAATCTTAGGTGTACCATTCTTACAAACACACTAGGTTCTTTATGTTAATGCATAGCTCTCTCATTCTAAGGTCTATCTCACATTGCATTTAACCCAACATATCCTTACCATTTGGCTCAATCATGGAGAGGATTCGAGGTGTCATTTTGGTTAGATCTTTATTTGATGCAGAACAGTCCTTGGCTATGTGTCCAGGTTCGTTGCACTTGAAGCACTGGGCGATCCTTGGTTTTATACACTCTCAGGAAAGATTGCCAGATTCAAAACAGTTAAAATATTTGCCAACATATTGTTCGCACTCTCCAGGATGGACTTTCAAGCACTTAGGACATTGCGGATACCTTCTCCTTTTTAGTTATTGCGGCTTCTTTCCTTCTCTCAAATCATTCAAGTACTCGCCCGATCTTTTAGTTCCTTGAGACTGTGACGAAGATACGCCAACCATTCCATATATCTCCACACCCTTGTTTCCTTCTAACATCGGAGACTTTAACCTTCTAAATTTTGCCCCACAAGAACTCGTTCCAAAATTTCCTTGTTCTCCTTGACTGATGAGCAATCCAATTAACTCAGCTTGCCTAAAAACCAACTCCAAAAGCTGCATATTTGACTCCTCAAGTTCCTTTCTTGATTGTCCTGGGTTTCTCGACATTTTGGTTCTAATCCTGTACAAGGTTAAAAATAATCTAATCTTAGATATAAACTAACTAAAGGTAAAAGAAATACTTACAGTCGGTGAAGCACGTTGCAGGGCGACCGACATTGTCGGGTAATCATTTGAACGACTTTACCATTTTGCTTTGATACCAACTTGTAAACGCCCCAGAACCTGCCTCAGCTCGGTGCGCTACTTTGCACACACTTACCACGTTTAAAACGAAGTTTAAAGTAAAATCCGATAAAATTTTAATTCAATTTTTGGATTTTTCGAACCCTCGAAAATATTTGAAAAACGTGCGTAAAATACGTGCCAAACGTGTCAGAAAGATCGGGTTAAAAAATATTTGAAACGGGAAAATTAAAAAAAAAAAAAAATCAACTTGGCACAAAATTGGCGTCGCGCGAACCCTTGGCGTGCGCTACCCCAGCCCGTTCCGCGCATCGCGCGTGCAGCTGTGCACCACCGGCACTAGGTGCCAATCGATCGGCAACCTCTCTGGTTACGATCGAATGAACAGCAACTTGTGCCGATCGATTAGCAACCTCTCGGGTTGCGATCCAATGAACAGCAACTTGTGCCGATCGATCGGCGCTGGGCCCTGCGCGCGCCCAGCCTAGTGCCTGCGCGCCCTTCGCGCGCCACATCCAGCCACCGCGCACCTCACTCTCTCTTCTTCAATTTTCTTCAACTCACATACAACCAAATCCCCTAAATTTACCCCAATACTCTTCCCAACATTCCCGACTCCTTAACACGTAAAAATCCCTGAAAGCACGACTCTAAAACATCAATGAAAATGCTGAAATAGTTAAAAACAAACGTTGTTTACTTTACGAAAAATCGAGCAGCATAACGTTTAATTTTTATAAATCCCAAAACATCAAAACAAATATCTATACAACAACTCCCAAAACATCAACCAAAAGAGTTATAAAACTCCCATCATTTACACCAACAAAAGTCTAAACTGAACTACCATAACCCACATCTCCCAGCATCAATAGTCAATACGCCCCAACAACTGCTCGTACCGGCATGCCTCGTGCGTCACCGACTGCACTCTAATCCTGGCCTCTCTCATGGAGCTCTCCTACACTTCCTTCGTCACCTACACCACAGAACACAAAACGTAAGCCTAATGCTTAGTAAGTAGGGATAAGGCAGTTCAAAACAATGCATGTTCAACTCAACCCCTACATGCGGTTTCTACTCACTCTGTTGTTTTCATTTCATTTTCGTTGTATTAATCTTTCACTTTTACATGTGAATCAAGTAGGCACACGTCCTAACACAATCTTGGACGGCCACACCTTGACTCATAGAGCAAGATCAGAGGCATATGTTCTATCACAATCCGGGACGGCCATATCTGATCTCCTCCCACATCGATCGTAGAACCCTCAGTGTGCCTTCTAGCACGAGCATATTGAGGCGTTTATACTCACGACACATTACATATTTTAAGCATAGCATCTCTTGTAGAAACCCTTCCGGGGTGCTACTCACGATCACTCATTCCCGACAAGGCGATTCTACTCGAGACTAATTTACATATCTATTTTCTTGTCTTCTTACGTTTCATACGTATAACTCAAAACGTGCTAAAACTCGTATTTCGTAGTTTGAAAACATGATACATGACAACATAATGCTCAAACCAAAACAAACAAACAAACAAACAATCATCCCTACCGTTCCATGGTGTAGGCCCGAAGGCAAAAGACACACGTTCCTCTACTTACCTAATTTCCCGGCACGTAATTGTTTACTGCGCCAAGCTCAATTACCAAGACACACGTTCCTCTACTTACCTAATTTCCCGGCACGTAATTGTTTACTGCGCCAAGCTCAATTACTCACTTGTCAACCTAACAAACATAAGGAAAATAACTTAGCAACATTCTATAAATTCTAAACTAAGTCTAACAACCAATCTAACAACCAATTTAAACCAACTTTAAAACCTAAACCCTAAAACCTGAAATTCCCACATTTTCCACCGTCCAACTTCAATCGGCCATAACTTACTCGTTTTTCAACGGATTTAGACGTTCCACCTCATTCCGTAAACCTCTACACGTCTACAATCTATTGAAACAAAACAGAACCAATCAACATGGCCAACTTGAAATCCACAAAACAGAACCGGCGATATTGATCAAGAAAATCGGTTTTTCACAACTTCCACCATTTCTCCAACCTAACTACCTAAACAACATAAACTAATCTATCTAACATTTAAACCATCAAAATTAAAAAGAGAACTAGCAAATTAATGGAAATTTTTGGACTCCTCTCTTAGGGTTTCCCAAACTCTAACCAAATCCCACAAAAACACCTCTAAAACATCAAGAATCTTCACCTAATTGCATTACCAACAAAACCCAACTAATTCTTACCTTAAATCCTTTGCTAAAATGATGAAGAGAAGGTGGAGAGCCCTAACAATGGTGGCTGGTTCGTGAGGGAGAAAGGAGAAGAAGTCCACTTTTCCTTTTCCACCTTTAACTTTCCTGCTTTTAAAACTTTACTTTTTTATTTCATAAATTTCCACAACCAATTTTTTCTTATTTTGAAAAAGAGCCTCACCTTTTAATTCTCTCATTTTCAACGTGACATTCATCCCCTCCAAACCCTTCTCTCACTTTTCATTCACTTACCTTTTTCCTTTAAATACAATTCAACTCAATAAAATTCCTAACACTCAAATCCTAAGGTTTTCTCCCCAAAATCCTGTTCCAAACTTCTCTCTCAAAAGCTTAGGAGATCTCTAGGATTAATATTAACTTTCATAACATACCCTAAACTAGGGCTACGCATGCTATCAAAAATTTTCGAGTGTTACAGAAACTGTTCTTATCAACCGAATATTTTGGATTGTTAAGGACACCCAAATCAATCCGAAAATCCAATTCTAGGATTTTATTGGTAAGGAATTCCTACCCTTATTACTTTCAAAATTATTATTTTAGGATGAAAGAAGAAATTTAAACCTCCCTAATTTCTAGGCAAAGAAGATCAATCTAATGCTTGGAAAAAATACCTAAAAACTCTATTCTCTCTCTCTCTCTCTCTCGGAATCCAAGTAAGTAAAACACTAGGTTTTCAATGTTTTAGCCGTAGGCATTATATCACGAAATATTTATTAATTATTTTATTTAAAGTATTTTATTATTCAATTATGTTTTTACATGGACACGCATGTATAGGCATTGAATTAGGAATGTAGAAAGATAAAAACGATAGGTGATAATGTATGCAAGTATGAAATGCATGAAAATGAATGGAATTGACGGAAAGCATAAATATGCTAATGAGGGACTGAACGCATGAGATGACTAAGGAAAGCATGAATGCATAGTTATAAATTGAGATGACTGATGAAACTTTATGAGGGTTAGAAACCGCTAGTTTTCTGAGAGCCTGAACGCATGATAATGATTGTAAATGAGTTTCGTCCAGTATGTAACTTTTAAAGCATGATTTGGATAATACATGCAATTAAATTCACATATACGTGTTTTTACTTATTGAGTTTATCTCACACATTAGTTTTGTGGCGTATGTGAGTTTTTATCTTAGGATGAACTGACATTGATAGAGAATTTTTCAGAGGCGGGCAAACATACAGAGGAGGATGCCGTCGTTGGCTTAGTCATGATTTTTATATCGCTTAAAAAAAGATATTGCATATTTATTTGCATTTAATTTCAATTGATTTCAGTTGAGTAATTTATTTCATCACTTGTTGAATTTTCAATTAACGAAGTCATTGTTTTTTTTATTATTAAAATTTATAAATAAAGTTTTATTTAATGCGTGTTTAGTATTGGATCTTTCAAAATATTTATTGATAATTGTTTCAGAGCTTCCGCCTAATAAATAATTTTTACTATTTTCAAGAATTTCGAATTAAAAAAATTAAGGTTTTATAATGATCAAATTTAACTTAATTTGTAAATCGATTTGAGAAAAATTTTAGGGCGTCAAATTGGGAAAAAAAACGAAAATAAATTTGTGTGGTCGTCACAATTATATATTTCTTTTTCGTAATAATTTATGTTCATCTTCCATTTCAAAAGTAACATGCATAGCACTAGCAAAACATAAATTAAACAATTCTTTATATTTATCTAAAAATATATTTGTTTATTTTAAAAGCTAAACAATTAAGGGGAACAAAAAATGGGTTATGGAAATGGAATCATTCTAGAATATGTTGTTCTTAGAAACAAAACAAAAAAGTTGTTTCAAAGAACAATTAATTATATGTTATAAAATAAGTGCACTAACACAAGGGTAGAGTCGACGTTCTTTGTAAAAAAAATTAGATTTCCACAACATGAACTTTCTTGATACCCAATAAAAAAATCTAAATAAATATATCTAACTCACGTGTGCTTGACATAACCAAAAATACACATAATCTCCACTATAGATATCATATAATAGACTAGGACTGTGAATATGATCCTATCACTCTAATGCAGAACACTGCGCTTATGTTAAGCAAATGATAAAACGATAAGAAGCACTCTTTTGCGTGACACTTTCGAGTCGTGGCAATGACATTATTTCTGACAAAATAAATCTTCATAAACATGTTAATTATGTTAAATTCTTGTTTACTTGATTTACATTAGTGAATTTAGCTTCAAAATCCGGCATCCTACCTAAAATTCTAATATCATTTCACCCTACGTAAATTGAAATTGTATTTTTCACACAAGAAAATAAAGCATAAAACTACGTTTCCATGTGTAAAATTCTGGGTACTACAAAATCAACTGAACATGAACTGTTACTCATTCGGTGCAATCATCACTTGCACCAATTGTTTAGTTGGAGTGACATGAAATCAATGTGAAAACGACATCCATTACTGGCGATTTATTAAAAAAGTGTATGTGAGTCATCCTTCCACCTTTAATTATGAGAAAACAAATTGAGTGGGAAGCACTTGGCTTCGCTTTTAAAAGCGAACTCGTCTCATAAAATGGAAGCCAACTCATCTCAAGAATTGATGATTCCAGAAGAACAAAGAAGGAAAGGGATTAGACAGCACTACACCCGTGCTTTTATTAACAAATCATGCGGTCGGAAAAAGAAAATATGACATGAGATGGAAAAGCCTTTCAATAAAAAAAATTACCTGTAAAAGAACAAATCTACTGTCAAAATCTATGTATAACTGCGAGCTTTCCAACTTTAAACCATTATTTAAGACCTGAAGAGATGCCTTCAACCACACAGACAGCAGAGGGATTTTGCTGATTTTCATTCTTTACTCATTCTTTTTTAGGGCTCGAGAAGGTCGTTTAGATGGCTCTGCGCCGCTCATCAGTGAGCTTCGTTTACGCTGCTTTTGTTTTGTTTTTGCTTCTTTCGGCTTCAGGTATGTCATCTTTCAAACTTAGACAACTTATTTGTTCTACAAAAATATATGTTTGTTTTTCTATCCATTTTCGCAGCGATGGGTGACGGGAGGACGTGTGAGTCCCAGAGCCATCGCTTCAAAGGGCCATGCGTGAGAAAGAGTAACTGCGGCGCCGTTTGCCGATCGGAGGGTTTCCACTGGGGCCATTGCAGAGGGTTTCGCAGACGATGCTTCTGCACAAAACATTGCTGAATCTTCGAGTCATTGTTCTTCATCTTTCTATTTCCATGGAACATTTGCAGTTTGTCAATCTTTTCATGTATCGGGGCTATAGAATCATAACTAGCCCACCCGGTGTGTTTTGCATGCTTGTTTTGTGTTACTGTTGATTTTATTTATCTATTTCTGGGTATAAATTCTCGTCTGTCATCAACCCTAAACCCACACAAACTGGGTCGATTTCAACACCAGTCAGCATCAAAGAAATACGTCATTGTGAGCTATAAACTATGCAAAAAAAAAAAATAACTCTGCAGTACTAGAGACTCAACTCTACTAATCACGTTGATTGTCACCTGTAATATGTCCTAAAAAATACAAGTCGATTAAGGTGAATTGATAGAGTCAATTAGAAATTTCTAAGGTTATATTTAATACTTTTAAATCTTTTCCTTAGCAAAGCATAGATTTTCAGTTTTCTTTCATAAACATCTTACAAAAAAAGACTCCGGTCCACATATGACAAAATATGCCACCTTATCTCCTTGTATACTCGAACGAAATGTGCAATATCTATAGATATAATAAAACCAACATGTTTTATAACAAGAAATTTTTTGTGTTTAGAGATATATTCTCAAAATAGGATTGTGAAATCATGAAAATTTCTAACTCTTACAACCTTTGTCACGCCCCAAAGGGAATCTGATCCATAATGAAAAACGACCCGACCCAAAAATAAACCAAACCATTTGACCATTATTTTTAAAATTTATTTATAATAATAGAAGAGTTAAAAGTTTAAATAGAATTCAAGAGCCAAAACAACGGGGTTTTCAGGTCTAACAAGTAATATCCAAACAATGTGATAGTATAAGTCCAAAAATAAATGTGTCAAGATAAAATTAACTCTCAAAGAAAAATAAATAATTAGAGAAACACAACATGTCATGACCCAAAATGGGACCTCGGACAGAACAGAGAACGATCCGACCAAAAAACCAGACCAAGTCGCATGACCCTTAATTTTTAATATTAAATAAACAACCAAAGACTTAATAATTTAAAGCCAGGACGCGAAAACAACTGGTCTAACAGGTTCAACAGGCCTAACAGGTTCAACAAATGACATCTATATAAATTGATAATATAAGTTCAAAATAAAAGTGCTAGACTACAAATACGTAAGTTTAAAGTTCTCAAGTTCCATTAAAATCTAATATCTTGAAGAAAGTAAATTTTTAAAGAAAATATTATAATAGGGAAATCTGCACGCCGAGTCTACTCCTGTGTCAGCAATTGATTTGTCCTCTTGATTAAATATTGAAAGAGGGAGTCGTTTGAGATGAGTCGACTAACTCAATGGGGACATATTTTATTTCTATTATTTATGTTCAAATTTAACAAATTAACAACAGTTAAAAATCGAGTGCAAATGGAACTACTCACGGTCTTCGAGCACTTAATGTCTTATGCATTTTAAATAAAAATGACGATACTCGGCAATCGCAAAAACCATGAAAAATACCCTGATCAGATTTAGAGTTTTACGCCCAAGGATATGACACAGTTAGTTGTCTCATTACTCTAGTTAAAACAGAATTTTTCACGTCGAAATATGAAAACATGCATAAAATAATTTATGCATTAAAATAAAATAATAGTAATGGATTTAAACAATTTTTTATAAATTAAAATAAAACATGCAAAAACTTAACATAAAATAAATTCCTACTTCATATGGGTCTACCAAAAGCCCAATAATCTAAACCAAATGTCCAAGGGTCCAAAAAACGGAATCTAAATCTTGGGTACCTAATGAAAATAAAATAGTAAATTGTTGGCTTAAATTTATTTATTAAATTCTCAAGTTTCCTTCCCTTAAAATAGTTTATTTTTCATTAGCTAATTTTTATTCATTAAATTCCCAAATTTTAACTCATTTTAATTAAGTAATTAACATTTAAAATTGGCCCAAAAAAGAAGTTTAAAAATTGGCCGGAAAAAGTGCTGAATCACGACCCAAAAGGTGCTAGAACGCAGCCCAAAATAAGTTGGATTGCGCAACCCAAAAAATTTGGCCCATAAAACTGAACCGTGGTCCAAAAATAACATATGAACCGCAGCTCGCTATCTTGTAGACAAAACAGGGAGAAAGTGCTCCCTGCCTCGCAGATGAACAATGAGTTCCCAATTGACTTCTCTTTCACTATGATTCTTCCACTCAACCTAAACCAAGGGTATGTTGTGATGGCGCATAACTCTGATTTTACGACTCAAAATTCTCTTAAGCTCTTCCTCGTAAAAAACATCCTCCTAAATAGACACATCAGTCCAGGTAATAACATGTGATTGGTATGAGTATATTTCCTTAGCATAGAAACATGAAACATATCATGGATATAGCTCAATTGTTGCAGTAAATCCAGTTGATAAGCCATTGAACTATTTTGCTCTATACTATGAAAAGACTATATACCTCGGTGCTAACTTTCCTTTCCTACCGAATCGACTTATACCACGTCGGGGTCGCATCTTCAAAAATACAAAATCATTGGCCTCAAATTGTATCTCCCTCATTTGAAGGTTTGCATAACTTTTTTGTCGACTCTAAACAGTTTTCAATCTTTCTTTAAACACCAAAATCTTCTCAGTTGTTTCTTGAATCAAATCAAAAGTGAGACTGGCCAACAGTATGAAGGTGATGTGTTGTACTAAAATTAAGCTAAGTATCAAAAGCTCTTTGAAGGGCTTTTCAAAATTTAGAACTGAATCTTGGATCTTTATCTCACACTAACCTCGAAGGAACACCGTGAGGACGAACGATGTTCTCGATATATAACCTACTCAATTTCGTCAAAGAGAAATCCATTATGATAGAAATGAAATGTGCAGACTTTGTCAATATATCGACAACTACCCATACAACATCAAACTTCTGCACGATTTTTGATAATGCGATTACAAAATTTCTGTAAATCTTTAACACATGGCAGATGTGTAGCGGTCGCTAATAAATTAAATACTCAAATTGTCTAACTATTTTTTTGGTACTGTAGCTCATAATCTTCAATGGTCAAACATCTCTTCCAAACCTCCCACAAAACATAAGAAAGAGACCCTTGAAGGTAACGTGTCAAGACATCGGCCACAACATTGACCTTTCAAAGATAAATTCAAAGAAAAAATCATAATCACTAATATATTACATCCATCGGTGTTGATGGAGGTTCAAATCATTCTGAGTGAAAAAATATTTCAAACACTAACGATCGGAATATATTTCGAACTTAGCACCATACAAATAGTTTCACAAAATCTTCGAAGTGAAAATAATAGCAGCTAAATCCAAATTGTGAGTAGGATACTTCTGCTCATGCGTGTTTAACTGTCGAGATGCATAAGTTATCGCACTGTCCTACTGCATTAAAACACATCCAAACCAACTCTTGATCCATTTGTATACACTGCATAGGGTAAAATGTCATCAAGTACTGCTAAAACTAGAGCATTAGTCAATCTATGATTAAGCTCCTCCAAAGCTCTAAGACACTTGTCGTCCCAAATAAACTTCACCTCTTTTCTGGTCACTTGAGTCAACGACAAAGCAATAGAAGAAAAGTTCTACACGAATTGACCCTAATAACCAACCAAACCAATAAACTCTGTACTTCAATGACATTTTTAAGTGGCTTCCAATCCAGCACAACCTCAACCTTAGCTGAATCTATTAAGATATCGTTTTGAGAAACAACATGGTCGAGCAATTTCACCTCAGTCATCCAAAAGTCGCATTTATCTAGTTTTCAAACAATTGGTGCTACAGTAAAGTTTGCAGAAGAATCCTTAGATACTCGATATGCTCATCGTGAGAGTTAAAATAATTAGGATGTCATCGATAAACACCACCACAACTTATCAAGGTAAGCTTGAAAGACTCGGTTCATCAAGTCCATAATAGCTGCCAGTGCATTAGTAAGTCTAAACAGAAGCACCAGAAATTCAAAGTGTCTATATCGAGTTTGAAATGCCGTCTTAGGAATGTTTTGCTTGCAAATTTTAAACTGGTGATAGTCAGACCTCAAGTAAATTTTTTGAGAAATATTTACATCCACTCAACTGATCAAATAGATTGTCAATTATTTGCAATGAATATCTATTCTTAATTGTCGCGTGATTACATTTCTGGTAATCGATAATAAGTGAAGCAAGCCTTTTTGGAGCAAATTAGAACGGGTGCATCCAACATTGAGATACTATTCTAAATAAAGCCCTTTTGCAGCAAATTATCTAACTGGATTCTCAACTCATTTAATTCCTTCAGAGCCATGCGGTACAAAGAAATCGAAACTGGAGCAGTGTTAGACACCAAATCAATGCAAAACTTTATCTCGCAATTGGATGGTAATCCAGGCAGATCCTCTAGAAAAATATCAAGGTAGTCACAAACCACTAACAACTCAGAATCCTGTCTGACTATAACAAGTCACCGCTACAACTATTACCTCCTCCGACCACTGAAACAATCTTGTAAAACATGATCAATTTGGATTATTCTGGTGTTACATGGATGCACAAAGACTTCTCCATTTTTCATCGTAAGAGTTATACGTCTCCAGTAACAATCAATTTTTACCCTATAATGGCTTAATCAATATATACCTAGCATCAAATCAAACTAATCTATAGGCATCAATATCAGATAAACAACTAATTCGTGCTTATCGATATCGAGAGCAGCAGACTGAACAATAAAAATCATTTTAAAATTCTTATTCATAGTAGTACTCAACATGAAGAGATTTTCTAGTTTCTTTATTTCTAAACTCATACCACGAATAAGAAATTTGGAAACAAAAGAATATTGTCACGACCCAAGAGGGGGCCGGACAGAAACGTCAGGCTAAACGATCAACCTCGGGGTGGTCCACCGTCTAAACTAAGACTGAGTGCGGAAGTTTTTTTCAATGATCCAAGACTCCTCAATGTAACAAATATGAGAAACGAGCAATAATAGAAAAACTGAAATAATAAAGATAGTTACAACCCAAAAATGTAGCAATATCCAGATTATGTTCTTTCATTTCACGAAATGCCGAAAAATAGAAATAAATACGACTCCTAATCGATTGGTGCCGATCGAGCTCACTTCTGCTTCCTTCTTCCTTTACCTGTGAAGGAGGGGGAAGTCGTTGGGGTGAGTGACAAACTCAGTATGGGATGTTATACCTACCACTCATGTTATAATGCATGCCAGTTATAATATCAATGAATGAGTATCAACTCTCAAAACCAAGTCTATGTTAAAGTGTATACATACTACGCCCTTACTATCCATACCGTACTACATAGTCAAGTGTACAGTGAAAAAGAAGACCAAACAAGGATCCTCTGAAACACACAACACAGAAAAGTAGCAATAACATTAGGCAAAACCACATAAGGAGAATAGATATAGTCAACCACCAGGGGAATCGCGGTAGGTATACCCTGGGCTTCGTGGATCACACATTAGGCAAAACCACATAAGGAGAATAGATATAGTCAACCACCAGGGGAATCGCGGTAGGTATACCCTGGGCTTCGTGGATCACACGGTAGGTCACCAGGAGGGAATCAACAATCACTCTCGATTGGTCGGCATACCCTGGGCCTCGTAGATCACACGGTAGCTCACCAGGAGAGAATCAACGATCACTCTACCCTGAGCCCTCGGGAACACCGCACAAGGGACTTATCGTACTAGTGGTAACAACGAACAAACACTAATCAAGTCAGGCAACAGGGCTAGCATAGCTCAGAACCCAGGGCTAGCCAAAGCTCCGAGCCCACAACTCCACATGCAAGGAGTTGGGCTCGGAGCTGAACAAGTGAGAACTCAACCCGGAGTGAATCAACAACCACTCATCCCGAAGCGCTATTAAAACAAATATGGAGAATACCACGGCAACCCTCAAACACGGGTGCATCAGGGCAAAATCCCATGATACTCTTAGCTGGGCCCCGCTAAGAGTGCCAAACGATTACCTCCAGAATCAACTCCAAATGGCAATACAGAATACTATGCAATGCATCAGAAAACCAATCCACAATAAAACACAACAGCATAGTATGATGATCAATCTCAACTCAAACCGTCGACAAGACAAGAAAACATGGCAGTAGGCAGTCTAATCAAGTCAAAAGTATACAGGCCTATTTAATACAATATGCTCATGTTTGTAAAACAACCGACATTAATATCAGGAGTAATCCACCAAAATAATACATATATGCATGTTATGTAGGTATATCGCAGAAAATATAATAACTCATACCACCGCGGAGAGTTGTAACACCTGGTTCTATCGAACCAGTTCTCAATTCTTTTTAAATTAATGGCACACTTTAAATGACAATAATTAGAGTAGGGTTAATGGATGACTAGGCAAGGACATAAGGGTAATTGAAAATTTAAAAGTGGATAACGTATTTAAGGCGAGAGGTTTGAGTTCAATGCATTGTAGCCGCCACTATTCTGTTTATCATTTCCTCTTTCGGCCTCCATCTCTCCAGCAAAACCCTTTTGGCGATTCTCTTGCTCGATTCTCTTTCAACCTAGGAAAGTTCTCCTCGTTTTTCTTGTATTTTAGCAGTTAGGTAACTGAGGGAGTATAATGTGAGAAATTTTGAGGATGCTGTGATTGAGAGTAGGTTCGCGTTTTGGTGATAAATAGGAATGCATGGGTAGCAGGGTTTTAAACTGGTTTCCTCAAACTTCTGATTGATTTCTTGGTAAAGTTTAGTGAAGGTTTGATTAATATACTGTTATGACTTTAGGTGAGCGAGCTTCTAAAGTAGCTTACAGCCGAGCGATTTCCAAGAGACCAGGTAAGTAAAGTATGCTTGTGCCTTCGGGCCTACATCACAAAACAGTAGGTTTGTGCATACTTGAATGTGTTGTAGGTCATGCATCATATTTTGAAAACTATGCGAAAATGAATTTACATGAAATGACATGGTAAGGAATGAACAGACTGTAACAGTTGTTAAGGGAACTAATCTGCCCCTTAATCAAGAGAGAGGATGTATGACTTTGGGGGAAGTGATCCAAACCCCAATTTCACAGGGAGATCTGAACAGTTGTTAAGGGAACTAATTTACCCCTTAATCAAGAGAGATGATGTATGACTTTGGGAGAAGTGATCCAACTCCCAATTCATAGGGGGATCAGATCATAAACGAATGCATATGCAACTGAGATGAGAAAGTAGAAACTGCATGTTTAGGAATTTATGTTTCAGCATTTCATTTCATTACTGCTTTACTTACTTAGAATTAGGCTAATAGATGAGTTTTGTGATGTAGGTGAAGAAGTGACTCCAAGTGTGTTTTCTGAGTATGCTGAGGAATAGGCAGGTTGGAGGAGCACATTCATGCCTCGACTTGGCGAACTGATGGGGCGGTTTAACTGGTGTCAGTAAATGAGAAGGTTTAGTGAACCATGATTCAATTTAAATATGTTGAGAGTTTTAGTGACAGTAGTAGTTTTGATGTTTTGAATACAATTTGAGACTCTTTCTGATAATGATACTCTGTTAGTTTTAATAGAGGTTTTTACCAAATTTTGGAGTAGTACACGGATTTAAGTAGTTTTGAATGGTTTTAGTAAAATGCTCAAGTTCTTTTGGTAGTCAGAGTTTTCTTTGTTTATAGTGAAATTGTTGCTACGTTGTTTTCGTTGCGTATTTTTGATCTATCGGTAGATGATGTCTATCGGCAGATGTTGAGTATTTTTGATCTATCGGTAGATGATGTCTATCGACAGATGTCGAGTATTTTTGATCTATCGGTAGATGATGTCTATCGGCAGATGTTGAGTATTTTTATCTATCGGTAAATGATGTCTATCGGCAGATGTTAAGTATTTTTGATCTATCGGTAGATGAGTTGAGTATTTTTGATCTATCGGTAGATGATGTCTATCGGCAGATGTTGAGTATTTTTGATCTATCGGTAGATGATGTCTATCGGCAGATGTTGAGTATTTTTGATCTATCGGTAGATGATGTCTATCGGCAGATGTTGAGTATTTTTGATCTATCGGTAGATGATGTCTATCGGCAGATGTTGAGTATTTTTGATCTATCGGTAGATGATGTCTATCGGCAGATGTTGAGTATTTTTGATCTATCGGTAGATGATGTCTATCGGCAGATGTTGAGTATTTTTGATCTATCGGTAGATGATGTCTATCGGCAGATGTTGAGTATTTTTGATCTATCGGTAGATGATGTCTATCGGCAGATGTTGAGTATTTTTGATCTATCGGTAGATGATGTCTATCGGCAGATGTTGAGTATTTTTGATCTATCGGTAGATGATGTCTATCGGCAGATGTTGAGTATTTTTGATCTATCGGTAGATGATGTCTATCGGCAGATGTTGAGTAGATGATGTCTATCAGCAGAAGTCGAGAGTTTTGTCTATCAGTGGATTTAGTCCATCGGTGGATGTGAGTATTAGAATTTTTCGTTTTGTAATCGGAAGATGTCTTCATAAAAAGGCATCGGAAGATGTCTTCAGTAGAAGCCATCGGTAGATGTCTTCGGTATAAGTCTTTAGTAGCTTTGTCGTTTTGGTAATCGGATGATGTAGGAAGAAATTTGTCGTTTTGCGATCGGTAGATGTAAATTGAGGATTTTTTGTCGTCTAGCGATCGGAAGACGTAGTTTGTTCTATCGGCTGATATGAGCTGAGAATGTTTTGTCGTTTAGTGACCGGTCAATGTGTTCTGTTTTGTTTGAGAGTAAAAGACTTTTGTCGTTAGTGATCAGTCGACTGTTCTGTTTTCTTTTTCTCTTTCAACCAACTGCCTTGAATATTTTAACTATTTAATAGATATTGTTTTTACGATGATTTTTTCGCTGCAAGTTTTAACGTTTTAAGAGTCAATTCCTGATCATTGAATGAAATTTTAAATTTTCCCAAAAGTCATAGTTCGGTTCAGTTTCTTGCGTAGCGAACCGGGTTCAGATAACTCGGGGCGTTACAGTGTGGTATGAGAGACATTCAGTTAAACCGTTCAAAAGATTACTCATCAGCGCCGATCGTCGCATGGGAGTACTCCAACAACTGTAATTGTTTATGTTAACCTCAGTTATTAGATGTTTATGAGAGTAGTTAACCTTGAACAGGAGTATAGAAAATGGCTAGACGACCAGGAAGACCAAGAGTACCAAGAGAGATGCCCAACTTGAGAGCTGAGGAATATCCTAGCGTGATTAGGCAGCTGACAGATTTGGTGCGTCAGCAAACAGACCTAGTGCGTCAGCAATCTAATCAGATAGGAGTGCTGTTGAACCGAGAGGTACAAGGAAGTGTCAACTCGAGTTCTAGCAATGAACATTCTGGAGATAGATTCAGGAGGCTACGACCACCTACGTTTGATGGACAGTCATCTGATCCGGTTATTGCTGAAGGGTGGCTTAGAAAGATTGGGAGTATGTTTAGGTGCGCCAACATTGGAGAAGGAGACAAGGTCACGTTGGCAACGTTTCATTTGGCTGGTGATGCTCAACTCTGGTGGGAAACAATAGAGACCACCACTGATGTTTTGGTGATGCCTTGGTCACAATTCAAGGACATTTTCTACGAGAAGTATTTCAATAGTACTGTCCAAACTGCAAAGAAGTTGGAATTTCTGAACTTGAAGCAGACAGGGTCGGTGGCCGAGTACAGTAGGCAGTTCGAGTCCCTATCCAGGTTTGCTGGACATTTTGCTCACAGGGACGAGAATAAGGTGTTCAAATTTGTGCATGGGCTGAAGCCGGAAATTTACCGAGGAGTTAAATTTTGTAGTATTAAAGGCTTGTTATTCAGCGAAGTTGTGTCCACTGCTCTAGAGGTGGAAGAAGCTGAAAGGAAGTGTTCTGGATCAAAGGAGGTCCCACAAAAGTTTGTCCAGCCACACCATCAAAGAGGAATGAAGAGGCCTAGTGAAGGCCAGAATAGCCAAGGAACAGGAGGGAAAATACAGAATGTCAGGAAATTTCCCCAGTGTCCTAAGTGTTTGAAGAACCACCCGGGCCAGTGCAGATTGGGCTTTGGGAAGTGTTTCAACTGTGAGGAGGTTGGATACACGATCAAAGAATGCCCGAAGCCTAGGGTCACCAGATGCTATAATTGTAACAAGGTCGGCCATATTAGCAGAGATTGCCTGTGACAACCCTAATACTGTACCCGATTTTCCCGTACTATTTTTTTTTTATCTTTATATCCTAAATAAATTTGTACGTGTGATCAGAATTAAAACTTTTTAAATCGGGATCGAAGTCTAAGTTTATAAACCATTAACAAAACTTTAAAACAATTTAAATAAAAATTAAAACAATTATTAAAAACCATTAAAAATGATCGGCCAGCGACACAAGACAAAAGCAGGGCAGAAGGGACATTTGTCCCAAAAATGTGAGGGGCGATCGATCGCCCAAAACCAGCGATCGATCGCCCCATGGCGATCACACATTGGCGATCGCTCGCCAGGCGGATCGCCCCTGGGTGATCATCTCATGCCCAGCGATCGCCATTGCCTTGTGATCGCTCGGCATGCACTTTGGAATTTCTTCCAGAGCGCAACCAAGAGGGGAAATCTGGCGATCGATCGCCAAACTCTCTGGAATTTCTTCCAGAGAGCTCGGCTCCCTCTCTTCTCCTTTCCTCTTTCTTTTTTCCTGCATACCATACTTCTAACACATCTTAACAATTTCTCAACACAAATTCTACTTACCTCACCATTAACAATTAATCTCTCGACACTCATACATCCTACATATTCTCACTCAAAACCGACTCGAGATATAATTAAAACGAAATACATTTTCATAAAAACGAATCGCGTGGATACGTTCGAAAACTATACATTTTCTCCTGTTTTAAATCACTAAAAATTCAAATAAAACTTTACAAGAGCAGTTTATAAACAGGTTTTTTTAAAAAACGTTTAAAACCTCAAAATATAAACCTACCCATCCAGAACCAAGCACCCTAAAATGTTTCTATACAACGTTATCTAACTAATCCAACATTAACCCATAACGTCCCAATACCTTCCAAAACACATAGACACGTCCCCACGGGTCAAAACGCGCCTCGACTGCGCCATCACACTCCCGCGACCGTCTTTCATCAACTGGACTTAAACTTCAGGAGGAGGAACGTCGTCCTCACCTGTCTCCTCGTAGTCACCTACATCATACAGATACCTATGAGATAAAAATCTCAACAGGCTCTACGTAAATGTCATGCATGCTGTGCGTATGAGTCCATAAATCATGCATCATTTTCATTATCTTTACTCTGGTTGTCATCGAGATCTCAACCCCCTAACCGGAGAGGGCACATCCAGCGGTCGGACTACCCTTTCCAGCTAGAGGAGGGGGGTACACGCTTACAACACGTACAGTCGTGCCTGAGCCCCATCTCGCATGACCCATAACTATATGAGTACATATTAGATGCGGTATTGTGACAGACCCCTTTGTGCCTACACAATAGATCAATAGCCCCCCTCTGGGCCGCATCGCCATTTTCTTTAAAACATTATGCGGAAATTAATTTTCTATGCATAATTTAAAACTGTGATGCATGAACAGTTAATGACATAATTTAAACATACAGCATATATACCATCAAGACTATAGAAACATATACTATAAAACAAAACTAAACCTAACTACCCCACCAAAGCAAATTAAACAAGCACGTCGCCAAAACTCCTCGAGACGACTTCGACGTACGGTGTAGGCCAATCGGCCAGAGAAGATCACGAGAACTTACCTCGCGTCAGTTGCAACTCTTGCTCCGTCCACGAGCGTTGTTTACCTACGGCAATTTACAACCATCGATATTAAAATGAGTTCAAGCTACTAAACATCCAAGTTAATAAAACTTAACTAAAGAAATTCTCCTAAAGTTCTAACTTAGCTATTTGAAACATTTTATCGAGCACCTTGAGCTCGTTGTTCATAAAACTCCATTAATGAGATTTCTAAGTTTTTCCAACAACCCAAAATTCACCTCCACGTCCATTAATTCGCCCAACTACTTTCAATGTCATTTAATAAGTTCACTAAGGTTATAAATAGGGCTACTCTAGCTATTTCTAGCATTACTCAACTATTTCGCGAAAATCATAAACGAAACCTAATCGTTTAAACTCCGTAAAAACTACGAATAGACTTTCCAAAACCATAGATTCTTACCTAGAATTGAGTTTGGAGGAGAAAATGTGAAGGATCGGAAGTCGAACGGAAAAAAATCGGCGTCGGAATGTTGAGGAACCGTCGAGGGCAGAGAGAGAATCGCAAAGGAGAGAGCTCTAGCGTGAAATGGTAAAGGACGAAGAAGAAGTTTGTTTTTAATTAAAATTTTGATTTGGCAAATTACCATTTTGCCCTTCTATTGTTTTTATATTAGTTTCGTCTCTTGTTTCGTCAATTGCCTAACGATTCGGCTTCTCCAAATTTTCTTAATTTACCAATAACTTCAACTTATTATAAGGGTCCCATTAAAACTGTTCGTTCGAAGTTTGGACCTTGTTTACTATTTTGACCAAAGTATCCTTTATATTACGATAAACATAATTCTCGTAAAATTAGCGTTACGACTCCTAAAATTTTAGAAATATTCTTAAAATCTTTATTAATTATTAGGATCGTAATAACGCTTTCTTTTTACAAACCGACTCGATTGGACATATTTACCAAAAATGTCATTTACATTAAAATATTAGTATTCCGTACAGTCGGGTATTACACTGCCCAGCTTCTAAGAGCGGCCCTGCTATGATTAAACTAAGGATATTCTTCATGATGGAGTCGGGTGAGGAACAGCCCGCTGTTGTATCAGGTACTATATTGATCAACTCTATACCTGCTTTTACTTTAATAGATTCTGGTGCAATACATTTATTTATAGCATCTGCATTTGCTGTTAAGCTAGATGTACAACCTACGCCATCTGAACATATGTTTAATGTCACGTTACCCTCTGGTGAATGCATGCACTCTAGCCGAGTGATACTTAATAGTGTGGTGATAGTGGAAAACAAGAATCTACCTGCTGATTTCATTATTATGGATATAATGGGATTTGATGTAATCCTAGGAATGGACTGGTTGTTTAAGCACCACGCCACAATTGATTGTAGGACTGGGATAGTTAGCTTCCAACCCTCTGGTAGTTTGAAACATACCTTTCAAGCTTCGAAGAAGAATAAGGAAATGTCTGTGATGACTTCTATTAACACTAGACCTTCTCCATGTGGAGAATATTTGTGCTTCTTAGCTAGCATTTTAGACACACAACTTGTAAGAAAAGCAAATCCTCAAAATGTCTTAGTCGTCCAAGACTTTCCAGAAGTATTTTTGGATGACCTTCCTGGCTTACCACTAGATAGGGAAATTGAATTTGTTGTAGATGTTTACCCCGACGCCGAGACGCCGAGCCTGTGTCTAAGAATCCATATAGGCTAGCGCCAACAAAACTTAAAGAATTAAAGAAGCAGTTGGAGGATCTGTTAGAGAAAGGGTTCATACGCCCTAGCTTTTCACCGTGGGGTGCACCTGTCCTTTTTGTCAAAAAGAAGGATAGATCGATGCGGATGTGCACTGATTATCGGGAACTAAATAAGCTAACTATCAAGAACAAGTATCCATTGCCAAGGATTGACGATTTATTTGACCAACTTAATGGTGCAAAAGTTTTCTCTAAGATTGACCTTAGGTCCGATTATTACCAGTTGAAGGTTAAATCTGAAGATATCTCAAAGACTGCCTTTCGCACAAGGTATGGACATTACGAGTTTTTGGTTATGTCCTTTAGATTGACAAATGCACCGATAGCCTTCATGGACCTTATGAATAGGGTGTTCCACGACTATCTAGATAAATTTTTCATAGTGTTATAGATGACATTCTAATCTATTCTAGTACTAAGGATGAGCATGTAAGGCACTTGAGTTTGGTGTTAGGATTACTAAGGCAGCACCAACTTTATGCTAAGTTTTCCAAATGTGAGTTTTGATTAGACAGAGTTCACTTTCTTGGTCACGTGATCTTTGGAAATGGAATATCTGTCGATCCGGCCAAGGTTCAAGCAGTTAAGGAGTGGCCCCAACCGAAGAGTGCTGCAGATATTCAGAGTTTCCTTGGATTAGCAGGATATTACAGAAAATTTATTGAAGGATTTTCGAAGATTGCATCACCCCTCATACGGTTAACAAGGAAAGATATCAAGTATGCTTGGACAGAGGAGTGTGAATCCAGTTTCCAGACCTTGAAAAAGAAACTGACCAATGCCCTAATATTAACCCTCCCTGTCGAGAATGGTAAATTTAGCATTTACTGTGATGCATCCAAGATTGGACTTGGCTGTGTCTTGATGCAAGAGGGAAAAGTAATAGCCTACGCTTCTAGACAGTTGAAAATTCATGAGAAGAATTACCCTACACATGACTTGGAATTAGCTGTAGTAGTATTTGCACTTAAGATTTGGAGGCATTACCTGTATGGACAAACTTGTGAAATATTCTCGGACCATAAAAGTCTGAAATATATCTTCACACAGAAGGAATTAAATATGAGGCAACGTCGGTGGTTGGGGTTTGTCAAGGATTACGATTTTGAGATCAAATACCATCCCGGCAAAGCTAATGTAGTGGCCGATGCCTTGAGTAGAGTGACAACATCAACCCCAACTATGATTTTCGATATACCATTAGCCTTAGAGTCAGAATTCCAAAGGTTTAATCTAGAAGCAGTGCACAGTGTGTCAGCCATGATTACTGCCATATCCTTGAGACCCACCATTCTAGAAAGAATAAAGGAAGCTCAGACAAATGATGTAGAGTGCAACAAGTACAGATTAAGTATAAAATCCACTGTTAACTCAGATTTCAATTATTCCAATGATGGAATCCTTAAGTTTAGAAATAGATGGTTTTTTCCTGCCATTAAAGAACTTCGAGATGAGATTCTTTCTAAAGCACATTCTTCTAGATTTTCTGTCCACCCTGGAAGTACGAAGATGTACAAGAACCTCAAACAGCATTATTGGTGGCCAAGTATGAAAAGGTGTGTGGCAGAGTATGTAGGATCATGTTTGTGTTGTCAGCAGGTTAAATCTGAGCATCAGAGACCTGCAGGAACATTACAACCCTTACCAGTTCTTGAATGGAAATGGGAACAAATAACGATGGACTTCATCGTGGGATTGCCAAGAACAGCAAAGGGATATGATGCAATCTGGGTAATAGTTGATCGATTAACCAAATCTGCCACTTTCTGCCTATGAGGATGACATACTCGATGGATCAGCTTGCTGAGCTGTATGTGCAAGAGATTGTTAGGTTACATGGAGTTCTAGGTACCATAGTTTCAGACCGAGATTCTCGATTCACCTCTAAGTTTTGGAAGAGTTTGCACAAGGCTATGAGAACACAGCTTAGTTTTAGCACAACTTTTCACCCTCAAACAGACGAACAATTCGAGAGAACTATTCAGACCTTAGAAGATATGCTCCGGGCATGCATATTAGATTTTCAAGGATCTTGGAGTAGATATTTATCATTGGTGGAGTTTTCTTATAATAACAGTTTTCAGGCAACAATAGAGATGGCACCTTATGAAGCATTGTATGGACGAAAATGCAGATCACCTTTGTACTGGGATGAAGTTGGTGAAGCACAGTTGCTTGGTCCTGATATTGTGCAACAAACTGTTGAGAAGGTTGCCCTCATCCGCCAGAGGATCTTAACAGCTCAAAGCCGACAGAAAAGTTATGCCGACAGAAGACGCAGAGAATTAGAGTTTGAAGTAGGTGATGAAGTTTTTCTTAAGGTATCACCATTCAAAGGAGTTGTGAGATTTGGTAAGAGAGGCAAGTTGAACTCCAGATTTATTGGACCCTTTTCAGTCTTGAAAAGGATTGGGAAGGCAGCTTACGAACTACAGCTACTAACCTCTATGGAAGGAATCCATAATGTGTTCCATGTTTCCATGTTGAAGAAGTGTGTACGAGATCCATCACAGATTGTGGAACAGCAGAGTATTGAAGTTCATCCTACCCTTACATATGAGGAGAAACCAGTAAAGATCCCAGACTATGCTGTGAAAGTGTTGCGCAACAAAGAAGTTCCACTGGTGAAAGTCTTATGACATAACCAGAACATAGAGGAGACAACTTGGGAGCGCCAGCAAGACATGATGGACCAACATCCAGAATTATTCAGGTACTGAATTTTGAGGACAAAATTCTTTTAAGGATGGTAGATTGTAACACCCGGTTCTATCGAACCAGTTCTCAATTCTTTTTAAATTAATGTCACACTTTAAATGACAATAATTAAAGTAGGATTAATGGATGACTAGGCAAGGGCATAAGGGTAATTGAAAATTTAAAAATGGATAACGTATTTAAGGAGAGAGGTTTGGGTTTAATGCACTGTAGCCGCCACTATTCTGTTTATCATTTCCTCTTTCGGCCTCCAGCTCTCCAGCAAAACCCTTTTGGCGATTCTCTTGCTCGATTCTCTTTCAACCTAGGTAAGTTCTCCTTGTTTTTCTTGTATTTTAGCAGTTAGGTAACTGAGGGAGTACAATGTGAGAAATTTTGAGGATGCTGTGATTGAGAGTAGGTTTGGGTTTTGGTGATAAATAGGAATGCACGGGTAGCAGGGTTTCAAACTGGTTTCCTCAAACTTCTGATTGATTCTTGGTAAAGTTTAGTGAAGGTTTGATTAATGTACTGTTATGACTTTAGGTGAGCGAGCTTCTAAAGTAGCTTACAGCCGAGCGATTTCCAAGAGACCAGGTAAGTAAAGTATGCTTGTACCTTCGGGCCTATATCACAAAACAATAGAGTTGTGCATGCTTGAATGTGTTGTATGTCATGTATTATATTTTGAAAACTATGCGAAAATGAATTTACATGAAATGACATGGTAAGGAATGAACAGACTGTAACAGTGTTAGGGAACTAATCTGCCCCTTAATCAAGAGAGAGGATGTATGACTTTGGGGGAAGTGATCCAAACCCCAATTTCACAGGGGGATCTGAACAGTTGTTAAGGGAACTAATCCGCCCCTTAATCAAGAGAGAGGATGTATGACTTTGGGAGAAATGATCCAACTCCCAATTTCACAGGGGGATCAGATCAGAAACGAATGCATATGCAACTGAGATGAGAAAGTAGAAACTGCATGTTTAGAAATTTATGTTTCAGCATTTCATTTCATTACTGCTTTACTTACTTAGCATTAGGCTAATAGATGAGTTTTGTGATGTAGGTGAAGAAGTGACTCCAGGTGTATTTTCCGAGTATGTTGAGGAATAGGCTGGTTGGGGGAGCACATTCATGCCTCGACTTAGCGAACTGATGGGGCGGTTTAACTGGTGTCAGTAGATGAGAAGGTTTAGTGAACCATGATTCAATTTAAATATGTTGAGAGTTTTAGTGACAGTAGTAGTTTTGATGTTTTGAATAAATTTTGAGACTCTTTCTGATCATGATACTCTGTTAGTTTTAATAGTGGTTTTTACCAAATTTTGGAGTAGTACACTGTAACGCCCCGAATTATATAAACTCGGTTCGTTACTCATAATACTGAACTGAACTATGACTTTTGAGAAAAATTTAAAATTTTATTCAATGATCAAGATTTTGACTTTTAAAACGTTAAAACTTGCAGCGAAAAATCATCGTATAAAAATAATATTTGCTAAATAGTGAAAATATTCAAGACGGTTGAAAGGGAAAAGAAAACAGAACACATCGACCGATCACTAAACGACAAAACTATTTCTACGTCTTCTGATAGATATAAAACTTGACATCTGCCAATCACTAAACGACAAAACTATTTCTACGTCTTCCGATAGATATAAAACTCGACATCTGCCGATCACTAAACGACAAAACTATTTCTACGTCTTCGGATAGATATGAAACTCGACATCTGCCGATCATTAAACGACAAAACTACTTCTTTGTCTTCCGATAGATTTAAGACTCGACATCTGCCGACCACTAAACGACAAAACTACTTCTACGTCTTCTGATAGATATAAAACTCGGCATCTACCGATAGACGATAACACTCAACATCCACCGATAGACGATAACACTCAGCATCCACCGGTGGACTATATCCACTGATAGACGATGACACTCAACATCCATCGGTGGACTACATCCACCGATAGACGAGCTTGCAAATTTCACTGAGAACATTCAATACAACCTGACCCTAAGAAACTTCTGAAATCCGACAAATACAAAAATTTTAAAACCAACATTTGTATCATTATCCAATAAAACTCCCAAAATAGTAATCTGTAACAGAGCCAAATCAGGTCTTCATAAACAGGAAAAAAACTCAAGACATTCTAAAACCTTCACCTATCGCTATCATCAAAATTCTCTACACCACTCAACAGAACATCTGAAAAGTTAGACTCCACATACAGACACTAGTTAAACCGCCTCATCAGAATCACCAATCCGTGGCATTGAAGTGCTCCCCCAACAGCCTAATCCTCAACATGTTTAGAGAACACACCTTCTGAGGCTTCTTCACCTACATTACAAAACTCATCTATTAGCCTAATGCTAATTAAGTAAAGCAATAATGAATTGAAATGCTGAAACATAAATTCCTAAACATGCAGTTTCTACTTTCTCATCTCAGTTGCATATGCATTCGTTTCTGATCTGATCCCTCTGAGAAATTGGGAGTTGGATCATTTCTCCCAAAGTCATACATCCTCTCTCACGATTAAGGGGCGGATTAGTTCCCTTAACAACTGTTCAGATCCCCCTGTGAAATTGAGAGTTGGATCACTTCTCCAAAAGTATAAATCCCTTCATAAGTTAAGGGGTGGATTACTTCCCTTAATAGCTTGTCTGTTACAATCTGTTCATTCCTTACCATGTCATATCATGTAAATTCATTTTCGTATACTTTTCAAAATATGATGCATGACATACAAACACATTCAAGCAAACATAATCCTACTGTTTTGTGATGTAGGCCTGAAGGCACAAGCATACTTCACTTACCTGGTCTCTTGGAAATGCTCGGTTTCAAACTACTTTAGACGTTTTGCTCACCTAAGTCACAAACAGAATACCGATTAGATCTTTACTAAACCTTATTCCATACTATTCAGAAACTTACGGAGCTAGTTCAGGACTCTATCCTATATGCATTCCCGATTCCTTACGGAACCCGACTCAACTCCTACACCCTACATTTCCCAGGAATATGCATCTACGATACACCTCTATCGTCTATAATCATAATGTAGTAAGACACCTTAGTAAAACTCACCTAAGCCGAAGGGAAAATCGGAGAAGAATCTCCTAGCGCACTCTGCTGAGCTGAGAAGCTGAGAGCCGAAAATAATTTGGGAAAAACAGTGGTGGCTACAGTACATTAAACCCAAAACCTCTTTCCTTAAATACGTTATCCACTTTTAAATTTTCAATTACCCTTATGCCCTCGCCTAGTCATCCACTAACCCTACATTTATTATTGCCATGTAAAGTGTATTATTAAATAAAAGATTAAATAATTAGTTCTATAGAACCGGGTGTTACATACACGGATTTATGTAGTTTTGAACGGTTTTAGTAAAATGCTCAAGTTCTTTTGGTAGTCAGAGTTTTCTTTGTTTATAGTGAAATTGTTGCTATGTTGTTTTCGTTGAGTATTTTTGATCTATCGGTAGATGATGTCTATCGGTAGATGTTGAGTATTTTTTATCTATCGGTCGATGATGTCTATCTGCAGATGTCGAGTATTTTTGATCTATCGGTAGATGATGTCTATCGACAGATGTTGAGTATTTTGATCTATCGGTAGATGATGTTTATCGGCAAAAGTCGAGAGTTTTGTCTATCGGTGGATTTAGTCCATCGGTGGATGTGAGTATTAGAATTTGTCATTTTGTAATTGGAAGATGTCTTCAGAAAAAGGCATCGGAAGATGTCTTCAGTAGAAGCCATCGGAAGATGTATTCGGTATAAGTCTTTAGTAGCTTTGTCGTTTTGGTAATTGGATGATGTATGAAGAAATTTTTCGTTTTGCGATCGGTAGATGTGAATTGAGGATTTTTTTGTCTTCTAGCGATCGGAAGACGTAGTTTGTTCTATCGGCAGATATGAGCTGAGAATGTTTTGTCGTTTAGTGACCGGTCAATGTGTTCTGTTTTGTTTGAGAGTAAAAGACTTTCGTCGTTAGTGATCGGTCGACGTATTCTGTTTTCTTTTTATCTTTCAACCAACTGCCTTGAATATTTTAACTATTTAATAGATATTGTTTTTACGATGATTTTTTCGCTGCAAGTTTTAACGTTTTAAGAGTTAATTCCTGATCATTGAATGAAATTTTAAAATTTTTCAAAAAGTCATAGTTCGGTTCAGTTTCTTGCGTAGCGAACCGAGTTCAGATAACTCGGGACGTTACACGAGTCTTCCTAACTTCAGTGGTCTATGTCTCCTCGGGGATCGTCTCGAGGTTTGCAAAGTCCTCCGAATCTAGGAGTTAACACAAGAAAATAACCCCGTTAAAATTCAATTGGGGTTATAAACGATATAAACTGCGAACCAGGGGGAAACGGGCCCAAACGGCTCGAGTTGACTTTTGGTCAAAAGTCAACGATCGATCAAAGTCAACGATCGGTCAAAGTCAATAGTCAACAGTCAAATCAACGTTGACCGTTGACTGGGTCGGGTCGGGCCGAACTGGGTGAGCCCGACCCAGCTGGGTTCGGGTCGGTCCTGGCCTAGCTCAAGCTGACCCGGTCTGATTGGTTCGGGTCAGTCCCGGCCCAAAATGGGCTGGACTTGACCTGGCCCACCAGACCACTGGTTTGGGTAGGCCTGAACCAAAATCAGGTCGGCCCATTTTGCAACGGGTCTGGGCCAACTTGGCCCACAACCGAGCGAACTCGTTGTCGGTCGAGTTCACTCGACAGTCTACACAGCCGTCGAAAATTGTGATTTCCGGCCATTTTTCTTCGTGCATTCCGCTCGTCATCCATTCCTCACCTCAAATCTGTTGTTTCCCTGCTAGAAACACCCACAATTGGCCTCCAAAATTCACATCGACAAAGCCTAAAAATCCCAAACCTTTTCGGGCAAAAATCGAGAGAAAGAGAGCTTACCGTCGATAGCACCCCTCAACAACGTTGATCTACGCTTCGAGACGAACATTTTGACACAAAGATTGTGTCGAACGGAGGTCAGAATACCGCCTGCCGATTTCCTTCTTCGCGGCTCTCTCTCTCTCTCTCTCTCTCTCTCTCTCTCTCTCTCTCCTCTCTCTCTCTCTCTCTCTCTCTCTCTCTCTCTCTCTCTCTCTTATTTGCTTCGGTGGAATGAAAATAGGTTTCTTAACCTATTTTCTTCTTTTATAATCTTATTCCTTTTATTTTAATGTTTAAAATTCTATTTTAATTTCTTTAAATTTTTTATATCAAACCTATTAACTCATTTAATAGATTTTCAGTTTCTAAATTAAAACTCTCGAATAACTTGGCTCGACAATATCAAATGTTCTACCCTCGTGATTTTAATCCACTTATATTGGGCGAAAAAAAATTATTCGAAAATTTTCATTCACTAAAATTTGGCAGAGTTTACAAATATGATGCACCAATATCAAATAATACATCAATAATATTGAAGAAAGGAATGGTACCATCAATGACGCTCTGGCCATTCTGATCAAAAGCTTCTGATTCTGTAACTGCATAATCCAGACAAGTCATCTTTTCTTTTCCCTTCCTATTACTGCTAAAACCTCCAATATGGCTAGTGGCTCCCGCAGCGGTAGGAATAGACACAAAACTTTGCTACTACCCAGTATACCTCTGAAAGTAAGTACTAGTAGGCTGACTTTGATGCTGATACGACGGTCTACAACCAGCTTAATGTGGAGAATTATAAGTTTGAGATACATAATAACTGCGTTGTTCTTTATTAGAAAATTCTCTGCCAGCTCCAAAACCAGGCCTAGGGAAACTATCTAACTGGGTGCTGAATTTGCTTGTAAAGGCCACTAATTCATAGGATAGTTCTTCCTCAGATATCTAGGTTGCTTGTAGGTGTGAAAAACATAGGGGCCTAAACTCCCACTGTTGAAAGAATCTTCTCCAAGTTGTCCACTATTGTCACTCAGAGTGTGTTCTCCTCGGTTCTGTCTCTTCTTTTGGATTCTTTCTAGTCATCTTTCCAACAACTTGCTGCTCCTTGTTTCCCTTACCTTTATATGCTCCAAGGAATTTATCAAGGTCAGGCTCAATACGGTGAGCAACAGCCACAACCTCAGAAATATTACTGAATTTAGCACTTCCTACATGGAAATTACAACAAAAATCTTTTTAATGATATTAATATGATATTTTCTGAAAATATAAATAAAATCAATTATTTCTTCAAAATAGATAACGTTGTAAGAATATGTAGCAATTTAAATAATTCTAACCTAAATTATTTATAACTCACTCAATTCAAGTAACTTTTCACGCACAATTGTTAACTCAAAATAACTATTTTTCAAGAGTTATCAATATCCTCAAACTTGAATTATTACTCATCCTCGAGTGATGCTCAAAATTGATCAAAGACTATATGATTTCAGTGCAACATTATTAGATTTCATATATTCTCAGGAATGCCTCTAACTTTGTAATCCTATGAAAAACTTCACACTAACACATCAAACAATATAACATAGAATTATCATTTCAAATCACAATTTTCCATAGTGTGTATGTGTTCAATTTTTTCTACAACTTTCTAAGTTCAATCATCTCATACTAGATTTAATAATTTATATTATAGATTACTGAATTTTTTATATCTTTCCAATGATTTGTTCTTGTAACAAGTAGGGAGATATTGATTTTTTTTATTGACTTTTTTTTATAAGTCACACTATCCTTTGATGCGATTGACGGTGATGAAAGTCTCCGATTACTCAGTAGTGTCACCTAAAGATAAGTACTCATATAATGATATAGAGGAGTATAACTAATATTATTTCAATGAAGTCCCTCTAATTAAATTCTACTTATTGTGTATTCAAAGAGCTCACTCGAGATTGAAAGTAGAATAGAAAATCACAATCGTTATTATTATGTTATTTGATTTTTTTTAACCCCCAAACTTATTTCTTTGAAAAGAATCTTTGACATCTAGTGCTCTTCTGTTAACATCGATTATTCATTGTCTAAAGACCAATGATTAAATCTTAGTAGGATAATATCACTAAGCAAGTTAGAAAGAAATTATATTTTGTAGAGGGAAAATTATTAACTAGGAAATAGACTTGACAGTGTCCTCGCTGTTAGACAAACAAGAACAGTTTTCAAAATTTAAGAGAGGAGTCAAGTACTTCCCTGACATTTACTCCTCATCATCGTCATTGAAGATTTTTTTAATTGATTTCTTAGTAGATATCAATTGTGGTGCCAATACTGGAAATGTCGATGCACCTCAGCTTGACTGATTCTCTACTCCATTAATTTTAGACTTCTGACCAAAGCTTCTAGAATAGTGTGATTTTATTTTGATGCTGCAACAATTATTGCAATATTGTTTTATTTTCAACTTAAACCTACTAAAAATAACAAAGATGAAGAGTTGGACCGCCTCCCAAAAGCACTTGTTTTATAGTCGATGACCCAACTACTTCCCTTTCTCAGCCTGGATTTTACAAAATGGAGGAAGTTTTCTTCTTATCCAATGTAACATCTTGTAAAGAGTGTTCATCTACTACATTATCTTTGTTTTCAGCATCTTGTTGTGCATATATTCTTTGCAAATTATTGTTCTATTCTTCAGCTATCACTGAATCAAGAACATGTATAGCTGAGCATTCTTCAACGTCATCAAGAAATCTTATGGTTTTAAGTACATGGAAAGTAACTTGTTGATCATTCACCCACATGATTTTCAACCCCCATCATTATGTCCTCTCAGACTAGAAGGGGTTCTAGACTATCAGAATCTTCCATCTGCTTCAAATCAAATAATTACGTTTGAGATTTACAATATAGTGATCTGTTGGGTTTTAATGTTGGTTTATGGGATTTGAAACAATATAATGATTGAATTGTTTCTGAAGGTATGGTGAAGTAAGTAAATTCCTTTCTGTAATTAGTGTGTGTATGTAGCGGAGAAGTAGTTGACATGTTGTTCTGTGCTCTGTCGGTGATGAGTCTATCGCAGATGTTGGGTGTTTTGTTGTATCGGATGATGTCTCAGTAAAGTCATCGGTACATGAGGTTTATTCTATCGGAAGATGTAGAGTTTGCCTACGGTATGAGCTGCGGTATCATGTTTTTTGTCGTTTTCGTAATCGGTATATGAGCTTTTTTTTACCAGTGGAGGAGGAGGTGTTTTGTCGACTAGTCGATGGTGTATACAGTTATTTTGTCGGAAAGAAATGGACATGAGGAATTTGTCGTTAGCCATCGGTAGATGCGACGTCGGCCAAAACTTGGTCTTTTTGCGATCGGTTGAATGGATAATTGTTTTATTTGGCGGGCCGTCATCGGTAGATGCAGTCCACCGAGAAAATGTTCTTTTGTTTCCAACTCTTCTAGTCCACGTCCATCGGTAGAAGCCTTCTATTTGCTATTTCTGCTGTGCTTCCCGTTGACTTTATCATCGCAGATCTGTTTGACCTCTGCGACTCTCAA
>CM039510.1:5669889-5717157 GCA_022432975.1 Begonia masoniana | reverse complement strand
CTTTTATTCTCGTCAAAACTTCAAACAATATTAAAATATTCTAGCAACAATTCCTCCGCAAAGCATATCGAACAAATCAAATGAGAATTGGATATTACAACAACTAATTTACTATCATTCAAACAAAACTCAAATTAAAGAAAACAAACTTTGGATTTTTCTATTTTTTCGAAAGGATAAATAAACTAGAAAACAAAGATGGCAAATGAGTCGGTTGAGCCAAGTTAAAAAAAATCTAGTTCACCGAGTTTAGTGAGTCAAACGAGCTGAGCCTAATGAACTGAACATTACGAGACAATTTAAAAAATTTTCAACTTGAGTTGGCTCGCGAATTATGAGTTAAATGAGTCAAACCGAGCCAACTAAACGAGTCTAATAAGTGAAACCTAGCTAGTAGCGATCACATATAAGTTTATAATATGCTACAATTATATTATTTTAATAAATATATATATATATATATATATATAATTACTAATATATTTAGATAAAATATTTATGAGATTTGACAAGTATTTAAAAATAATTATACTATATTACTAATTAATGTTATACTATATTACTATTAAGAAAAAATATATTTGACATAATTTGTCAACATATATACCTAATAATGTGAATTCCCCCCAGAACAAGAGAAGTCTTTATCGAAACCTCCAAGATTAACTATAATCTGATTTGAATTGAAACCAAAACTCATTACTTACATTGAAGCAAGAACTTTGCTACGTCCCGATCCCCACACCTGGTGCAAGGAGACTGGATCCTGACTCATGGACTAAGAATATGTGCCAATATTCGTGAAATATGTGGTTACACATGACTATTGAGCCGTATTAATGAGGGATCTCCAAGTGAGATTTAATACTAAAACAATTTGATAGTAATGCAAAACTTGCATTTTAAGTGCAAACGTTTTTATATATTTACCACGTTTATTATTTAAACCGATTTATTTCACTATTAACTAGTGCAACCTAGTATATACATCTACACGTGCTTGCGTCACATCCATATGTACTATGTTTTGAGTATTTTAGGTTACAAATATTAGTACAGAAACGTAAATCTAGAAAAAGTATATACAACTGATATTGTATGCCTCTTGCTTTTGATCACTTGTCTTTTATTTTCTTTTCAGATGATCATCTTCTAAATTTAAAAAATATGGATGAACAACGGAGTGAGATTTTATAAAACTCATCAAGATAACTCTAACTTAAAAACTTTCTAAATACAAATCAAAACAACTGATCTAGGTAAATCTAGAATCTCGTGAATAATGTCAATTATGATAACCCACAACTCACACTCATGCTGTATATATTTCACATCTAGTGTCACACGTCGCTATATTTACTAGCTAGCTGCAATCGCCAATGTCATTCTCCTCGTGAGGTTTAAGGAGTTGCACTGTCGAAGGATCTAAGCTACTCTCCTTGTTCTAAATTTAGAATAAGTGTGTTTCACATTTAAGAAAAAGTATATACAACTGGGGTTTGATATATACAAGTTATATAGCCTCCATCCAACACGCACACGCACACGCACGAACCGTGATTTATTTTCAGTAATTAAAAAAAAAAAAGTTTGTTTCATTTTATTTTTGGAAAACAACAATTCAGCATTGTAGCGTTTAACAAGGAACATAGATGAATTCAAGTGCTCAATGCTATAGCGCTCTTTCGCAAGTACCATTGTGCTTAAAACCCTGAGCACAGTAGCGCCTAAGGCGAAATTAAAACTCTTCCAATCCCCAATTGGGTTTCACTATTTTTAGGGCAAATCCTGATTTTAACAAATAAAATTCATATTAGTAGACTTGAAATCATGTTCTATGTATATATCCAATATCAATTTCAACAAAAAGAACCCAATAAATCATTTTCATTTGTATTTTCAAAATTTAACAGGTTGGAGGAAACTTATCAATTTGGACGATTCTCCAAATTGTAGGGAAATCACGTTCTGCAACTTATATTTAATCAAGAACTTTTGTAGAATAAAATACCACAAACATAAATATTAGACTGTTTGATAAATTAAGGAATAACGCCGCAAAGATGACCTTGATAAATTCAAAGAGTTCTTAAAAACAATATAAGATTCTCTCAAATTTAGATAAAAAAGTTACTTTTTTTTTCTTAAAAGTACAATGAAAAGTTTCCAATTACTAAAGACTTTCTTAATGATAGCAAACATTATTTTAACCAACTAAAATTATAAAAGACTTATAACTTCAAAAGTTGTAAAAATTCTCCTAACCACTAAAAAGACTCTTTAAAACTCATAATTTCTTACAATAACAATATCTTTATTTTGAAACTGCAGTACTCTTTATTGCTTTAAATGACTTTTGTAAATGCGACTGATCACAATCAAGGTCTCTTAAGTGTTTAGAAAAATCAGTTACATAATTTTGGAAATAATTATGGTTATCGTTTAACATAATAAAAGTTGTAGTGTTTACATAGTCTAGGTGATTTCCTTTTTCCTTCTTGACTTTGACGTATATTTGTGTGCTCTTAGTCTATTTTTGTTAATTATACTCATTTTATTGTTAGACTACAAATTTTGGGACATAGTATTATAGGGTGTATAATTAGTTAGTTAATTACGTTTGAGTGAGAATGGACAATTTAGCAATCTTGATAAATTCAAAGATGAATTACAAAGTTGCAAAGCTACTTTCCATCTCTCATTAAACAATTCAAATATAATTAAAGCTAATCAATCTTGATTAAGTCCACTCCTTGGATGAGCCTTCGAGAACATTTTGAAAATGCTTTTTTACGTTTATAATGCTATATTTTTTTAATGAATTGATTCCACTCTTTCTAATTGATGATAGTGAAACTCACTATCATAAAAATAATTTTATAATCTAAAAGGCAATATTTTTTATTGGAATTATAATTGTCTTTTAAAAAATGAGATTAATCCATGCAGAAGAAGTTAACTAATAGTAATATTTTGCAAATAGCTTAGACATCAACTGAATTTCCATCTATCCAAGACTCTTTTATATCTACACACAAATATCTACGATAGATAGACATATAATAGATGTGCGTGTGTGTACACACACACACACACACACACACATATATATATATAATACACGTTTATCTATCTATTTATATTTGTATGTATATATGTGTGACAGCCCCTGACCCGATCGGGGTCCGAGAAGCCATCACTCCGGGATATTTAACAGAAAACAGAACACATTTTTTTTTGAATCAAACAGACTGAACTTTTGTAAACAACAAACCCTTAAAACTTTACACACAGAGAGAGAGCGTTCTCTGCAGTTAAAAGCAAAACGGGAAACGATTAAAATTAGACTACAGAACGAATGACAGAAGGGAAAGAAGGGAAACTGGAACACTTAAGGATTTGGACGTAAACCTTCTCTGGACGGGTGCAGGGAGACAGGGAGAATTGCAAACGGGGATACATAAATGGACGACTTGACATGCAGTGGGAAACCTAATAAAATGGAAAACAAAACTGGAAGTCATGCCGGAAGAAAGGCTACAGTGAATGTCAGGGTCGGGTGATGTAAGTCAAAAGAAGTAAATAAACTGGGCTGAGAATGTAAATAAACCGGGGCGGAATACGTAAATTACAAGCAGAAGTGGACTGTTCACCGGCAGATGTGAACTACAGGCAGAAGATTACTGTTCACCGGTAGAGGTGAACTGGGCGGAAGATGTGGGCAGATGACGTCAGACGGAAGATGTAGCTGACGTCAGGCGGAAGATGAAAATAAACTGGGCGGAAGATGTGAGCAGATGACGTCAGGCGGAAGATGTAGCTGACGTCAGGCGGAAGATGAAATTTTAAAGGTAGCGGTGGATGTGATTTAAAAGGCAGCAGTGGATGTGATTTTAAAGGCAGCGGGGGATGTAGGCAGAAATGCACTGTTCACCGATGGAAGTGAACTACAGACAGAAATGCACTGTTCACCGGTGGATGTAAACTACAGATAGAAATGAACTCTTCACCGGTGGAAGTGATTTTAAAGGCAACGGTGGATGTGATTTCAAAAGCAGCGGTGGATGTAATAGGAAGATGTAGTTTTAAAGGCAGAATTTGACAACTTTTGACAAGAAGACGTATAAGCAGGGAACATAAAACAGAAGGCATGAAAGTTTCAGACCTTCAAAACCTGATTCGAAACAAAGTTGCGATACATGCTTTGCAAATGACAGATTCAAGAAAACAAACTGCATGGATAGCTCTAAAATTCGAGACTATCCATGCATAACCTAAAAAGAGAGAACTCAAGCAGTTCCAGAATGTTTTCAAAATATATAGGTACAACTGTCAAATACAGAGGTTTTAGACATCAATACAGATTCTATACATCGTTTTAAAATGAACACAAAAGTTGTACAGAACTGAACCTACACTTCAAATGTTTTTGAAAACTTCAAAAGATGTTACAGAACTTGACATAACTTCAGAAAATACATTCTCACAGAGTTAACTCTTGTCTGACTGCAACAACCAAACCCCATGAGCTCGATCCACCAACTACATCAAATCATCATCTTGAGGCACGATGTCCTCATCTGGGGAATCCATACCTACAACAGGGAGTTCAACTATGAGCCTAAAGCTCAGTAAGAACATATAAAAATGCAGTGATGCATATGCTATGCATGAACTTTCAGAATACGGTGACAGTACAGTACATTACGTTTCACTGGCAGAGAGGTATAAATAGGGCTTATAGGGGAACTGACAAGTGCACGACAGGCACAAACAGATATACAGAATATAACAGAACAGAACAGAACACTAGGCCAGTCCCCATTCCTCACTTAAGTAATACATTACAGTCAGATTTTATCTTTCTTAACTTCAAAACCGTGCACAGAAAACTTTTACATGTCTTTCGAGAAAATCGTGTATGCATGAGCATTTACAGTGCTTGAACTTAAAATAGTAGACAACAGGAATAAAACAGCAGAACATAAGAAAAAAGCAGATAACTCAGAACATAACTCTAACTTTTCTACCCGAAATAGCCCGACAGAAATGAAAACCTAGTACCTCCGTGATGTAGGGCCTTAAGAGCCAACCTACGGATATGAACTTACCTGTTTGCTGTAGAGTTGAGAGTCTTGAATGTGTTGCCTCGGTGATGCACGAACCTATACATGCATGTAAAGAAAATAAACAAAACTGCAAATGCTAACTAACAACTTGGTAGGGCATGCTTCAACTCCTTTCAAACCTTTAGAAAACAAACCGACTTGTTTTCATACAATGACAGAGAGTTTTCTCCAAAACATCTTAACCCTACTTTAGCAAGACTCTCATTTTAATTTGTCCAAACTCGTTATCTTTAGCAGATGATTACCTTCACTGGAGAAAACAGGAGAATGGAAGTCTTTTGGAAAGGTTGCAGTCGCCTGGAGGAGAGAAAACAAAGAGCAGTGGAAAGAAGCAGATGAGAAATGAGGGTTTCACGCAGGAGGAAAGAGAAGGAGAACATGGCTTCTTCAACATGTTGCCAAGTGTCAAGCAACCATAGGCTATCCCCCACCAACCTTAATTGGCTCCCCATTTTGCCCTTCCATTAATTTCTAACCAAGATGTTTTGTTTTGGTTACACATAGTTTGGCTTTCCAATTTAAATTCTTCGATTCGTTTCTCTCAACAATCCATCTTTCCGCAAGGCATCACAAAATTCCAATAAAACACACATTTTATTAATGGCCAATCCATCCCATTTAATAGTTCAAGGAATAATTACATGGCAAAATTGCCGAGTGTAATAATATGTATGTATGTATAGGCACACGTAATTCTTACTGGGTCTTTGGCTCCACCTATGATCTCCTGCTATGACATGTTATGTTGTTGTCATCGTCATATTCCATATGTCACTTAATAATCTCTGCCTCGTTGCGGGTCAGCACCTCCACAAAGAAACGAGGACTTCATTTAGCGACTTCACAATCGCCCTCTAAACTATTGGAATAAGGCAAAACTTGAAAATAAGTTATGTACTCTATTAATTTCTCAGACCCTCTAGTAAGATGTATATATATATGTGTGTGTGTGTATCTTATGTATGCGCATAAGCAAATATAAGGTTCAAAACATATTTTACCTTAATAAAAAAAAGTGAGGTGCACTTTGGATCTCAAATTTAAAAAAAAAAATCCGGATAATTTATATCCAAAATATTTTGTTGATCTATTCGTCCAACTATTGACACAATAAGTATACATTATAGTTAGAGGGGTGAAATTAATAACAATAATAATAATAAGGGTAAATATCAAATAAAACACTGAACAATGAGGTGTTTTTCAATTCAAACAACAAATAAATTTTTTTGTTGAATATCAAATTGTCCACCGTTAGTAAATTGACCTACTATGTTAAATAAACGTTAAAAATTATACAATTCAAATACTGAATTATAAGATATTTTCAATTCAAACACTGAATTGAAAAATTACGATATCCATCGTTCATTTTTCTAATTTTTCATAATTATACCGTGAGATTTCTTTCTTCCCGGCAATAATCAACAACGATTATATTACCAGGAAGCCATTCTTGAGGACCTTCAAACCCAACCCAATGGCTACATCTTTCTGCAAACTTAACAAACCATAAAAAAGAACTGTTCATCTGGGTTGTAGAAGACAATGAAATACAGAATGGAGAGGCTTGTCTTTCTTCCTTTAGTTGGAATTTGGTGTGTGCGACTGTGTTGTAAACCAAAAGATAAAGAAGAGGATGAAGAAGACGCAGATGGCGGTATGTATTTCTCAATAATAAAGTCCATCAATTAAAAGTTTTTATGTATATGCGGGGAAACAGTACTGATGAGCGTGGCAAAGTGTAGAAATTAAACTTAACTGTAAGTGAATAATAAACTATCATAACAGTACTCGAACATGCCCCCTCAAGATTAAGGCCAGAGGCCGAAAATCTTGGATGTGAAGATGGAGAATGTCGACAGAGGAAGAGATTTGTAAGAGGATCGACAAGTTGGTGTTCCAATGAGGTAATTGAACTAACAGCTCCTTTTGGATGACATTTTTTCCGAACAAAATGAAAATCAATTTCGACATTCTTGGATTTAGAGTGAAGAACCGGATTAGAAGCAAGATATGTTGCACTCACATTATCACATAGAATAAATGGTACCTTGGTGAAGATGATACCCAATTATTTCAATAGTGATTGCAACCATAGAACTTCAGCAGCACCATTTACTATACTTCGATATTCGGATTTAGTGCTGGAACGGGAGACTACATTTTGTTTTGTAGAAGACCAGGATATAAGATTAGTCCCCATAAATAGGCAGAACCCACTGGTGCTTTTACGATCATCTGGGCAGGAAGCTCAATCAGCGTCTGTGTAACAGGTGAAATTACAGCTAGGAGATGGGGAGAATGAGATACCTAAGGATGAAGTACCTTGAAGATATCTGAGAATTCGCTTAACTGCTTGTCAATGAATTTCTAATGGAGCATGTATAAATTGTGATACATTGTTTACAGCGAAAGCAATGTCAGGCCAAGTAAGGCAGTAGTATTGCAAACTACCGACAATACTGCGGTATAGAGATCCATCTCGGAGAGGTGTTCAAGAATGCTTGGATAATATCGGTCCTACAACCATGGGTGTCGGGACCGGTTTGCATGATACAATGTTGGCCCTATGGAGCAACTTTGAGATATATCAAGATTGTGATAAAGTCATACCAGCAAGAGTGTGAGTAACGGCTACCCCGATAAAAAAAGATAGTGGTCCGAGGTCACGAACTTTAAATTGTGTATGTAGATACCCATGAAGTTGATCTAAGACAGGGGTTGAGTTACCAGTGATAATGATATCATCGACATACACCAGCATAACTATAATGGAGGTGCTCGTACGACGAACAAAAAGTGAGGAATCACATCTTGAGGCTAAGATCCCTCAATCTAGGAGAGCATTGTGTAATTTGGTGTATCAGGCTCGAGGAAATTGCTTTAGACCATAGAGGGCTTTATGTAATAAACACACTGCAGATGGTTGAGAGGAGCTAATAAAACCGGTGGTTGCTGCATGAAAACTGTTTCTGTAAAGTCACTATGTAAGAAGGCATTACTGATGTCCAGTTGTCTGATAACCCAACCGAAAGAAACAATCAAGGAAAGTGTAGTGCTAACTAGAGATGTTAAACGGGCACGCTGGTTTACCAGCTCGACCACTAGCCAAGCTCGGCCCACTATAGTAACGAGTAGGCTTGGCCCAAGCCAAATCGACGGGCCGAGCCGAGCTCGGCAATTCGGGCTCGCGATCCGTCGATGACTAGGCTCCACGAGCTAGCTGGCGAGATAGCTGGGTCGAGCCCAGCTCGGGGCCTGCTCTGTCGTCACTAACTCACTCGTCCTGTCCCTGACTCCCGTCGTCTGACGTCCGTGGTATTCTTTACTTCGGAACTCGGAAGCATGGAAAGCTTTGGCCCCGATTAACCAAGTGAAGGAGATCGCAAACGCACTCAAGGTCGCTTTATGGTCGCCGTGGTTTTCCTCTGCCCTCTCTGTGGTCACTCTAGCAACAACCTCCAAAGTTCGGCAAACCTCCCTCAGCCCCTAAACTGACTCCAAGGTACGGCCAACTTCCTTCGACTCCACCTACTCCGACCCAAAGGCGGTGTTGTACGCAGGTCGTAAAGAGAGCGATCATCGAAATGACCAACTTCGTGCCCCTGCTTGAAACTTGAGAGAGCGATCAAGGGGCAATGTCATGCCCCTGCTGGGGCGTTATATCGCCTAGTGGGGCTTGTGTCGCCCCCACTCAAAGAGTGTGGGGTGATATCACGCCCCAGCAAGGGCGTTACATCACCCCTGCACAGTGACCTGAAAGGAACTTGTTTTAGTGAAGGCCATAAGAGGAAGATGATGAACAATGAAAGAGTGCTGAACTGAAGAAGGAAGAGAATGAAAAGTGGGAAACTGACTGAGACCATCTCTCTCTCCCCCATTGTTGCTCTTTCTCTTAGTCTCTCGCTTTCATCGATGTGCAACAGCAGCTAGCAACGTTCTTAAAGTTCAGCAAACCTCCCTCAGTGCCTAAACTATCTCCAAGGTTCGGCGAACTTCCCTCGGCTCCAATTACTCAAACCCAAAGGCGATGTTGTATGTAGGTCGTAGAGAGAGCGATCATCGAAATGACCAACTTCATGCCCCTGCTTGAAACTTGAGAGAGCGATCAAGGGGCGATGTCACGCCTCTGCTGGGGCATTATATCGCCTAGTGGGGCTTGTGTCGCCCCCACTCACAGAGTGTAGGGCGATATCACGCCCCAACAGGGGCGTTACATCGCCCCTGCACAGTGACCTGAAAGGAACCTGTTTTAGTGAAGGCCATAGGAGGAAGATGATGAACAGTGAAAGAGTGCTGAACTGAAGAAGGAAGATAATGAAAAGTGGAAAACTGACTGAGACTCTCTTTCTCTCCCCCGTTGCTGATCTCTCTCTCAGTCTCTCGCTTTCGTCGATGTGCAGCAGGAGCTAGCAACGGTCTTAAAGACCATTGATGCTCTCTCTCTTAGCCCCTCGCCCCCCCCCCCCCCCCCCCCCCCCCCACACACACACACACACACACGTTGCTCTCTCTCTCTCTTGTTGATGTGTAGGCTGCAGTAGCAGCTTGCTCTGCTTCCCTTAGTAGGCCTAGCCAGCAATGCTGCAACAGTCTTATGACCGTTGCCCACCCCTCCTTCTTTTCCTATAAATTATCTTCCACCCTCTCTATTTGTTTTCACCAATCTCTCTCAATTTCTTGAATTCATTCTTTAATTTGCTCTCAATACATTTGGTGCTCTCAATCTATTCTTCAATTTGCTTCAACAAGATAAACATTAGTTTTTTTTTTGCATATATTTACATAATTTTTAATTATATTTGTAGTTATACTAACTAAATTTTTTTACATTAATTTTTTTGTGTAGGTTTCGTATACGTGGAGTTGATCAATTCACACAACCTACAAGCTTTTGTTGGACATTGATTTTGTTGTATCATTTTCTTATTTGAAATTTATTTTTAATATTTATGGATCTGCGTAATTATAATATTGGTGATAATATTGAGGAAATTAGATAAATAAATTCTGCATTTTCAATAGGGCAATCATCTGCATAAGCATCCACTTAATCACCTAAAAAAAAAGAAACAAAATGTCTGAAGTATAGAAATATTTTGTAATAAAAGAAATTAAACGAGGTGTTTTTAAAAAAATCCGGATAATTTATATCCTAAATATTTTGTTGATCTATTCGTCCAACTATTGAAACAATAAGTATACATGATAGTTAGAGGGGTGAAATTAATAACAATAATAATAATAAGAGTAAATATCAAATAAAACACTGACCAATGAGGTGTTTTTCAATTCAAACAACAAATAATTTTTTTCGTTGAATATCAAATTATCCACCGTTAGCAAATTGACGTACTATGTTAAATGAACGTTAAAAATTATACAATTCAAATACTGAATTATGAGGTATTTTCAATTCAAACACTGAATTAAAAAATTTTAAAAAAAATCCGGAATAATTTTAAAAAAAATCTCAAATTTAAAAAAAAAAATCCGGATAATTTATATCCTAAATATTTTGTTGATCTATTCGTCCAACTATTGAAACAATAAGTATACATGATAGTTAGAGGGGTGAAATTAATAACAATAATAATAATAAAGGTAAATATCAAATAAAACACTGAACAATGAGGTGTTTTTCAATTCAAACAATAAATAATTTTTTTCGTTGAATATCAAATTATTCACCGTTAGCAAATTGACCTACTATGTTAAATGAAGTTAAAAAATTAATACAATTCACATACTGAATTAATGAGATATTTTCAATTCAAACACTGAATTAAAAAATTACGAATATCCCATTCACCAGTTAGCAACTTGACCTACTATTTTAAATGAACGTTAAAAATTATACAATTCAAATACTGAATTATGAATATTTTTTTTCATTCAAACACGCATAAAAAATGTACGATATCCATCTTGTCATTTTTCTAATTTTTCATATTATACCGTGAGATTTCTTTCTTCACCGCAATAATCAACAAATGAGTGATATTACAGGAAGCCATTCTTGAGTACCTTCACCCACCCCCTTGGCTGCATCTTTCTGCAAACTTAACCAACCAAAAAAGACGTTCATGCTGGGTTGTAGAAGACGATGAAATACAGAATGTAAGGCCCTTTGTCCTTCTTCCTTTATTTGGACTGTGGTGTGTGCGCTGTGTTGTAACCAAAGAATAAAGCCCGGATTAAGAAGACGCAATGCGGTAGTAAAAAAGAGTTATGTATTTCTCAATAATAAAGTCCATCAATTACAAGTTTTTATGTATATGCGGGGAAACAGTAATGATGAGCATGGGAAAGTGTAGAAATTAAACTAAACTGTAAGTGAATAGTAAACTATCCTAACAGTACTCTAACATGCCCCCTCAAGATCAAGGCCAGAGGCCAAAAATCTTGGATGCGAAGATGGAGAATGTCGACAGAGGACGAGTCTTTGTAAGAGGATCAACAAGTTGGTGTTCCAATGAGGTAATTGGACTAACAACTCCTTTTGGATGACCTTTTTCCGAACAAAATTAAAATCAATTTCGACATGCTTGAATTTAGAGTGAAGAACCGAATTAGAAGCAAGATATGTTGCACTCATGTTATCACATAGAATAAGTGGTACCTTGGTGAAGACGATACCCAATTATTTCAATAGTGATTGCAACCATAGAACTTCAGCAACACCATTTATTACATTTCGATATTCGGATTTAGTGCTAGAACGGGAGACTACATTTTTTTTTGTAGAAGACCAAGATATAAGATTAGTCCCCATAAATAGGCAGAACCCACTGGTGCTTTTACGATCATCTAGGCAGGAAGCTCAATTAGCGTCTGTGTAGCAGGTGAAATTACAACTAGGAGATGGGGAGAATGAGATACCTAAGGATGAAGTACCTTGAAGATATCTGAGAATTCGCTTAACTACTTGTCAATGAATTTCTAATGGAGCATGTATAAATTGTGATGCATTGTTTACAGTGAAGGCAATGTCAGGCCGAGTAAGGCAGTAGTATTGCAAACCGCCAACAATACTGCGGTATAGAGATCCATCTCGGAGAGGTGTTCCAGAATGCTTGGATAATATCGTTTCTGCAACCATGGGTGTTGGGACCGGTTTGCATGATACCATGTTGGCCCTGTGGAGCAACTCTGAGATATATCGAGATTGTGATAAAGTCATACCAGCAAGAGTATGAGTAACGGCTACCCCGAGAAAAAAAGATAGTGGTCCGAGGTCACGAACTTTAAATTGTGTATGTAGATACCCATGAAGTTTATCTAAGACAGGGGTTGAGTTACTAGTGATAATGATATCATCGACATACACCAGCATAACTATAATGGAGGTGCTCGTGCGACGAACGAAAAGTGAGGAATCAGATCTTGAGGCTAAGAACCCCCAATCTAGGAGAGCATTGTGTAATCTGGTGTATCAGGCTCGAGGAGATTGCTTTAGACCATAGAGGGCTTTATGTAATAAACACACTGCAGATCGTTGAGAGGAGCTAATAAAACCGGTGGTTGCTACATGAAAACTGTTTCTGTAAAGTCACTATGTAAGAAGGCATTATTGTTGTCCAGTTGTCTGATAACCCAACCGAAAGAAACAACCAAGGAAAGTGTAGTGCGAACTAGAGATGTTAAACGGGCAGGCTGGTTCGCCAGCCCGCCCACTCAGATCTTTACTATAGCGTGCCAAGCCAAGCTCGGCCCACTACAGTAACGAGCAGGCTTGGCCCAGGCCAAACCGACGGGCTGAGCCGAGCTAGACCATTCAGGCTTGCGATCCCGTCGATGACTAGGCTCCACGAGCCAGTTGTCGAGCTGGCTCGGTCGAGCCTGGCTCGGGGCCCGCTCTGTCATCACTGACTCACTCGTCCTGTCCCTGACTCCCGTCGTCTGACGTCCGTGGTATTCTCTACTTCAGAACTCGGAAGCATGGGAAGCTTTGGCCCTAATTAGCCAAGTGAAGGAGATCGCAAACGCACTCAAGGTCGCTTTGTGATAAGTGTGTATTTTACACACTTATTTATGATTTTTTACACTTGATTTGATAAGTTTTTCTCAAATGTGTGAATGTATTTGATGAGTTTTGTGTGAGTATGCAGCAAACTTTATTGAAAAAACAGGAAAGAAGAAAACAAATAAGCAGAACATGAGCCGAACTCGGCTGCAATCATTCAGATTCACCGCCACAGACGAACACCCTGCAAATATCAGAAAATACATCCCCAACACCTTTGCAATTATCTGTTTAAAATCCAACCCAGAAACAAATAACACATTTTTCAAAAGATGTCATGAGAAAAGAGTTGATCAATGGGATTACAGCGAAGTTATATCAACCTTCTGGATGAAAGCAACACCCGAGCAGAGAGAGTAAAAGAGAGAAGAAGGAGACAAAGAGAGCAAGGTCGAAAATCACAGATCGTATCTCAATTTATGGATACCCAGAACTCAAAAAGGCAAGAAAAGACCAAATATAGAAAGAGGAAGGAAGAGAAGGAGCTTATTCTCTACACTATACTCTTAGTCATCTTTTGCAATTAAAAAGCAGAAGACTAACAGACATCAAGTTTAACGTGAATCATGAAGACAGCGCGCGGCTACAAATTTGGAAAGTAAATTGTTTAATCTGCACCGTTGAGCTAAGGCATGATTAAATTGCAACCACTAACAGATTAAGAAAAAAATTAATAAAACCTAAAGAGGGGAGTCTTCGGCGTATCCTGGAGCGCAGCAGAGGAGGCTGCGATTTTGAGAGCTTCGGCATTAGGCGATTGAAGGCATTCGGTCGTCGGTGTATTTTGGGCATTCTCTGGCGGCGAACTACAGAGCAGCAGCGAGCGCGGCAGAGAGCAGATTCGGCAGAGGCGACGATTCGGGCGAGGAGCGATCGGCTTTCTGTCTCCGGCGTTGGGCGATTCTAGCGAGAGGGAAGTCGGCGATTTGGCGAGCAGCGTTGGGCGATTTGGACAGCATTCTCTGAGGCGATCTTCGACGAAGAGAAGAAATTTCTTACAAAATACTTTTTCTGTTATTTTTATTTCTATTAATTGATTATGCAATATTATATTATTTTTATTTTTAATTTATTTAGCATGAACTAACTTTTCTACTAGGGGCTACGATGTAGCCAGACGATGTTTGTTTTTATGTTCTTCGTTTAATTATATTCTATACGTATTTATTCCAAGATTGTTGACGCATTTAATTTCTATTCGTAAAGCCTGTAAATTTCTGGCCAATCTTTACTTGATTTTTGGGGTGTTTTGAGACCGAGAGGTGATAAATACCCGAGCACTGAAATTAATGTCATGAATATACGTAGGCTAGAGATAGTTACGGTATTTGTGTGATCACTGTGATTTCTTGATTTATTTGTATTTGATTAATGTAGGATTTGAGACTGAGAAGTGATAACCCATTAATCAGATAAACTACGCAATGCTCGAGAGAGATTGTGTTAGAATTTAGTGAAATCGATCATCAACATAGGAAGAATATTTATGAATGTAATTGCGAAGGACTGAAATAAATATTGTCTTGGTGAAATCGTAGTACCTAGGCTTTTATCAATTTGATTTAATCTTAGTTTATTTGTTTTGCTATTTTAATTTAGTTTATTTTAATTGTTTTAGTCATTTATTTTAATTGCAATTATTAAAAATCATAAAAATGTGTGTTCAATTTAGAATTAAAATTAGTTATTTCGATTATTGATTACAAGTCCTCGTGGGTTCGACACTCTCTTTATCACTATATTACTTGTTGCGACTCGTACACTTGCGAACTATTTTTCACAACAAGTTTTTGGCGCCGTTGCCGGGGACTTTTATTATTAATATCGAATTGATTATTTTTAGTTTTATTTTGAATTCTATTTAGTTTAAGTCTTTATTTTTGTGTTAATTTCAGGTGCATGCGTAAATAAGGAAACACTAATCTTTTCCCACTTAATCTTGAAATAGAGCGTACGTGTCGACAACATCGTAAAGCGAGAAGAGAAGCTATTCAACCAGCGCGTGTCATTATGGGGGATAACAGAGCAGACAATATTGAAAATCCTCCACTCGTATTGACAATCATCCACTTGTAAATGCTGAGACCCGGACCTACTGGATTATGTTATACCGACCGTATCCGGAGTGCATTCCGCTATTCGCAGACCGGCCATCAATGCTAATTTTGAAATTAAACCGGGCACCCTGCATATGATTCAACAATCTCAATTCAGTGGATTACCTTCAGAAGATCCCAAGGATCATATTGCAAATTTCTTAGAGGTATGCGACACTTTCAAATTTCACAATGTGGGGGATGATGCATTGAGACTACTGCTATTTCCATTTTCATTACGAGATCGTGCGAAGAACTGGCTTAACTCTTTGCCCGCTAATTCTATTACTACTTGGGAAGATTTATGCTAGAAATTCCTTTCCAAGTTCTTTCCATTCGAGAAGACAGCTAGACTTCGCAATGATATAATTAATTTTACTCAGTTCGATGGGGAGACATTATATGAGGCATGGGCTCGTTTTAAGGAGATGTTGAGAAAGTGTCCCAATCATGGTCTACCGATGTGGATGCATATTCAGACTTTTTATATGGGATTATCAGCTTCTACTAAGACTTTGGTTAATGCAGCAGCAGGTGGAGCTTTAGTGAGAAAAACGGAAGATGCCGCTTATGAATTATTAGAGGAATTAGCACTTAACAATGACCAGTGTCCAGTGGAGCGATCGATTATGAGGCGCACATCGGGTACTCCAGAACTCGAAGCTATGAAAGCTCTGACTCTACAAGTGGCCTCATTAACCAAGCAACTACAAGAATCTCATATGGCAACAAGTGTTGGGAAATCGATGAAGGTTACTTGTCAGTGGTGTCATGGGCCGCATTTGAGTGAAGAATGTCAAGAGGAAAATCCTATGGCCAAAGAACATGCGGAGCAAGCTAATTATATGGGTAATTTTAATCGTCAAGGCCATCCCAATTCAAATACTTATAATCCTGGATGGCAGCAGCACCCAAATTTTTCATGGAGGAATTCTCAGAACGCTATGCAACAACCTCAAACATCTCAACCCGGATCCTCTCAGCAAGTTGAAAAGAAAAGTGATCTAGAAACGGCCCTTTTGCAGTTTATGACCGAGACTCGGACTACAATGCAAAATCAATCTGCCCAAATTCGCAGTCTTGAAAATCAACTTGGTCAATTCGCGAGCATTATTAATAGCAGGCCCAAAGCTCACTACCAAGTAACACTGAAGTAAATCTGATAGAGCATTGTAATGCAATTACCACTCGAAATGGCACAGTAGTTGAACCAGTGCAAAAAGAGAAAAACGGGCCAAAAGTTGTTACTGAGGAGTCCACTGCCGATGGAGTTCAAAAGTCATCACCAATTCATGCCAACCCAACTCTGGTACCGTTTCCACAAAGATTGAAAAATGTGAAGCTTGACAAGCAATTCTCTCAATTCCTTGAAGTCTTCAAGAAGCTCCACATTAATATTCCGTTTGCCGAAGCTTTAGAACAAATGCCGCGTTATGCTAAATTTTTGAAAGATATTCTTTCCCACAAGTGCAAAATAGAGGAGTGTGGTTTTATAGCTCTTACAGAAGAATGCAGTGCTATTATTCAGAAAAAACTACCTCAAAAATTAAAAGATCCGGGAAGTTTTACTATACCGTGCGAGATTGGCAGTTCTGTATCTACCAGGGCACTATGCGATTTGGGGGCGAGCATTAATTTGATGCCTTTGTCTATATTCCGGAAACTCAATTTAGACGAAGCAAAGCCGACAGAGGTTACATTATTGATGGCCGATCGTTCTATTAAACACCCGAGGGGAATCATTGAAGATGTGCTCGTAAAGGTCGACAAATTTATATTCCCTGCCGATTTTATTGTGCTTGACATGGAAGAAGATCAAAATGTGCCGATAATATTAGGAGGACCATTCTTAGCTACAGGTGGTGCTGTCATTGATCTTAGAAAGGGGGAGCTCAAATTGCAAGTACAAGGATGAAGATGTGACATTCAAGGTGTATAAGTCAATTGGAGGTACCCAATATCTAGCGCTGACATATTTCGGGTGGAACTCCCTAACACTATTACAATGGAAGCCTCACGTCAACTAAGCGACTCTCTTGAGCTGAATGAGATGCAATACGTTGAAAATCTGGGGGAATCGACATTACGGGTCATACCACCTATTAAGAAACCATCTGACCACAAAAAGATTCTGGCGAATGATAAGTTGGTAAATGGGCAACAAAGGTTACCATATTGGGACGGTACAGTTACAAATGCAAATTCCATATATATCTCGACCCAACATGACGCAGCATATCGTCAAGCTGATGACGTTAAAACACGCACTCGGTGGAGGTAACCATTAGTTATTTATTTTCCTTTATTCATTTTTCTTTATTTTTATTTCTGTTTATTTTTGGTTTTGTTATTTTCATTTTCGTGTTACTTAGTTGTAGTTTCGTTTTCCTTGTTATTTCGTTTTCGTTTTCATTGTATTTTCATTTGTTTTATGTTTTTAGTTTCTAATTTCAGGTTTATTTTCTCTTTTACTTATATTTCCTTCTTTATTTATTTATTTTTTTTAGTGTCAATAGGTTCCGATTAAGTCATTTTATTTCTTTTTAGCATTTACTTTATTTCATGGTACAAAAAAAAAAATATATATATATATCTATAGTATACTATTAATAATTTTTTTATTATTTTATTTTTATTTTTATTTTTCTTTATTTTTATTTTTATTTTCTTCTCTTACGTTATTTTAGTTTTCTTTAGTTCTTATTTTATTTTATGTTTACTTTCTTCTTCCACTTCTTTTATTTTTTTCTTTTAAAATAGGGTCCGATTCAGTTATCTTAATTCTTTTTATCATTTTATTTTATTAAAAAAAAAAAAAAAAGCTCTTTGCTCGATTCTCTTTACAAGCCTCGTGGGTTCGACACTCCTCTTTACCTATATGACTTGTTGGCGACTCGTACACTTGCAACTATTTTTCACAACAAGTTTTTGGCGCCGTTGCCGGGGACTTTTATTATTAATATCGAATTGATTATTTTTAGTTTTATTTTGAATTCTATTTAGTTAAGTCTTTATTTTGTGTTAATTTCAGGTGCATGCGTAAATAAGGAAACACTAATCTTTTCCCACTTAATCTTGAATAGAGCGTACGTGTCGACAACATCGTAAAGCGCAGAAGAGAGCTATTCAACCAGCGCGTGTCATTATGGGGGATAACAGAGCAGGACAATATTGAAAATCTCCACTCGTTATTGACAATCCACTTGTAAATGCTGGAGACCCGGACCTTACTGGATTATGTTATACCGACCGTATCCGGAGTGCATTCCGCTATTCGCAGACCGGCCATCAATGTAATTTTGAAATTAAACCGGGCACCCTGCATATGATCAACAATCTCAATTCAGTGGATACCTTCAGAAGATCCAAGGATCATATTGCAAATTTCTCTAGAGGTATGCGACACTTCAAATTCACAATGTGGGGGTGATGCATGAGGACTACTGCTATTTCCATTTCATTACGAGACGTGGAAGAATGGCTTAACTCCTTTGCCGCTAATTATATTACTACTTGGGAAGATTTATGCTAGAAATTCCTTTCCAAGTTCTTCCATTCGAGAAGACAGCTAGACTTCGCACTGATATAATTAATTTTTACTCAGTTCGGATGGGGGAGACATATATGAGGCATGGGCTCGTTTTAAGGAGATGTTGAGAACAGTGTCCCAATCATGGTCTACCGATGTGGATGCATATTCAGACTTTTTATATGGGATTATCAGCTTCTACTAAGACTTTGGTTAATGCAGCAGCAGGTGGAGCTTTAGTGAGAAAAACGGAAGATGCCGCTTATGAATTATTAGAGGAATAGCACTTAACAATGACCAGTGTCCAGTGGAGCGATCGATTATGAGGCGCACATCGGGTACTCCAGAACTCGGAAGCTATGAAAGCTCTGACTCTACAAGTGGCCTCATTAACCAAGCAACTACAAGAATCTCATATGGCACACAAGTGTTGGGAAATCGATGAAGGTTACTTGTCAGTGGTGTCATGGGCCGCATTTGAGTGAAGAATGTCAAGAGGAAAATCCTATGGCCAAAGAACATGCGGAGCAAGCCTAATTATATGGGTAATTTTAATCGTCAAGGGCCATCCCATTCAAATACTTATAATCCTGGATGGCAGCAGCACCCAAATTTTTCATGGAGGAATTCTCAGAACCTATGACAACAACCTCAACATCTCAACCCGGATCCTCTCAGGCAAGTTGAAAAGAAAAGTGATCTAGAAACGGCCCTTTTGCAGTTTATGACCGAGACTCGGACTACAATGCAAAATCAATCTGCCCAAATTCGCAGTCTTGAAAATCAACTTGGTCAATTCGCGAGCATTATTAATAGCAGGCCCAAAGCTCACTACCAGTAACACTGAAGTAAATCTGATAGAGCATTGTAATGCACTTACCACTCGAAATGGCACAGTAGTTGAACCAGTGCAAAAAGAGAAAAAACGGGCCAAAAGTTGTTACTGAGGAGTCCACTGCGATGGAGTTTCAAAAGTCATCACCAATTCATGCCAACCCAACTCTGGTACCGTTTCCACAAAGATTGAAAAATGTGAAGCTTGACAAGCAATTCTCTCAATTCCTTGAAGTCTTCAAGAAGCTCCACATTAATATTCCGTTTGCCGAAGCTTTAGAACAAATGCCGCGTTATGCTAAATTTTTGAAAGATATTCTTTCCCACAAGTGCAAAATAGAGGAGTGTGGTTTTATAGCTCTTACAGAAGAATGCAGTGCTATTATTCAGAAAAAACTACCTCAAAAATTAAAAGATCCGGGAAGTTTTACTATACCGTGCGAGATTGGCAGTTCTGTATCTACCAGGGCACTATGCGATTTGGGGGCGAGCATTAATTTGATGCCTTTGTCTATATTCCGGAAACTCAATTTAGACGAAGCAAAGCCGACAGAGGTTACATTATTGATGGCCGATCGTTCTATTAAACACCCGAGGGGAATCATTGAAGATGTGCTCGTAAAGGTCGACAAATTTATATTCCCTGCCGATTTTATTGTGCTTGACATGGAAGAAGATCAAAATGTGCCGATAATATTAGGAGGACCATTCTTAGCTACAGGTGGTGCTGTCATTGATCTTAGAAAGGGGGAGCTCAAATTGCAAGTACAGGATGAAGATGTGACATTCAAGGTGTATAAGTCAATGGAGTACCCAATATCTAGCGCTGACATATTTCGGGTGGAACTCCCTAACACTATTACAATGGAAGCCTCACGTCAACTAAGCGACTCTCTTGAGCTGAATGAGATGCAATACGTTGAAAATCTGGGGGAATCGACATTACGGGTCATACCACCTATTAAGAAACCATCTGACCACAAAAAGATTCTGGCGAATGATAAGTTGGTAAATGGGCAACAAAGGTTACCATATTGGGACGGTACAGTTACAAATGCAAATTCCATTATATATCTCGACCCAACATGACGCAGCATATCGTCAAGCTGATGACGTTAAAACACGCACTCGGTGGGAGGTAACCCATTAGTTATTTATTTTCCTTTATTCATTTTTCTTTATTTTTATTTCTGTTTATTTTTGTTTTTGTTATTTTCATTTTCGTGTTACTTAGTTGTAGTTTCGTTTTCCTTGTTATTTCGTTTTCGTTTTCATTGTATTTTCATTTGTTTTTATGTTTTAGTTTCTTATTTCATTTTATTTTCTCTTTTACTTTATTTCACTTCTTTTATTTATTTATTTTTTTTTATTTTTCAATAGGTTCCGATTAAGTCATTTTATTTTCTTTTTATCATTTTATTTATTTCATGTTACAAAAAAAAAAATATATATATATATATATATATATATTAATAATTTTTTTATTTATTTTTATTTTTATTTTTATTTTTATTTTATTTTATTTTATTTTTCTTTCTCTTACCGTTATTTTTAGTTTTCTTTAGTTTCTTATTTTATTTTATTTTTATTTATTTTTCTTCTTTTATTTTTCTTCTTTTAAATAGGGTCCGATTCAGTTATCTTAAATTCTTTTTATCATTTTATTTTATTAAAAAAAAAAAAAAAAGCTCTTCTGCTCGATTACTCTTTCGACCGAAACTCCACGGCCAGCTTAAGACATTATGAGGTACGCGACTTTTACCCTATATTTTTTATACATTGAGGACAATGTCTATTTTAAGTTTGGGGGTGATTTTAGCGTATCTTAGCACTTTGATATATTTTGGTATTGCAATCTGAAATCTTGGTTGAGGTGTCGATGATGATTTAAATGATTGATTCATGCTTTAATTCCTTGAGATATGCTGAGTAAAAGAATGACTTGTTTTAGTTGCATTGATTAGAATTTACATAGTTATCTTCAAAAATCTGAACACGTTCTATTCTTGTTTGATTCTATTTGTTGGTAATATTTGTGTAGTCTACTAAGAGTGAAACCCAGATACTGTAAGGGAGTGAACGAGAATAAACACTGTAAGGGAATGTAACTCCAGTCAAAACCATTGATAGTGAGGACATTGAGAGGAAAATCTTTCTTAGTTTTGCCCTTTATTCACGAATGCAATTGAAATTTTTCAAAAATAAGAGAATGATTTAGGCCATCTTTGAACCGTTTGAGCTTTCTGTTGTGTCATTTCATGACACCCATAGTCACCTTTTTGAGCCTATTATTTACAATTCATTTGTCACCTGAAATTAACCTAGCCTTATATATTTTTCTTACCTTATTTATTGAGCACGGAGATATTGATCTAAATTAAGGGAAAGTTGGAGGAAATGGTGAAAATCAATAGTTACTCCTTTGTCATTGGTTTCGTGTTAGAACATTAGGTTGTTGTTATATTGTTAGTTGAAAAAAAATAGCAAAAAAAAAAAAAAAAAGTTTGAACAATTTAGCTTTCGTTCTGGTTTTATCTTATGCAATTATTATGTTTGTATTAATTTCGTTTGTAATAATGACAAATGAGTTGATTGTGGTGATATTGAGTGAAGTAAGTTTGGGGGTGAACAAAGGAAAGAAAGTTTGAGCAAATTCAATAAGTGAGTAAGTGATTGGAAGAAATTTTTGATTGCGTGCAATAAGGAGGAATGAGTGGTGCTCTGGGTATTCGCTTGAATTCATACAATTCCTACCTCTCAACCCGGCCTTTCATTACAAACTTGTGAAGACCTATTGACTTTTGTTTTTGATTTATGGATATTTGCTATTAGTTGGATAGTGGGCAAGGCTAGTGAATGATTAGAGTGACTGGAGCGATCCCGAGTGAAATGAGAATGATATCCTTACCTGTAGCTACATTAATTGAACCAACAATTAGAAGAAGATAAGACTGAACGCACACACACACGAAGATTTCTATGTAATTTATTTTCAATACGCTATTATGAGCTATTTCTTTTACAAAGTGTTAAACTTGATGTTTTTAGTATGAATTTTTCAAGCTGAGACGATTTACCCAAAAGCCTTGATTCAGATTGTTTTACCATTATATTACATTGAGCATTTTATATTTGATCGAGATTATCTCTGTGTTAACTGAATTATATTTTGTTCGCTTGAGGACAAGTTTTCATTCAAGTTTGGGGGTGTGATAAGTGTGTATGTTACACACTTATTTATGATTTTTTACACTTGATTTGATAAGTTTTTCTCAAATGTGTGAATGTATTTGATGAGTTTTGTGTGAGTATGCAGCAAACTTTATTGAAAAAACAGGAAAGAAGAAAACAAATAAGCAGAACATGAGCCGAACTCGGCTGCAATCATTCAGATTCACCGCCACAGACGAACACCCTGCAAATATCAGAAAATACATCCTCAACACCTCTGCAATTATCTGTTTCAAATCCAACCCAGAAACAAATAACACATTTTTCAAAAGATGTCATGAGAAAAGAGTTGATCAATGGGATTACAGCGAAGTTATATCAACCTTCTGGATGAAAGCAACACCCGAACAGAGAGAGTAAAAGAGAGAAGAAGGAGACAAAGAGAGCAAGGTCGAAAATCACAGATCGTATCTCAATTTATGGATACCCAGAACTCAAAAAGGCAAGAAAAGACCAAATATAGAAAGAGGAAGGAAGAGAAGGAGCTTATTCTCTACACTGTACTCTCAGTCATCTTTTGCAATTAAAAAGCAGAAGACTAACAGACATCAAGTTTAACGTGAATCATGAAGACAGCGCGCGGCTACAAATTTGGAAAGTAAATTGTTTAATCTGCACCGTTGAGCTAAGGCATGATTAAATTGCAACCACTAACAGATTAAGAAAAAAATTAATAAAACCTAAAGAGGGGAGTCTTCGGCGTATCCTGGAGCGCAGCAGAGGAGGCTGCGATTTTGAGAGCTTCGGCATTAGGCGATTGAAGGCATTCGGTCGTCGGTGTATTTTGGGCATTCTCTGGCGGCGAACTACAGAGCAGCAGCGAGCGCGGCAGAGAGCAGATTCGGCAGAGGCGACGATTCTGGCGAGGAGCGATCGGCTTTCTGTCTCCGGCATTGGGCGATTCTGGCGAGAGGGAAGTCGGCGATTTGGCGAGCAGCGTTGGGCGATTTGGACAGCATTCTCTGAGGCGATCTTCGACGAAGAGAAGAAATTTCTTACAAAATACTTTTTCTGTTATTTTTATTTCTATTAATTGATTATGCAATATTATATTATTTTTATTTTTAATTTATTTAGCATGAACTAACTTTTCTACTAGGGGCTACGATGTAGCCAGACGATGTTTGTTTTTATGTTCTTCGGTTAATTATATTCTATACGTATTTATTTCAAGATTGTTGACGCATTTAATTTCTATTCGTAAAGCCTGTAAATTTCTGGCCAATCTTTACTTGATTTTTGGGGTGTTTTGAGACCGAGAGGTGATAAATACCCGAGCACTGAAATTAATGTCATGAATATACGTAGGCTAGAGATAGTTACGGTATTTGTGTGATCACTGTGATTTTTTGATTTATTTGTATTTGATTAATGTAGGATTTGAGACTGAGAAGTGATAACCCATTAATCAGATAAACTACGCAATGCTCGAGAGAGATTGTGTTAAAATTTAGTGAAATCGATCATCAACATAGGAAGAATATTTATGAATGTAATTGCGAAGGACTGAAATAAATATTGTCTTGGTGAAATCGTAGTACCTAGGCTTTTATCAATTTGATTTAATCTTAGTTTATTTGTTTTGCTATTTTAATTTAGTTTATTTTAATTGTTTTAGTCATTTATTTTAATTGCAATTATTAAAAATCATAAAAACGTGTGTTCAATTTAGAATTAAAATTAGTTATTTCGATTATTGATTACAAGTCCTCGTGGGTTCGACACTCTCTTTATCACTATATTACTTGTTGCGACTCGTACACTTGCGAACTATTTTTCACAACACTTTGTGGTCGTCGTGGTATTCCTCTGCCCTCTCTGTGGTTGCTCTGGCAACCACCTCTAAAGTTTGGCAAACCTCCCTCGGCACCTAAACTGTCTCCAAGGTTCGGCAAACTTCCTTCCGCTCCAATTACTCAAACCCAAAGGCGGTGTTGTATGCAAGTGGTAAAGAGAGCGATCATCGAAACGACCAACTTCATGCCCCTGCTTGAAACTTGAACTCAGCCCCAAAGGCGGTGTTGTATGCAAGTTGTAGAGAGAGCGATCATCGAAACGACCAACTTCATGCCCCTGCTTGAAACTTGAGAGAGCGATCAAGGGGCAATGTCACGTCCCTGCTGGGGCGTTATATCGCCTAGTGGGGCTTGTGTCGCCCCCACTCACAGAGTGTGGGGCGATATCACGCCCCAGCAAGGGCGTTACATCACCCATGCACAGTGACCTAAAAGGAACCTGTTTTAGTGAAGGCCATAGGAGGAAGATGATGAACAGTAAAAGAGTGTTGAACTGAAGAAGGAAGAGAATGAAAAGTAGAAAATTGATTAAGACTCTCTCTCTCCCCCATTGCTGATCTCTCTCTCTCACTCTCTCGCTTTCATCGATGTGCAGCAGTAGCTAGCAACGGTCTTAAAGACCATTGCTGCTCTCCCCTCCCCCCCCCCCCCCCCCCCCCCCCCACGTTGCTCTCTCTCTCTCTCTCTCTCTCTCTCGTCGATGTGCTCTGCTTCCTTTAGTAGGCCTAGCCAGCAATGCTGCAACGATATTATGACCGTTGCCCACCCCCTCTTCTTTTCCTATAAATTATTTTCCACCCTCTCTATTTTTTTCACCAATCTCTCTCAATCTCTTGAATTCATTCTTCAATTTGCTCTCAATACATTTGGTGCTCTCAATCTATTCTTCAATTTGCTTCAACAAGATAAAATTTAGTTTTTTTTTGCATATATTTACATAATTTTTAATTATATTTGTAGTTATACTAACTAAATTTTTTTACATTAATTTTTTTGTAGGTTTCGTATACGTGGAGTTGATCAATTCACACAACCTACAAGCTTTTGTTGGACATTGGTTTTGTGGTATCATTTTCTTATTTGAAATTTGTTTTAAAAATTTATTTTTAATAGTTATGGATCCACATAATTATAATATTGATGTTGATATTGAGAAAATTAGATAAATAAATTCTGCATTTTCAATAGGGCAATCATCTGCACAAGCATCCACTTAATTACCTAAAAAAAAGAAACAAAATGTCTGAAGTATAGAAATATTTTGTAACGAAAGAAATTAAAATTGGTGAAAAAGTATAATCTAGAGTTCAACGCAACCATTGTATTAAAATTTATGCGTATATTTCCAGTAGTTCAACTAACTCACTAGGTAGGCATTATAAAAAATATTAAAGATGGTATGAAATATATTTCGCCTCATATTGAAATAATTAGATCCGCAATTTCTTATATAATTGGATATAATTCGAGACAACAAGAATATAGAGATTTTAATAAAGCTGCCCAACTTAAACCACAAAAATTAAAAACCGATGTAGATAATAGGTGGAATTCTACTTTTTTAATGTTGGAAAATGCTAGACCATATTGGTAAGTTATTTGTGCTTTTATTAATGAGAAAACACCAAGTATTAATCTTGATAAATCTAGTTGTGATATAGCTAATATATTTCTTGATTTTTAAAATCATTTTATGATGCTACAAATGAATGTTCGGAAATTTATTATCTCACTTTTCATCTTGTTCTCTCAATTTTTATAAACTTAACATGTAATTTTGCACAATATCTATATATAAATGAATTTAGGGATATACTTAATAAAATGAAAACAAAATTTAAAAAATATTAGTTTGACATTCCTTCTATATTTTGTTATGTATATATAATAGATTCTAGATATAAATTAAGAAGAATATGTCTCATGATTAACAAAATTATGGCTTTTGCAAGGGTAAGGAGCCTTGGAAAGAATTTCGTTTTATGGGCCGAAAGCTTCACCTAGAGGGGCCCAACAACAATTGAAATTTAATTTTAGACAAGGCGAGATTTTTCAGATACGAGCGTGTAATTGTGGACCCCACTCTGTCGGGGAAACAGAAGTCGTTGTCTGTCAGTCACGGTCCACGTGCTTGACCATTTCAGCCAAGAAAGCGTGTCTAATTGTGATTGGGTGGAGGACTTTGACGCTTAGCTCCTGAGGATCTGGTTGATGGGCTTGCCAAACCTGTACTTGTATCCATCAATGAAGTACACTTTCCCATCTCCTCAATCAATTAACAGAAACATATAAATTAAAAAAAAAAAAAAAAGACAAACTTTGAATTATATTCTTATTTCTCCCAAATTGGTCAAGCTTTTTTTTGAAAAATGCAGTCATCCATTCATCGCCAATAGCTTTTTAATGATCTTATTATTATTATTTTTAAAGTGATCATAATTGAGACGTGTTGATTCATGGTCATCAAATGGACGCAATCTGTTGATTCAGGGTCATCAAATTCGAGTCTTGTCTGACCTTGAATCAGGTGAAATTTGTTTTTCACAGATAAATTGTCCTCGTGTGTCGTCTTTGAATATGGAGTCAACGTCGTGACTAGTGACAAATATAAAAATACTGATAATTTTGTAAATAAAGTTATAGTACGAGCATCACGACGATAAAAGAAAAAAAAAATTAGTCAGCAGGTCGACCCCGAAGAAGTCTTAATGGCTCAAGATGTTATAGTTTATTATCTTTTATTAACATGTCAGTTAACTTTAAGAAACACATGAGACTACATCATCCCACACTAATATATTCTTTGACCTTTCAACAACCAAGATATAGTAACCCAAGACATGCTGATGTAATGATGGAACTACGTGGACCTCACCCTGCCACACTCAAAGATTGTGCAACCTTTCATCGACCAAGCTTTAGTACCCCTAAATTTGTTGATTCGGCTTTCACCGGTAGGAAATGCCGCCCAAGATGTCATGGTCGAGTCCTCTGCAAACTAAAAATCCAAGCTTCTGGATTCCCGATGTAAGAAGCGAGCGACCACATACTTAACCTTTGTAATCTAGTTGGAATGCAACGCTCAATCGAATTTACTTGATGTCCTAAAGTAGGAACTTATACGCTAACATTAAAAACATGCAATTCAAACTTAACGAATAATAAAGATTAAACATGTACTATTCTAATTTACAACTACCAATAATCGAATAACAAGATCAAAATAAAATGTGAAACTAATACTCATAGATAATTTACAAGTCTTATTATATAAGAGACTTTATATAAATTAATTTACATACATTGTCATACTAAAAAAAATAGAAGAAAAGTTAAAACAAAATACTCTTCTAGTCCCATGTTGTGTCAAACTCATCAAATCAATTTGTTTTTACTTTTATTACTTGAGTTCCTACCATCTGATTCTGAAAAATAGGAATGGACCTAATATTAGGAATATTAAAACTAAGCAAATATCAAATCTAATTATGTACAAACACACTACATGGTTCATCCTTAAAACCTTTGTTTATTTTTAAAAATTTATCATCCACTCATGCACACAGATAGCTCATGTCTCATGTGTTTTATAAAACTCTCTAGATATTTTGAACCGATGTCTAGTCTCAATTGTGTGTCACATTTCTCTGTGTAAAAAGTGTACAATACATAGATATGAATGCTTAGACATGTGGTATAGATAATCATAGCTGAAATATATTCTATCCTGATGTGCACCTAACCTCATGAACACTTTAACCTAGAGTGCAACTCATCAACATGCACTTGATTTCCATTCATATACACAATGATATGCAGTATGAATGTAATCTAATTGCTATGCAATCCACGCACAAGCCATGCAGTGATTTTATGAAGCAGTGCATATAAATTTCTCATTATTAAGTACTATTTTAATATGTTTATGAATACTAATATGCATTTTCATAATTTGTAATTTGTATAGCCAACGAAGATATGCAGTTACAATCCCATTAAATGTGTACATATCAATCATATCAAACATACTCTCTGAAGATATAGGGTTTTGCGACTCAATGGGAACTTATGGTCACTTCTCTTCTATTTACAGGACTACATACGTCACACAATATATATATAGTAAGATATATTGAATTCTAATGTGATCAATAATATGTCCTATCATACTACCTTTATGCATAAATAATCACATGATGTATGATTTACGCATCCATTCTATGCATGAATGCATAATACATATTAATAATGCATATCATATGAACCACAAAAATCTTGTATCTAACAAGAAAAATGATGCATGATCTATGTTCATCCATGTATCTAGACATTCTCTAATTATGTCTTAAATTTCATGAAAAAGTTATACGAATAACATCCAAAATCACAAATTTTAAGTAAAGTAGATTGTCTAGACATTGCAGCCCTCTGTCTAGGCGTTGTAGTCCCCAAACAGTAACTTGTTTTGTGATTTAGAGCATTCTAGTGTTGATAATCTGTTTCTCACATTTTTACCATCCAAATACTAGCACTACAGTGCTCCAAGCCTGTTTCCATAATCCTAAACGCATCATCATCCAACAACCAATCTATGATCATATAACCATGACATATAATCATCAAAATAGCTTTTACTCTATCCAAACTAGAACCAAGCATTATAACCCATCAATTCTCTCCTAATTGTGCAACATAATTTAATAAATCACCAAGGCTACAATTCAGGCTACAATTCTCACTGACCAAGATTCATCAATTTTGATTTAGCCAAATCCAACCAGCTTCAGCAATAGATATAACATAAATATTCAAACATGTTAGAATTTTTACCTCTTAGATCTTGTTATCCTTTAACTTTCAACGCTTCTTACCAAAGGAATACTCTTTGAATATAGAATAACTTTGCTTTTGATGCCAAGATCCAACTCTCATTCTTTCTCATTGCTTTTTCTCCATTTCTTTTCTCTTTTCTTTTATTCTCTCTTTCACCATAAAAATTGTTGATTCTCAACCTTTCTTTCTATTTCTAAAAGACTGCTAGGGGTAAAATTACCCTTTATCTATTTTATCTTTCTTGAATTTCTATTTTACCCTTTTGTTTATGCATATTTTAAAAAATGCATTATTTAATTATAATTAAAGTGAATTAGATTAACGTAATTAATGTTAATTATTTTTAACCTATTCACTATGATTAATTTAATTAATCACGATTAACCTTAGTTACTTTTAAATTGCACTTTAATCCCATAATTATTCATGAATTTTAGAGTACCTGTTATCTCCCTACTGGCCCAAAATTTTTATTTCATAACATGTTTCATCATGTTAAAGATAGTATATATCACCTACTTTGTGCTTCTCAATTCCTATTCGAGCATCTGTTATTAATCGCTTGAAATCAAAGTTCTAATTCAACTATTTCTCCATGCATTGTGTTGACATCATACATTATGATTTTTTATCTTTATATCTAATTGACTTAATTTCAAAGTTAGTTTCTAGTTTGTTTTCCTTAAATGATTTAGGACTATAAGCGCAATATCTTTTTCAATTAACCTTGAGCTAGATCTCAAAACACTCAAAATGGAAGAACTTATTGGATCCCTCATGACACATGAGATTACCACGAAGACAAATGAAAAAGAGGAGTAAAAAGAAAATAAAATTTCGAAGAAAAAAGACATTGCTCTTAAAGCCTTATCAAGTAACAAAGTTAAATCCGAAAAGGAAGAAGATGAGGAAGAGATTGTCTTCGTCACAAGAAGATTTAGCAAGTTTCTCCAATGAAAAAAGTGAAAAAGAAAGAAGTTCACAAAAGGATATAGACTTCAAAATGAAAGGAAGCCACCTACTTTGATTGTAGGAAATTAGGACATTTCAAAGCCGATTGTCCTCAAGCCAAAAAAAGCACCCAAAACTTCAAGAAGAAAGCAATGAAAGCCGCTTGGGAAGATAGCGAAGTGGACACATCATCCGAGGATGAGAAAATTGCTAATATGTGCTTTATGGCAAAAGAAAATGAAGTAAATGACTCCTTTAGTAATTTGGATTATGATGTTGATGAGAATAAATTGATTGATGCTTTCAATGATTATGTTGAGCAATTTAATTTACTCAAATCTAATTATAAAGTGTTACAAAAGGAGGATGTTGATATTGTTAAGAAGCATGCAATTAAAACATCTTCGTTGGAAAAGGAAGTTAGTGATTTAAAAAGCAAAAGTCTTGATTTAAGCAATATTGTAATTAAATTTACAAATGGCATTAAAAAATTAGATATGTTTTTGGAAAAATAAATAGTTACATTTGATAAGGCTTACAAAAAGTTTGGTTGAGTTTTTTGAAAAGAAAAAGGCATACAAAAAGTGTTTTATTAGTCCATCTACTTGTAACTTATGTAATAAAATTGGTCATAAGCTCCTTTACATGTCCATTGAAGTCATTTGAGAAAAAGTTGTCTTCTAGTGTGATGTTGGTTCCTAAAAGAACCAAGACTAACCATCATGGATTCAAAATGATTTGGGTACTTAAGAGAAACAATTAACTCTTCTTGTAAGTTGAAGGTTCTCCTATGAAAAATTTATGGTACCTTGATAATGGGTGTTCAAGGCATATGACATAAGATTCTTCAAAGTTACCTCCATCAACATACTTTTTGAGGTAATCAAAAAGAAAAAAATCATTGGCATTGGAAACATATGTATTGCTTCTAACCTTATTATTGAAAAAAATTTATTGGATGATGGGTTAAGCATAGTTTATTGAATATTAGTTAATTATATGATAACACATAAGAGATATAGAGTTATTTTTTAATCAACTATTTACATGATTGAGGATAGCTCAAATGGAAAGGTTTTGTTTATTTGTTATAGAAATGAAAATGTCTACACTGTTAATTTAGAAAATGTTTCTTCTTTTGATGAAATATATTTTTCAGCAAATTCTTTTATTGATTGTTGTTCTTGATATAGAAGATTTAGTTATGTTGGTATGGATACTCTAGCTAAGATTTCTAGAAACAACTTTGTTAGAGGCCTTCCAAAAATATCATTTGAGAAGAATAGAGTTTATGATGCTTGTCAAATAGGGAAGCAAACTAAGAGTTCATTTGTTTCAAAAAGCATTGTTTCATCTTTCAAACCTCTCCAACTTCTTTTATGGACCTTTTTGGACCATCTAAAACCACTAACTTAGGAGGTAAGCATTATGTCTATGTTATTGTTGATGATTTTTTTAGGTTCACATGAGTGTTCTTTCTTAGGACAAATGATGAAATCTTTGATAAATTTCTAGCTTTAGGAAGAAAATTCAAAATGAAAAGGATCTCTCTATAGTTGTTATCTCTAGTTATCAATGTGGATAATTTGAGAATGAAAGTTTTGAGATTCTTTGTAAAAAATGCAGTATTGAGCATAATTTGTTATCACCTAGAACACCTCAACAAAAGAGTTGTTGAGAGAAAAAATAAGTTTCTCCAAGAGGTAACTAGGATCATGCTCAATGAGAATAATCTTCCTAAATATTTGGCTTGAACCCGTTACAACCACTTGCTATGTTTTTAATCGAGTCTCCATTAGATGAGTTCTTAAGAAAACATCTTTTGAGCTTTAAAATGGTAGAACTCCAAATGTCAAATATTCTAGAGCTTTTAGGTGCAAGTGCTTTATCTTTAATACAAAGGATAATTTAGTCAAGTTTGACTCCAAGAACGACCATGAGATATTTCTAGGTTATGCCCTAACTAGCTGTTAGTTGTGGAAGAATCTATGCATGTAACATTGGATGAAATATCACAATCGTCAAACATTCAGGAGTAAAATGATGATTTATAAAGGATATGAATTTTCTAGTTTTAGGTGAAAATGTTAATACAAATCATGAGAGCACATCTCTAGATCTTCCTCCTAAAGAATTAGAGACTACTCCACTTGAGAATGTCACTGCCTAAATATTGAAAGTATGCTAAGAGTCATCTTATAGATGACATTTTAGGAAATCATTCCCTAGGAGTTAAAACTAGAGCATCGCTTAGAAATTTTTGTGCAAATATAACTTTTATTTTTCAAATAAAACTGAAGAATTTTGATGAAGCCGAAATAGATGAAAATTGGATTATATCTATGCAAGAAGAGTTAAACCAATTTGAAAAGAACAATGTTTGGGAACTTGTTTCAAGGTCAAAAGACGACTCTGTAATTAGAACCAAATGGGCGTTCAAGAACAAACTAGATGAAAATGGAGTTGAGTTAGAAACAAGGCAACATTGGTTGGAAATGTTATAAATAAGAATGAGAAATTGATTTTGAAGAAACATTTGTTCCGGTAGCTAGACTAGAATCTATTAGAATGTTTTTAGCTTTTGGATGTTTTAAAAATTTTACCATATATCAAATGGATGTAAAGAGCACATTTCTCAATGGGTATATTATAGAAGAAGTCTATGTTAAGCAACGATTGGATTTTGAAGTATATGATAAGAATGATCATGTCTATAAGTTTAACAAGGCTCTTATGATCTTAAACAAGCACCTAGAGCTTGGTATGAGAGATTAAGTTTCTCCTAGATAAGGTTTCAAAATGGAAACGATTATACTTTATTTACTAAATTGAAAGCAGAAAACATACTTATTGTTTAAATTTATGTTGATAATATTATTTTTTATGCATCAAATAATTCTCTTTGTAATGAGTTTGCTATAATGATGCAAAGTGAATTTGAGATGAACATAATGAGTGAATTAAGATATTTTATTGATCTTCAAATTAAGCAATCAAATGATGATATTTTCTTAAATCTAGAAAAATATGTTAAGAAGTAATTTAAAAATTTTGGATTAAATAGTTCAAAACCATCTCATACTCCCATGAGCACCACTACTAAATTGGACAATGATGAAAACGGAAAAAATGTAGAAATGAAGAAATAACGTGGCATGATGGGTTCTCTTTTGTATTTAACCGCAAGTAAACCCGGTATTTTCTTTAGTGTGTGCTTATGTGCTAGATTTCAAGTATCTTCTAAGGAATCTCACTTAAATGAGGTAAAAAGAATATTTAAATATTTAAGTGGAATATTCGATTTGGGCTTATGGTTTACCAAAAAAAACTTCTTTCAACTTAGTAGGATATTCTGATTCTCATTATGCCGGTAGCCTAGTTGATAGAAAGAACATAAGTGGTACTTGTCAATTTTTTGGAAAATCTTTGGTATCTTGATTCTCTAAGAAAGAAAACTCTGTGACTCTTTCAACGACTGAAATGAGTATATAGCCGCCAGTAGTTGTTGTGCTCCAATTCTTTAGATGAAGCAAATTTTAGAGGACTATGATTTATCTTATGAGAAAATTCTAATTAGATGTGATAGTACTAGTGCGATTAACATCTTAAAAAATCATATTCAAAACTTTCGCACAAAACACCATGAGATTATATATCACTTCATAAGAGACCATGATCAAAAGAGAGAGATATCCTTGGAATTTGTAAATTCCAAAGATCAATTGGCCGATATTTTTACCAAGCTTCTAGATGAAGCAACATTAACTAATATCAAAATCCCATTAGGGATCATTAGACTAGATTCAAGGACAATTTGATGATTGAAAGATTAAGAAATTTTTTAAAGTTTCGAGTTGTTTGTTGTCTTGAGAATGGTGGTTTGCATCTGATCGCGGAGCCCCGCGTCAGATCAAGGAGTTCCGCTTTCGAAAGTAGGAGACCATTTCCATGTTTTTAAAAGAAAACTCGGACCTCCTTTATTTCATCTGCTTCTTAAATCAAAAATCCCTCTCATCCCCTAGCAACTTCTGGCCTCTCCTCTGATCTTTTGTGGTATTTATTCGACCAATTTTTGGCGACACTCAAGTGCAATTTTGCCCCCACCACTCTCGGCGACGAAGAGTTCTTCACCCACTGTGTAACCTCTCCTTACACCACTCCTTTTAGTGTTCACTTCAGCGGTTAAGGTTCGAATCCTCAGTCAAAATTATGAGCTCCAGGATCACTAAACCCACTCCTAAGAGAAAGGCAACCACATTCTAGGGCAATTTGTCCAAAGCTCACCCTCTAGTTGTGGAGTATTTCGCTCAGATTTTCGGGCAAAATCAAACAAAAATAAGTATGAAAATAAGACTAAATAACACTCTATTATTTTGTCAAGAACAATAAATTTTTCAATGTTTAGATTCTTGGAAATTATATAAATGTTTGATAATGCTGGTTTGAGTGGGTTGTGCAATCTTGGTGCAAAATGTTATGAACAAATTATCAAGTTATTTTATGCTAATTTGAGTGTGGGAACTTATATGATATCTCTTCAATCCTACATACTTGGTCAAGAGATAAATTTTGGTACATGTTTAGTAAATAAGTTGATTGGTTTTTCTTCAGATGAGGAATGTGACAGATATTATCACTCCTCGAGAGACCCCATGTTTATCCAAGATGGAGAAGGACACAATGTCCATCGGAAGATCCATATGACTCCTGATATTGCTGGTTTCTACAAACAGAAAGCAAAAGAATTAACACCAAGGCTATAATTATTCATCATATTATCTCCTATACTATTCTTTCTTTTAATGGGCATCATGATCATGTCAGTTACATGGATCTGTATTTGATGGAGAAACTCTACAATAGGAAGAAATTTGAACCGAGTTACATCATTCTTTGTCATATGTCGGATGTTCTCACAAACTAGTCCAAGAATCTGCTCTGTTATACTCTACTCTAGAAGATTTTCTCACACTTTAGGATCAACATCCTTCCGAATGACCATGTTAGAGAGGAGAAGCGAACTGACGTATTTAATCATATCCCTCTAAAATGGATTGAGTCTGACAGAGATTGGATCCTCAAAAATGTTGGTTCAGATTGACTTCTAGAACCTAAAGATCCTCAAGTTGAGGAAGAGTCTACTTGTCACGACCCGGGAGAGGGCCTAACAGAAACGCCAGGTTATACGATCAACCTCAGGGAGGTCCACCGTCTAACCTAAGGCTAAGTGCGGAAGTTTAACGCTTAGGATCAGGGGTAGAAACTAGAATCGGAGGTGGAACTAGAGCACCGCTCACCCAGTTCCGCAAAGCCTCCACTAGAGCAGAAATTGAGCTAGGGTACTAGTCAATATTATGAGGAACTCTACCTCATAGCATTGCAACACCTCGGAAGAACAAGAGATCGTACCACATTAGCATTTTTCATTAATCATTCACCACATGTATTCTACTAACTGCTTATACTTGTTCTCAAACATTTGTCACTAAGAGGACCATGGAACCTTCTGCTCTGATACCAAAAATTTCTGTCACGACCCGGGAGAGGGCCTAACAGAAACGCCAGGTTATACGATCAACCTCAGGGAGGTCCACCGTCTAACCTAAGGCTAAGTGCGGAAGTTTAACGCTTATCCAGAACCTCCTCGAAGCAACAAACATAGGAGAGTACAAACAATAGCAGAAATACAAGATAAATGGAAATATAATTACATGCCAAAGTAAGGTACAATCTCAAATGTTCATTTACATACTATGTAAAGCTGCCAAAATAAAAGGTGAGATTCAAGGGAAACCAACAGGATAGAGCTCACTTCCTAGCCTTGCTTCCTGAAAAGGGAAAGTCGATAAGGTGAGTGACAAACTCAGTATAAGATGTTATACCTACCACTATTCTACATAATGGGGCGTATAGACAGGAAGAATAAGTCACGCTAGGACGATCAGTGCAATACCCCTAGAAGGGCCAAGATAACACTAGACAGGGTCTTGCCAGGGAAAGACAAGAGACTCCATCTAGGAGAGGTCCCATAACCCCTCACCAAGACGATTGGGGGGGGGGGGGGGGGGGGGGGGGGGGAAACCGCGCAATGATTTTCCCAAACCAGGAGGGATCCAATAACCACTTTTCGTGGGCCATCGCGGAAACCGCCCAATGGACTTACCAAGCCAGAAGGGGTTGGATAACCACTCCCTGTGGGCCATCGGGGCAGGCATTAGGGCACATCATGCAGGGTCTCATAGGAAAGAGAAAAGATCAACCACTAAAAGGGGCGGACCTCTCAGCCATTTGTAGGGCGTACTGCACATTCCACCTATTTACAGGGGATACCCTTCACCTATTCGCAGGGGGTGAACCCTTCACCTATTAGCAGGGGGTGTACCCTTCACCTATTAGCAGGGGGTGAACCCTTCACCTATTAGCAGGGGGTGTACCCTTCACCTATTAGCAGGGGGTGTACCCTTCACCTATTAGCAGGGGGTGAACCCTTCACCTATTAGCAGGGGGTGTACCCTTCACCTATTCGCAGGGGGTGTACCCTTCACCTATTAGCAGGGGGTGTACCCTTCACCTATTAGCAGGGGGTGTACCCTTCACCTATTCGCAGGGGGTGTACCCTTCACCTATTAGCAGGGGGTGTACCCTTCACCTATTAGCAGGGGGTGAACCCTTCACAGAAAGGCCGCGATAACACCAGGCAGGGCCTCATAGGGAGAAGAGAAAAGGTCAACCACCAGGAGGGACGAACCACTCAGCCCTGGACCACCGGGACACACGCGCTAAGGCACACCAGGAGGGACGAACCACTCAGCCCTGGGCCCAAGGGGACCACGCAGTGGATTTATAATACCGGGGTAGCAACGAACAGACACTGGCCAGGTCAGGTAACTGGTCGATCATACTCCGATCCCATCCGCCTATTCCAGGGTGCGTACCCTACTTCCGCCTATCCTTGATCTATGATCACTTGGGACACGGGGACCCTTGGAAAATGGGGACGTGTGTATAAACCATCAAAATGAAGGAGAAAGAGCTGGGTGGTGACTGAAAGTGTTGCCCACACACAAAAACTGAAACTCTGGAAGGGAGGAGATGGATGGTAAATATGAGCAAAGTAACAAAGTGATTGTGTGTGAAGTTCGGCCGAATATTAGTGGATTGAAAGTGCATGAAATATAGGAAAGACAATGGATCAAAGAATATGGAGGTGAAAGTGGTGTTTGTGCAACAGGAAGAAAAAAAAATGAGATGAAGGAAGGAAATAAAATAAGTGATGTGTGTGAAATGATGACCAAATGGAAAAAATAGACGACTGCTGAATGGAGAGGAAGATGGAATGCCATGGCGGACCCGGGAGCTATCTTACGTTGAGCTTTTGGGTGCACATTTTCCGTAGGAAACGATACCGTAGGTCTAGGTTTTCTTCCTTGAAACCCTTAAAGCTCAAGAGAGCAAGGTGAGGAAAAGATAGAGTTTAACCCTAGCAAACTTAAGATAGGGTAACAATGGAGAGCTACCCACCGATTTAGAAAACTGCGGATTTCAGAGGACTTCTACTCTTCGGTTAGAAATAGAAATTCTATAAAATGGCAAAAAGTTGGCACAAACACCAATGCCAGCTTAAATTAGAATCCTATGGTGGATGACAGGGTTTGGCATTGGAAGGGTGCACAGCTTGAGCCATAGGATGAAGTCTTGATCAGCCGCTAGGGAGGTGCCATCCCGCGCGCACAGCATTGGAGAGGGCTGCCCAGCGCGCCATTGGTGGTCCAATAGTGTGTGCCTCATCAACGGCGCAGAAGATCTGCTGTTCGCGCCACGCGGCGATTCAACGCTGCTCATTGCTGGACAGCGCACACCTCATATGATCGACAAACTACCTGTATGTGCCACTGCTGACTCTGTGCGCGCCTGCTCGGTGTCCTCCTGCTTGCCTGCGCGGCCAGAACCAGCCCCATTGATCTGGGGGGAGCAGGCTTAGCCATGGATGAGATTTTGCTAAGTCTTTGATCCGTGCCACTAAACCACTTCTAACTGCAAAAATCCATACCTTAGAGTGGGCTCTCTTGGACTAAGTTTCTTAAGGTCCAATTTGTTGAGGGGCTTTTTTTTTGAAGGTTAGGTCAATGCACCCCATCATCCCACCAACATACATCTAACACTAACCAAACAATACTAAGGCAGATGCAATCTATAATTAAATCCATACAAAAAAGGCTAGAGTAGCCAATAAGTCATAACCAAAAATTACATCAATCTCATGGGCCATGAAGACAATTCCCATGGGCCAAGTGGTAAATCATTCCAAGTGATCCAATAGCGAGGCTCCAACACACGATAAATTCCGCAAGAAAAAAAAAATTCATTAGAATAAAATGCTTTGTTGTTTAAGGGCCTGAGAACTGTGATCTAGTTTTTGGTCCGTGGGCATGTAAATTCTGTGCGGTATTGGCATTGTACACGAACTAGTTGTAGTCTCGCACTAATTAGTGGGGAGACATTGATGTACGCAGTACTCAAGGAATAGGGTAAAAGGGCCAGATATACCTTCAAAAGTCAGTGACTAACCGTTAAGTCGCTGTTGTCGTTTCAGCTTTTGCGGATAACGAAGGTAGGAATAGTTCGCTCTATCTACAGGGGAGATTTTGCTTTTCCCCCATAACTGCTTTCATTTAAGGCTGATCCATCAATGCCCGTTATTTGACTTTGCCGCATTCTCATCAGAAATGACTTTGATTGGTCGTAAGGCGACCGATCCCGTGATTGTCACTTTGACTCCCTCTTACACTCTCTCGTTCTTCATGACCTAAAAAGAAAGAGAATCTCTATATGAGAAGCGAAGATATCAAGCCGGGGATGAAGGCTTATATGTCGTACCTTCATCGTATACAAAATTGTTTCGGGATCTTGAGTCCTTTTCCTCTCCTTGACTGTATTAGTCGAGCATCTTCCTCTAAAGGCTCTCAATATCCTGAACTTGTCTAAGTCCAACATCTCTGGTTGCGGAGAAGGTTCTGTGTAACACCCCGGTATTACGGGATTTTATATATCTAATATTAGTGTCTTTTTATAAATCAGTCAAATTAAGTAGTTTTTGTGACAGAAAATTTTAATAGGGGGGGAGCCCTAGCAATAAATTGAAATTTTCGGTGAAATAAGGAAATTTAAGAAAACGATCGATAATTACATAACGGACCTAAGCGAATAATGAAATAGAAAGGGCAAACTAGTAATTTTTATGTTAAATTCCCTTAATAACACAATTTCCCCCTCCATAGTCAAGTCTCATTTTGGCCAAGTGTTTTTCCAGAGAAGCTTTATGGCGACTTCTCCTCCTCCATGGGTGTTCTTAACATTTCAACCGATCCTACTCCGATCGTTCGCTGTTCTTCACGATTTCTTCCTGAGAGCGGCGCAATAGGTAATATTCTAGATTTTCTCGGGCGGTAGTTTCCAACTTTAAGTTGGTTAAACGATTAGGGTTTCATTAGGTTTTCATGTAAATTAGCTGGGTCTTATGTTAAAAAAGTTAGATACGCTTATTATGATTATTGAATGTATTTGGGCGAAATAATAGATTGTGTTGGTGTTTTAGTTGAAATTGGGTATATGAGCTTTGAGAGAACTCCATTAATGGACGGTTTAGGTAATCGAAGCACGAAATTGTCTAGTAAAAGCCTCAATGAGTTAAGATAGGGTTTTAGGAAATTTTCTTTAGATAGGAGTTTTGTTAGTCTCGAAATTCTGAAGTTTCTAGGCCGATTTTATGTGGTTTCTATGAATTGACTAGTTGAAACAATGCTGTGGATGGAGCTCCGGTGTGCTAACGACGCGACGGAATACGTCTTCGTGATTGTTGGCCGATTTGGCTCCTACCCAAGAGTTTGACATGCATTGAATATGGTGAATTCCGTAGTTTTAGAATAAGTGGTGGGTAAATAGGTGTATGTCATAGTGTTTTTCTAAGATTAGTCATTTTTTTTTATGTTAGCTAGAGATGTGTAAATGAACTATACTGCATCACGCTCTTCAACAATAACATTGAAAATGAGTTTCCTCCGTGTGTTTATGGAAAAGAAATAAGATAATGAAAAATACGAATGCACGTAATCACGGTCACGAGCCGGGTGGGTGGGTTTCCAAACATGGTTGTCCAGTAGGTGAAGACTGTTTTTCTCCCGTAGATGGAAAAGGCGCGGTCTAAACGCCAAACGTGCCATCTCCATCTGGGAAGAGAGGACTCGAGACATCCCGTTGATGTAACTAAATGATCAAGGACTGCATTATTGTTATGAAAGACATATGCACAGCATGCATTGCATTTGCGTTGAATTACTGGCCTTAGCTCACGCAGAATGTCTCAGAGGGTTGTAGGTGATATGAACAAGAGTGAGGATGATGTCCTCCGCTTGAGGGAATGCCGTGTTTGTTGATGGAGAATGCTCCGTGGGAGTGCGCTGGCGCAGTACGTGCTATGGACCCGTGGAGAAAAGGTTGTATAGGTATTTTGACACGATCGGCTTAAATGAATTGCGAAAATGAATAGATAGTGCCTTTGATGATAGTTTGGAGAATTTACGTTTTTGGTTTGGTGAAAATGGCCGGGATGTTTTGTGAAACGAATGTATAAAATGTGCTAAGTGCATAGTTTTATTAAACGTTTACGGAACTGCTTGGATATGTTTAAACGTAGGTATATATTCAGTTTTTAAATGGATCCACGCAATTTTTGATGAATTTTGCTTCATTTCTAATATGTTTTGGTTAGGTTTTGGATTATGATTGAAATGGAGAGAATAGAAAGGTATGAGGGTAGATGAGGTTATAGGTAGATTATTAAACTGAGATTGTGGGTTGATGGAGGAAATGGTGGGGCTGGTTTTAGTGAAGTGTGTGTGTGTGTGTGTGTGTGTGCGTTAGCTTTTCTTCACGATTTAATCTTCGAGCGGCTCATAGGAATAATTCTAGCGTTTCAGCTTAGTTTCCAACTTTAGGTTGTGTTTAAAATGTAGTTAGGGTTTTCATTAGGTTTTTGTTACTTAGACGGGTTGGTTATATCAGAAAATATAGATATGCTCTTTAATGATTATTGGACATTATTGGGCGAATAATAGATGTGTTTGGTGTTTTAGTTGAAATAGGGTATATGAATCTTTGGAGAACTCCATTAATGGAGGTTTTGCAACTCGAAGCACAGAAATTTGCTCGATAACTTACTCAATGAGTTAAGATAGGGTTTTAGGAAAAATTTTTTAGCTAGGCGTTTCGTTAGTCTTCGAAATGCGAGATTCTAGGACCATTTAATGATGGTTCTATGAATTGGTGTAGGTGAACAACGCTCCTGGGTGGAAGCTCGGCTCGTGTGCTAAGGACGCGAGGTAAGTGTCTTCGTTGCTTATTTGACCAATTTGGCCTACGACAAGAGTTGGAGGTCTTTGAAGATATTGGTGAAATTCTGAGTTTAGTTTTAGAATAAGTGCGTTTAGGTAATAGATGTATATGTGTAGTGTGTTTTCTAAGATTATTGAGTTTTTTTTATGTTATAGCTAATAGATGTGGCAATCTGGAATGTACAATGCATCATGCTCTTTCAAATAGAAAAACACACCCACATTTAATTTTTTTTTTTGTAAAATTTGTTCAAAAACACAACACAACAAAAAACCCCCCCCCCACCCTCCCCCCCCCCAAACATGAAAATAAGTTTCTAAACGTGTTTTATGAAAAGAAAGAATTAATGGAAGAAGCGAATGCAAGTAATCTGTGCAGGTCACGAAGAGTGGGGTTCAGACATGGCTGGCCAGTAGGTGAAGCATGTTTTCCACCGGTAGGATGAAACAGAGCTGTTCTAATCGCCAAACGTCCCCTCTCCATCTGGTGGAGTAGACCTCCGGTGACATCTCGTTATGAACTAAATGATTCAAAAGGACTGCGAATTTTATGAACGACACTATGACAGCATGACATTTGCATTTACGTAGATTTACTGAGCCTTTACAGTCATAGGAATGTCTCTATGTGTAGGTGAATTAGAACACAAGGTGAGGATGACGTTTTCTCCGCTGAGGAATGCAAAGTTGATGAAGAATGCTAGTCGGGAGTGCGCTGGAGCAGTCGGTGCCTATTTGACTTGTGGAGAAAGGTAGTTATTAAGTTTTGGAACGATAGGAGAGACTGAATTGGAAATGATAGATCGCTGCACTTTGTTGAACTTAGTTGGGAGATTTACGTTGAAAATGGCCGTTGGATAGTTTTGTGAAACAAGAATGTATGTAAATGTAGCGACCCGACCAAACGTACCCTATTGTCCGTTCTATATTTTTTTATCTTATAAACCTTAAGTTTCTCGTTTAAGCGGAAACCATTTTGAAAACTTTTGATAAAAACGTATTTAAGTTAAGAGAAAACTAGGAAAACAAATTAACTTCAACATAAAACAGAGAGAAAAATCGTTGGGGGCCAAAAATCGACATGGGTGGCAATAAAAGGGGCGACTCGATCCGGTGGCATGGCAGCCAATCGTAAACACCCGGTTACGGATTTATAATTCATAATAATAATGGCATTTTTATACTATTTCAAAGTTAAAGTACGTTTTGCAAGGCAGAAAGTGTTATTAGAATCCTAATGATTTATATGAATTTTTGGAGAAATACGTGATTTAATGGAGTTTCAAAATAGTTAAAACACGGGAGGGCAAAACGATAAAATGTTTTTGATAGGAATTGTTATTATTATTATTATTATTATGATTATTATTAATAAAACAATAGAATGGCTCGAGCCCATTCTGTTGTTCGCGAGTGCCCGACGAAGAAGGAGAACGAGACGAGGGTAGGGAGCGACGTTCGGGCGGCGACCTGACCACCGGCGATTCGACGCTCCTCCAACCAGACGACTCCGAGGAGTAGCTCCCGACTAGTCTTCGCGCACAAACCGAACGGTGAGCCCTATTCATGCCCTGTTTTCAGTTCGGTCGTGGCGAGGGTGACGAGCTTGTTTGGCTCCGATCACAGGCCTTTTTTGGTGGTCTTGGCTCGGATTGCCGGACATTAGGCCGCTTTAGTCGCCTGGCCATGGGGAGCCCAATTTGTCGAAATTTGAGTATGCCCAATTTGGGTATTTTGGTTTTTCTGTGAGTAGCCTCTGATTTTGGTTAGTTTATGTTAATTAGGTATGAGGGGGATTGATTGGAGAGGAATCGTGTGAGAATTGATGGAAATCGAAATGGGGTGAATTTCATGGAGAAGGGCAGTTCGGGTTTTTGGATATTTGACCTAGCTATGGTCGGTTGTTTTAAAATTCATTTTGACAGGTTAAAATAGGTTATTAGAGGAGGTACTGGCCGCTGGAATCGTTCGATTCCGATATCCGGTGCAAAAGTTATGCACATTTGAAGTTCAGGTCGATTTTTTTAACCGACCAAAATTAGTCGTCCGTTTAGTTAGGTTTTAGTTGTATTATGTCACGACCCGGGAGAGGGCCTAACAGAACCGCCAGGTTAATCGATCACCTCAGGGAGGTCCACCGTCTAACCTAAGGCTAAGTGCGGAAGTTTAACGCTTATCAGAACCCCTCGAAGCAACAAACATAGGAGAGTACAAACAATAGCAGAAATACAAGATAAATGGAAATATAATTACATGCCAAAGTAAGGTACAATCTCAAATGTTCATTTACATACTATGTAAAGCTGCCAAAAATAAAAGGTGAGACTCAAGGGAAACCAACAGGATAGAGCTCACTTCCTAGCCTTGCTTCCTGAAAAGGGAAAGCCGATAAGGTGAGTGACAAACTCAGTATAAGAGGGGGTATTACCTACCACTATTCTACATAATGGGGCGTATAGACCGGAAGAATAGTCCGCTAGGGACGATCAGTGCAATACCCCTAGAAGGGCCAAGATAACACTAGACAGGGTTCCTTGCAGGGAAAGACAAGAGACTCCATCTAGGAGATGTCCCATACCCCTCACCATGACGATTGGGGAGGGGGGGGGGTGGGGGACCGCGCAATGATTTTCCCAAACCAGGAGGGATCCAATACCACTTTTCGTGGGCCATCGCGGAAACCTGCCCCAATGGAATTGACCAAGCCAGAAGGGGTTGGAAAACACTCCGTGGGGCCATCGGGGCAGGCCCACATAGGGACAATCATGCAGCGGTCTATAGGAAAGAGAAAAGGATTGTCAACCCACCAGAAAGGGGCGGACCTTTCAGCCATCGTGGGGCGTATGCACATTCCACTATGTACAGGGAACCCTTACCTATTCGCAGGGGTGAACCATCACACATTAGCCAGGGGGTGTACCCTTCCACCTATTAGCCAGGGGGGTACCCTTCAAATATTAGCAGGGAATGAACCCTTCACCTATTCGCAGGGGGTACCCTTCAACCTATTGCAGGGGGTGTAAACCTTCACCTTTAGAAGGGGGTGTACCCTTCCCTATTAGAGGGGGTGTACCCTTCACCTATTCGCAGGGGTGTACCCTTCACCTATTAGCAGGGGGTGTACCTTCACCTATTAGCAGGGGTGAACCCTTCACCTATTAGCAGGGGTGAACCCTTCACAGAAAGGCCGCGATAACACCAGGCATGGCCTCATAGGGAGAAGAGAAAAGGTCACCACCAGGAGGGACCGAACCAACTCAGCCCTGGACCACCGGGACACACGCGCTAAGGCACACCAGGAGGACGAACCCTCACCCTGGCCAAGGTGACCACGCAGTGGGAATTTATAATACCGGGGACAACTAACGACACTGGCCAGTCAGTTAACTGGCGAGCATACTCCGAGCCCATTCCGCCTATTCTCAGGGGGCGTACCCTACATTCCGCCTATTCTCAGGGGGCGTACCCTACATTCCGCCTATTCTCAGGGGCGTCCCTATCCAACAAGCGTGGGGAGTACCCACACCATGGGCAAAACCCCCTGATACTCTTAGCATATGGGCCCAGCTAGAGTGCCCAACGGTTACCTCCAGTATCAAACGCCAAATGGCACAACAGAAATCATACATTTACAATATCGAATTTGGCATGTATAAAACTATCTGCATGCCAAACAATGACCAATCCCATGACAAATCTCAAATAAGCCCTTCTGCACAGACAAGTAAACATGGCATCTAAAATCCAAGAGCAGTATAAATCAGTGAAGTGTACCTATATGTACCGATTAGGTACTACGTAAATATATATCTCATACCTTGAGGCGAGTCCTCCTATCCTCGGTAGACTGTGCGCCTCGGCATAGTTTCGAACTCAGCATATCCTCCAAATCTGAGAGTCAAACACAAGGAAGGAACCCCGTTAAAATCCAATTGGGGTCAGAAACGTATACTACACCGGGCGAAAACGGTCCAAACGGCCCGAGTTGAATTTGGTTAAAGTCAAAGTTACGATCTGTCAAGTCAAGTCATGTCCGGTCAAAGGTCAAAAGTCAACGGTCCAAACGTTGATTTTGACTGCCTGCACTCAAATCACCGTCATGGTCAAGTCAACCGTTGACTTGACTGACCGTCATCAAAGCAGTCACTGTCAACGATCAAAAGTCAACCGTTGACTTTGCCTGACCGGTTCGGTTCGTGTCGGCCCTGGTTCGAGTCGGCCTGGTTCGGGTCGGCCGGGTTCGGGTCGGTCTACCGCGAACCAACCCAATCCAACTGGCTCGGCAGACCCGGCCCAAACCAAATCGGGTCGGGCCAGCAAGGGCTGGGTTGACCTGGCCCGATGGGCTGGGTTGACCTTGCCCGATGGGCTGGGCGACCCACCCAAGGGGGCCTAAGCCAAACCCGGCCCAGAATGCCATGGGTCGGGTCCAGCCTGACCCACACCGGATCGGGCTGGCCAAACCCGTCGCCCCCTCGCCCGGCCTGGTCAACTCGGCCTTTTGGGCTTGAGTCAACTCGTCCACAGCCCGAGTTGATCACCCACGGTCGATTGACGTCGACCGTCGGCCGCCGACGCCGGCGAAGCTCCGGTGAACCTCCCGACACACCCGCGCGAAAATTTCGAATTCCCAACCTGTTTTTCCGCCACAATATCGCTTCCAACACGTTCCTCGACTTACTAAAAAAAAAAAAAAAAAAAAAAAAAAAAAAATTTTATACAATGGTATCAGAGCCATTTTCATCTGTTCTTGATTTGAGGATGCTAAAGTTAATTTTGGTGTGATCCTAAAAAAAAATTTCTTCTGTTGATGAACCTTTACTCTGTTGCCCAGTTTTCTTTGCGATGAAATGACGATCACTATGTTGATGAGCGTAGATGTAACATGGTCAATGTTGAGGTAGATGCTGAAATCGCTAGATATAAAAAATTGGCAGAGTGGGAAATCAGAAGATGTCGTGGTTATGTTTGCTAGCTAAGTGTTCTAAACTTTCTAGAGGCATTAGCGAACGAGTGGTGAAATGGCCGACGATCGGCTGCTTACGTCGACCAAAGTGACGTCGATCGAAGGTTACGTCGACTGACGTTTACGTCGACCGAAGCTTACGTCGACCGAGGTTCGTCGACTGAAGCTTACACGACGAAGTACGCCATTGACCAAAGTTAACGCGACCGACGGTTACGTCGACCTAAGGTTACGTCACCGAAGCTGACGTCGACGAGGTACGCGACAAAAGTTAGGTGATCGAAGTACGCCCGAACCGAACTTAAGTCGCCGAAGGTTACGTCGGACCGAAGGCGTACATCGAACGAAGGTTGTGTCGACTGAAGCTACGTCGACGAAGATACCGTCGACGGACTTCGCTCGGTAGTTTGGGCAGAGATATGCCACTTGAAAGTAAGTCGACCGAAGGTTACGTCGACCCAACCCCGGTATTTTAGGTAATCGG
>CM039510.1:5598927-5669789 GCA_022432975.1 Begonia masoniana | reverse complement strand
TCGAAGATATGCGAATTCGATTCAAGCCTAGTTTGAGACATTTTACATCATTGTTATACGGTTGGTGCAGAGAAGGGAAGATGATGGAGGCTAAGTTTGTTTTAATACAAATAAAGGAGGCAGGTTTTGAGCCTGACATTGTTGTTTTTAATAATTTGCTAAGCGGGTATTCTCAGGCTGGCAAAATGACCGATGCTTTTGATCTTTTGAAGGAGATGAAGAGGAAAGGCTGCGACCCAAATGCAGCTTCTTATACGATTTTGATTCAGGCTCTTTGTGCGAAGGAGAGAATGGATGAGGCCATGAGAGTGTTTGTTGAGATGCAGAGGAGTGGCTGTGAGGCAGATGTTATAACTTTTACTACTTTGATTAGTGGATTTTGCAAATGGGGGAAGATTAAAAGAGGGTATGAAATTCTCGATAGTATGATACAGCAAGGTCATAGTCCAAGTCCAACGACATATTTGTATCTAATGGTTGCCCATGAGAAGAAGGAGGAGCTAGAAGAATGTCTTGAACTCATGAAGGAAATGAGGAAGATAGGCTGTGAGCCTGATCTTAGCATATACAACACAGTTATTAGATTAACATGCAAATTGGGGGAGATTAAGGAAGGCGTTAGGCTTTGGGAGGAAATGGAAGCAGTTGGGCTGTGCCCTGGGCTCGACACGTTTGTCATTATGATTCATGGGTTTCTCGTACAAGGTTGTCTGATTGAAGCTTGTGATTACTTCAAAGAAATGGTGGGGAGAGGTCTTTTGTCTGCTCCTCAGTATGGTACTTTGAAGGATTTATTGAATGCTCTATTACGAGCTGAGAAGCTGGAGATAGCTGAAGATTTATGGCGTTGTATGGTGACTAAAGGGTGTGAGATTAATGTATCTGCTTGGACAATTTGGATTCATGCCCTCTTCTCAAAAGGGCATGTAAAGGAGGCTTGTTCTTATTGCTTAGAGATGATGGATGCAAACGTAATGCCACAACCCGATACTTTGCTAAGCTAATGCGTGGCTTAAGAAAACTTTATAACAGAGAAATTGCAGCAGAAATTACAGAAAAGGTGAGAAAGATGGCTGCAGATAGACAAATGACTTTTAAAATGTATAAACGACGAGGAGAGAGGGATTTGAAAGAGAAGACCAAAGAAAAAATGGATGGAAGGAAAAGGCGAGCTCGCAGACGGCAGTGGGGCGGATTGCGATCCAGTGCTAAAACTCTGTAGTAGGTGCACCATTTTAAGGAAATCTCTTTCTCAAGTATTTTACATCTCTTGCGTCAATTTTTTTTGTCATTTTTCATAATAATTTGAATGGTTTTTTTTTTTCTTTTTTTCTAATTTGGATGTATATCTGCATGGGACGATAAACATGTATTTTGTGGAGACAAATAGTCATTTTTTGATTATTCTAATCAAGGAAGGGAAGAGAATAAGCACATCTAACATAGGTTATCTCTCAATTTAAATTAGCTTGGATGAGTTTAGAATCAATGCAAAAAGTACCAGATGCTTTAGGTATATATTTTTGTGCCTTTTCACTTACTGACAGTACACAGTAGATTATAAACTACCATTGAAAGATGCCTTGAATTTACATTAAACTAGCTGGAGATGTAGAGTTTTATTCATGCTTGGTGCAATGGAAAATTTCAATTTCGTTTCTTAGTCGACATAAACTCATTTGTGTTTCTATTTCATATTTTGATCAGAATTTGATTGGGTTATTCTTCTCCATGTTAAATTGCAATATTGAAGAGAAGGGAATGAGTGCTCATCATCTGGGAAAGTTGCTTCAAGTTGTAAGGTATTTTGTTTTATGTTATCGGGTTCGAGTTCATTAATCTGATTTGTTCACAAATTTCCATTGAACAATTCTTAATATTGCTAGTATAATCAGTAAAAAATAATCTACTTCACTCATCATTCAAATCTTTTGCTTGAATGATTCTTCATAATGCATGTTTAATCAGTAAAAAACTATATATTTGCTATATCTTTCTTGTTGACCTTATGATAATGGTAGTCGTGGCAAATACTGTAACCAGATTAGAACTTTCAGCAATTGTTTCTTTCTAGGACCTGCCATATATGGCTTTGCTGGAGTCACTTTGTATGTAAAGCTTTCATTCTTAATTTGCCACTAGAAGGGAATTTTTTTATGCATTAGTGCACATCACGATGATCTGTCTCGTCATAGATTTCTTCCTGCAACGAACGAAGTTCAGAAAATTTAGTTATGGTGATTGAGGAAATGAAATGGAGGGCAGAAAAGTACTCTTTACCTGTAAGAGCTCTTCGATGACATCTTCAAATGTTATAATGCCAATTGCCTCCCCTTCTCGTGAAATATTTGGTAGTGGTTCTTCATCTATTTGCAGTATTTCCGAGGTGAAGTCTTTAGACCATTTCTTGCTCCTGGAGAGTCTTTTAGCTGAATTTACATCACTGTGAACACCCTTCACTGTCTGCAGCGATTTCTTGCTTTTCAGAATTTTTTCTGGAATATGTCTTTCGTCATGAATGTCGACCTTTACTTCTTTCACTGAATATATAAATTGGTCAAAAAAAGAGACCATCTTTTTGATGAAAAGGTAAACATTTAGAGGAAGAATATCAGCAATTAACAAGACATAGTCGACACTAACCATCTGTCTGGTTCGTACCATTGGACTTTGCCGTGTCTTTCTGTCCTTTGATAACAACGGCCATGTGGCTATGACCTTTTTGGAAGTCGTTTAGTATGTCATACAACGGCATCGATTCTGAAACTCTAAGGGGAAGTCCAGTGAAAGACAAATCAAATTCTAATTCCAAAATTACTGGCCATAAACTTATACTGTTAGGCAACTAAATTCGGAGTAAAAAAGAGATCAAATATGCATCTTATATTGATAGCCAAGATTTATCACAGATTTCTTGTCTACCTGGAAGGCTATGCTTTATTTTAATGAATGCATTTAACAGCGAATTGCAATTTGCATTAGCCATAGGAATGTCAATCCATTTGAAGTGATCATGCTTGTGTGTTTCTTTTTCCAATTGCTTGCATTTAGCTATTGAGGCAGTTCGTAAAGCTTTGATTGAAAAACATATCAATGGAAACTAAAAGATGTTACTTTTTCCAGCTTTGAAAAATCTTTTATGAATAAATTTAGATTCTTTCAAATGGGAATTAGCCAGAACAAGTTTCTATGAGGTACATTTTTTATAAGACTAGTTCATAAACTAGATAAGAAGTTTGTGGAATTTAGTAGAATAATTATGTTTGAGGTGTATAAATAGAATAGTATATGAACAGAAAATTAGATTTTTTGGTGAGTAAATAAATTAGGAGGAGAGAGTCTAGACTCTCGAAATTCTAGAGGGGTTCATTGCAGTTTCTTTAGCCAAGAAGTACTCTTTCTAAATACTTTTCTCTGAACATGATTCGTTTATTGATATTTCTCATATCTTTTACTTGAACACACATAATCTATGATATTCTTATTTGTTTTTTTTTTCTTTTATGAATGCATAAAGATCTAAATATGGATGGATATAAGTACCTAGGAATCTTTCGAATAGGAAAATTCTTCACTGGTATCCCATCTGCTGGGTTGATTGTCAATAAATTCTTCACCTATGTTTATACAAATGATAGAAATTAATGAAATATGGTGTAATCTAGCGAAAATGTTTGCTAATATATAATGTTCGGATTGAATTAGGAAGCAATTACCAATATGAGCCCCACAATATTTGTTGCCTTTTCATGATAAACAGGCACTCTGCTGTGTCCTTTCTCCAAAATTAACTTCATCAATTTTCTGTATTCGATTATATATCTCGTCAATGGACTCTGAAAAATGAACGATGTTTTTTCTTTTGGGTCTCAATTTCAGAAAGATTCATCAAACCTGTCAAGTTTGGCATTAATATCAATGGCGAATGTTTCTGATATGGAAGTCATTGCATGGCTTGCTGTTTTCTCAGAGAGTTCAAGCGCTCCAGCAATTATTGTCGTCTCATTCCGTGTAAGTTCTCCACCTTTTCCTGCCTGCTCATTTCGCAGAAGAATTTATCGATTTAGCTTAATTATCTTGCCGAGAAACAAAAACCCGTCATAAAATGATCATGCTTTTTACCTCATTGCCATGGAAATCAACTAGAGTTTTCAGTTCAGCCCTACGAAAAAGAGCCTCATGCCCTTCACCGAGCAATATATCTAGGAGCTGGAGAAATTTCCCTATTTTTTACATATTGCCATAGATGATTATTGAAAGCTAAATACTTGGTCTGGCTTATTCACCTTGCTTATTGGATATGCAACCGGATAGCAAATCCATACCAGCACCCTAACAAATGGAGCCACTGTAGCTCCAATGGCCAAACCATATCTTGAGCAAACAGCTTGAGGAATAATCTGACACATACAAAACAAATTTTGGGAAATTTAGAAACTTTTCCTTTAATCTTAGAAAATATGATTAGGGTATGAAAGTAAACTTATGATGTCATTATTTATATCTGACCTCGCCAAATAAGAGTATCAACGTGACTGAGATTAGAATAGCACCCCAGGAAGTCACCAAGCTGTCCAGAAATATGGGAAGTGCCTGAAGAATTGTAGTGTTCAAAAAATCCAGTTTTTTTGTTTCAGTTTTTTGAGAGTGTTTCTAGTGCTATTAATGACCTTACCTCCATGGCTGCTGCATTGCAGATCAAAAGGGTGCATAGCAATAAATGCTGCCTTTTAACAACTGGTAGTATCTTGGCTGAAATGACATTTCTTTAGAACTTGATTAAGGCATGGAAGTTGGTAATCAATTCGGGTTTTAGGCATATGATTGATTTGTTTATACGAATGAAAACATAACTTTGTGATATTAGTCAAAAGCTGTCCCTCTAGACTCAGGCCAGATTGGTATATTGCTGTAGTTTTTAATAATCATAGTTGGATGTGCTTTTAAGATAATCAACTGTGGAAAAAAGCAATTGTTTGATAAATTAATTTTTTAAAAGAACACTTATTTTTTGGTCATCAAACACTAAATGTCTTCAGTTAAAACTCTGAAATAAGCACTGTTAGCTTTCCGAATCCAATACCAAATGGAGTCTTACTACTCACAATTCTTAAATAGCCTTTTTAAGTGTAGTGAGGAATTGAATTAGATCACCTGCATGTTTACGATAAGTGGGTTTTCCGGACTTGGCTAGAACTTCAAGCTCCACAAGGCTCATGGACATGAGCCCCAACGTCAGTCCTGACATCAACCCGGCAAACAAAACGAGAAACGAAATAATAAATATTCGAATGATGAAGCTTGTCCCACAGCATGTGTACTCTACTGCCATTTTTAAGCCTTCTTCTTCTTCTTCTTCTTCACTCTGTTTTGGATAGTGGCTGATACTCTGCTTCTCCACTTTGTTTTAGGTAATAGCTGCGAGGAAGAATGAGAAGAAAATTATAGTACTAGTTAGAGATGGGTAGAGAGAGAAAGCTGATGGAGAGAGAGAAAGCTATGGCTATGCTTGTTGAAGACTATTGGAACATATTCTTATAAGATGGTTGCAGCCACCATCTGATGTTCTGATTCTTTTGCTCTCAACACTTGGAAACTATGGAGGTGCTTATAACCTTGCAGTGTCCAATTTAAAGAGATGAAATGACAAATCATCCCATGTCGCTTTCTCTAACATTCCCTTCAAAATTGTTGCATTTATTAATCAAAAAGCTCTAACTTTGATACATCCACCTCAATTACATGAATTATTTTTCGTCACGTCAGTAAATATTTTTAAAACTTATACATTAATTACATTTAATCGAATCAATTATTATTTGTCACGTCAACAATATGTTTAGATAGTCAAATAAGAGAATAAACGTAATATTATTATTAAATTATAATGTAAATCTAATATTAAACAGAAGAGAATGAATATTTATAACGGGAAAATATAAAATTATTGAATAAAATAATGCCAAGCTTGGTGGAAATGGGTAGTGGTGGAAACATGGGGCATATTTTAATTTGATAATTATTTGGTAATTATGGATTCCACCTTGCCCACTTGTGTATACTTGCTTTAATAATTAAGAGTTTAATATAAGCAATCTATGACCATTAATGAATATAAATTAATTAACTTTTAATTTTAAAGTAGTTTACTAAATCGATCGATCGATCGTTCTCGTTGCAATCTAAATGCATCGTCGAACTTAGTTTCTAATATGTCAAATATGCACGCGCACTTGTTTACAAGCTTTATTTCCTTCCCGTTTTTCATAGCAGCGTTCAACTTTTAACTTCGTTTCGAATACTCGAACTAAAATCGGGTGAATTGATCTGAATTTTTTTCGAGTTTTTATATTTTATTTGATATTTGAAAAATAATAATTGTGGGGTTAAACGTGAAATTTTTTAAAATTGAATATTATAATTCCAAGTTACAAAAATAAAAAAATCCTAAAAAATGAAATTCAGAGTAAATTATCTTGGACCGGATCTGAATGTGGACCGGCCGACATACAGTGTCAGATGAAGGGGTGGCGCGTGAGAAATGGCGCGTGAAGAACTGTCACTTTCATTTATCTCACCCTTTCATCATTATCAGCCTTGAAATTTTTAATTTTCTTCACTTCAACGAAACAAACTCTCTCTCTCTCTCTCTCTCTCTCTCTCTCTCTCACAGCTTGAGGCAGCTACGTCCAGAGCGAAGAAGAAGAAATAGAAGGAATTCTGCATAGAGAGAGCAAGGTTTGCAGATTCCAGATCCAAAACTGCATTCTCGGATCTAAGGTCATTTTTTTTTTCCCGATCCCATTCCCTGTTATTGGAAATTGCTGTTCCATTGCTTGCATTCTGCTGCTGATTCTGAAGCACCATGCATGCGTCTTCTAATCTATTCTTGAGAAAATTCGTCGTTGTTTAATCTTTTTTGTGTCTTTAGTGTGGATTGGGTGGATGATATTAGTCTCGTGATATGGAGAGGTTTTGGATCTGTGTGCTCTTATGAATTTCTGATATTACTTCGCGTCATTTTTTTTCTTCTATTCTTATCGTTTTTTTTTTTGGTTGTTTTGCGATGTCAAAATTTGGGTGATCATGTTTCATTGAATCTAGTATGATAGACGCTGCTTTTATTTGCTTGGCTTGAGGAATCTAACTTTTTTGTTGTTTGTGCTGCCAGATTGTTCAAAATTTTTGGATTCGTATTTTTTTTTTTTCACCCAATTAGTCATGCAAAGGAGGCAAGTCGGTTCCACTCGCCGGGCTGGAGGCTTCCCCTTCGCAGGGGCCCTGCATTCGAAATCAAAATCATCCCCTTTGTTGTCTATAGCTCTTGTCGTTCTGGTAATTTTCATTTTTTAGAATCTTTTTTGTTGACTACCAGATTTTTTTTTCTGGAGCTAATTTGGAATCAACTTAAAGATAACGATTGAAAATGGTGCAATTTTTTGTTGTAATTCTAAAGTTTGGTTTAATTTCTGTTTCTCAGGGGGCATTCCTTCTTTTTGCTTATGCTTACAGGGGCTCAGGTTTTCATTTGATTTTCTTTAATTTGATTATTTAATGTATTGATTACAATTGAATAGCCATGATATGCTTAAATTCTCGCTTTTTAAATTAGGTACAAGGTTGCTCTACTCAAAAATAATTTTTTTAGTTTTCTTAAATCATTATTTCTTGCTGCATTCTGATTCTACTGGAGTACTATTTCTCAATGTAGGTTTTTTCGGTGGTGATTGGAGAGCAATCAGCAAAGTCGAAGGTATGTTTTTCCCGTAGCTATCTTTCTTACCACTCGATAGTGTCTGCATTTCCTGGTTAACATTTATCTTATCTGTTGATGGTTGTTCTATCGCGCCTGAGGCACTTCATTTCTTTCTGTGTTCCTAACACTTCATTTCTTCCTTATTTTTTACTAAGGCTCTTCTGGAAAATCGAATAGACTTTTTTGAAGTTAGTGAAACAAACCTTATCGAGTAAAGTTGGTGAATTCACCTCCATTAGTTATTACATTAAATTTTTGTTATTTGAGTCTTGCAATTATCTCTGCTGCTCTTCCTAATTCTTTTGTTTCCTGTGCTTAGATAGAGAAGTTTGGACTTATCTTTGATAATTTCCTTGTTTTTGTTTGCCTTTTTGAAGGTAAATATGAGAAAAGATAAAAGAAGCTGCGATGATCCGCGGCTGCACCTTTATATAATTTTTTTTTAATTTTTAAGTAATTTCAATATAAAAGAAAGCAAATCATTTATGTTTCACCGAACTAGTTCAAGCATTGTAAAGTTTATGGTTGGTTATTTCTTCTGTGCTATTTTGAAGTCAATAAAAATGGTTGAACTGACACATTAAAACTAATATTTTTTTTGTAGGTGACTTTTCTTGCACAGCAGAAGTGCAAAGAGCAATTCCGATTTTAAAGAAAGCATATGGTGACAGTATGCGCAAAGTTCTGCATGTTGGTCCGGATACTTGCTCGATCGTATCCAAGTTGTTGAAAGAAGAAGAAACCGAAGCATGGGGTGTGGAGCCGTATGATGTTGAAGACGTTGATAGGAGCTGCAAGTCTCTCGTGAATAAAGGCAATGTTCGAGTGGCTGATATCAAGTTTCCTCTTCCCTACAGACCCAAGTCGTTTTCACTTGTTATTGTGTCGGATGCATTGGATTATCTCTCTCCAAAATATCTAAACAAGACTCTTCCAGAGTTGGCGAGGGTATCTACCGATGGTCTAGTTATTTTCACAGGTAAAACTCTTAAAATGATTTTAACACCAGCCATTTATTAAGCAGTTATACTCTCTCTCTCTAAAGTTATTTCCTGTTTATGCTTTTCTATGCCTATCACATACAGAAACTCATACAACCGGTTATTGGCAAAAACAATGCTCGATGTACCTTCGAGTTTTCTTGTGCATTTTTAGAACTATTTTTTTTTTTTACTTTTTGTATATTTCAAGACTTTATATTGGTTGGTAGTTCAATGAGCCTGTTTTATTGTTTACATATAGGCTTCCCTGGCCAACAGAGGGCAAAAGTGGCAGAGTTATCAAAGTTCGGACGACCTGTAAGTAGCTGACAAATTAGTTTCAGTTTATGATTATTATGCAATTCAACTAAGAATACTACAAATATTGAGAATTTGGCATTATGGATTGGGCCGATAATTACTGAATTTTCTTGTTTTTCTCGGGGAGACATGGCTAATTCCCGTTCATTTTTTTTCAAAGGCCAAAATGCGAAGTTCGTCGTGGTGGATTCGATTCTTCATTCAAACGAGCCTGGAAGAGAACGATGTGGTGGCAAAGAAGTTTGAGCAAGCTGCATCCAAGAAATTATACAAGCCAGGCTGCCAAGTTTTTCATCTCAACTCATACCATTGATAGTTTGAAAGATTCTTCTACAAACAAAATTAGAAGAGAGAGAAGTGAAGAAGTAAGTTAGGGTGTTGGATCAGAATTTGATTTTTAACACATTTTCATGCAGCAATTAACATCATTTATTATCAGCCCACTATTTATATTTTATTAATTCAATTAAATGATGTACAACATTTGGTGGATACTACTTTCTGCTGTTTGAATACTTCATATATGAGATGTTTTCCAGCCTAATTTAGATTGTTGATGTTCCACATTGTTTCAAGTCTGCCCTTTTTAAGTCGATATTGGAAGAAAACTGCATGCATACCGATCAGAGCCGAAATGAACTAATACTCGAGCAATTACTCTTTCCACTTCGATATTTCATACTCAAATTGTGCAAATGATCAACGGGCAATCGAAATATGGCAACCGATTGACTTAAAAGTCGATGCAACTTGATCTAAATAAAATGAAATCTCTTATCTCTATCTCTCACTCTCTCTCTCTCTCTAGATTCACCAATAATCTCCACAGGAGCATTGCCCTTCCTTGAAACAATGAAATCTGTGAGTATCCCTGATAGTGATTTCCCTTCCAGTAATAGAAGACATATACTTTACAGCAGTATGACAATCCCCACATATCCTCAGATTCTTCACCACCATTATCGGCTGTCCGTCTTTAGTCGACATCAAACCAAATGCAACGGCTAGTTTCTCACTGTGATGCTCTAGCCTCATCTCCTTCTCTCCTCTCTCTATTACATCATCTTTCACCAGAGCCCACCTAAAATCAGGCACATATCCAGCTCTTTTCATCTTCTTCATCATCTCATCCAAGTAATTGTGTATTTCTCTTAACATGGGGTGTGAACTATCTTCAGCCACAAACGCATGGATTCTCCGATTTAGCTCGATCCAACTACAGCCCGGCTTTTTTCTCACACCTCTATCTCGCATTAGCTTTCTTACAGTCGCCACTTCTTCCCATCGGCCTTCATTGGCGTAAATATTTGCTAGCATGACATAAGGGGCCGCATTTGAAGGGTTCAACCGAAGAAACTGATCTGCTGCGTTGATTGCTATCTCCGTGTTTGAGTGTTTTCTGCAGGCACCCAACAATGCAGCCCAGCCTATCGATCCGGGGCTGAATGGCATTGTCTCAATCAGCCTTTCGGCTTCCTTAGCTTACCCACTCGGCCGTAAAGATCAATCATGCATGAGTAGTGTTCTTCTTCTGGCTCAATTCCAAACTTCTCTTTCATCATGTTGAAGTAAATTTGGCCCTCCTCGACTTTTCCGATATGTGCGCAGGCAGAAAGAACAGAGACGAAGGTTATGCTTGTTGGTGCAATTTCCTTCTTTAGCATCGACTGAAAAAGTGAGAGTGATTCCGAACCAATGCCGTGCTGTGCATAGCCGGCAATCATGGAATTGAAAGAGACGGCATTATGCTCCGTCATGAGATTGAAGACTGTTCTTGCACTGCGAAGATTTCCACATTTCGAGTACATTGCAATGAGAGCGTTATTCACTGAGATTCGATTGGAAGGAATGTTGGATTTTATCGATAATGCGTGAATCTGGCTTCCTTGCGAGGGAGATGACAGATTCGAACAAGAACTAATCACACAAACGAAGCTGCAATCGTCGGGACAATGGCCCAAGCGTTGCATCCGTTGGAAACAATCAATGGCGTCTTTTGAGAATTCTTCGTCCTGAGAATACCCAGAAATCATCGTGTTCCAAAGGACCAAATCTGGCGAATAAATTTCGTCGAAGATTTTCTCACATTGCGAAATGCCACCTCCACACTTCGAGTACAAATCAATTAAGCCACTACCCACATGAGAATTTTGATGAAACCCATTCTTGATCAACATGGCGTGGAACTGACGACCACCGGACAAATCAAGCAAACAAGTAAATGCAGTCAAAACAGTAGCAAGAGTAAACATGTCAACTCTATAGCCGCTCCTGACCATTACCTGAAACAAATCAAGCGCCATAGATCCTTCTCTGTTTTGGCCATAAGCCACAATCATAGAATTCCAAGAAATTGCATCTCTTATTTCACCCATCCCATTAAACACCCGATTTGCTTCATCCAACAATCCATTTTTACTATAATAAGTTATAAACGCATTGTTCACTGAAGTGTAAGAATCATAAGCAGCAGTGACGACTAAACTATGCAACTGCTTCATTAAATTAACATCACTGCTTGAAGCGATAATAACACCGGATAAAGTGAAGCCGTCCAAGAGAAAACCCATCTGTCTCATCTCTGTGAAAATCTGTAAAGCTAGTTCAACCTCACCTCGGCTGGCATAAGCAGAAATAAGAGTGTTATACGACACAATATCTGGATGGTGCATTTGATCGAACAGCTGGTGGGCAATGCGGATATGCGATTCTTTCGCATATGCCGCCATTAGAGAGTTGAAAGAAAAAGAATTGGGCTCGTGGGTCTGGTCGAACGCGTGAGCAGCAGAGGCAAGAAGTCCACATTTGGAGTAGAGTAGAATGAAGTGGTTCGAGAGATAAGTTGAAGAAGGAATTAGAGATTTTATGTAGAGAGCATGGAGGGATTTGCCCATAAGAAGATCTCTTTCGGCTATGCATGTTTTGAGAAGGTGGCGAAAGCTCTGCAAATTCCATGAGAATTGGTTCATCTACTTTGCTCTCGCTCCAAATCATAATCAGGGAGCATTTCTCTAAAAGCCTTCGCATCGAGGGATTTCGGTTGCACAATGTGAACTCATGAGCATTTATTCAGATGGACATATTTACAGTTCTTGCAGCGTCAAAGAGCTGCTCAGAAACCAAATAAGCGACCATGGATTTGGATTGTCCGTCGGCTCCTGCAGCTTTCGAAACCTAAGCATAGATCGTTTTGGAGGCCTAAGAAAATGCCTCATGAGCCCAACATGGATTTTCGATGTCTTCAGTTTAACTACTAGTTCTCTGTTCACAATCAGATTGCGCAATACGATATTTCACATTTGCTGATTGTAGTTACAATTTTGTCTTCCTTTGTCTACAAATTTATCATGCATAATGTTAGTTTTATCCAGTAATTTTTGTTAGGATTAGACGTTCCTAATCCACCTGTAACGAACGATCGAGAAAATCGAAAAAAAAAAAAAATAATGGACAACGAATTTTACGTGGAAACCCTAGAAAAGAAAAAAACCACGGGCAGAGGAGAATCACTAATATCAAATTCGTTACAATGAGTTTTGCGACTCAAGCATCAATATATAGAGAAAATGTACAACTCTAATATTAATATACGGACCCGACTCGGCTCAACTAGAATTCGAGTCACACCAAATTCTAACAAACTCCACATTGACACAAACTCCACATGAGAGATCCGGTGCAAGGAAATAAATCTATAAACCTCCATTAAAAATAAGCTCCTCTACCACAGAGGGCCCATATGGGCCAACTCAGCATCCGATACCGTTCAACTTTAAACCCCACTTAAACTTGAGAGACTTACTTGAGAAGAAATCGCATCTCCTCCTCCATGGTATCACTGAACTATCAGGGTTGTCGCAACGAACTGCATCTGAACATGTTGAAGACTCCACACAGGAATCGTTACCCTCTAACACTTTCAATGCATAACCCACAGTTTCATCATATCGTCCCAGAGTATTAACCTTCCACATGGTTTTGCCTTTGACGATATCATTCTGACGTGAAACTGAAACTGGTGACTGAACATCTGTAATAAGTTGACTTACCGGCTCTGATGTACTATCAGATCCCAACCTGAACTTCACATGAGAACCTGACTTCTTCCGAGTCTTCTCAACCTTTCTCTTAGAAGGTGAATTCACAAACTTTGCAACCTTATTACCCACTACATTGATTGTGGAATCCGCGATCTTCGCGTGCATCACATATAATGATGAACATTTTTCTCCTCTCGCTACGATCAATGAACCTCTGGTAAACTTCCATTTTCTATCACGAAAGGTGTTGCCAAACCCTTCGTTGTCGAGCTTGCCAATCAAGACCAAATTCTTGCGGATGTTGGGGATGTGCTTCACACCTCTCAAAACCAAGGTGTTGCTGATGTTGGTCTCCAAATGCACATCTCCCATACCAATGGCTTTTGTAACACCACCATTTCTCATCCTCACACTTCCAAAGTCATCCGAAGTGTAGGACGTAAAGAAATCTCTCTGCGAAGTAGCATGTATTGAAGCGCCACTATCGATCACCCAACTCGTATTTTGGCAAACAAAATTTACAACATCCTCATCGTACACAATAAAGAACTCCTCAGTGATTGTGGCTACCTCCTTACCTGTGTCATTATCGTTCTTCTTCGGTGCTCTACAATACTTCTTCATGTGACCTTGCTTGCCACAATTCCAGGACTCAAATGTTCGTCGAGGCTTGAACTGACTTTGATTTCTATTGCCCGGATCTTTACTTTGACTCCTGCCCTTATTTTCAACATTCAAAGTTGAGCCTGTCGATATTTCACCAAAATCAATCTTACGAACCTCCTCGGCAAAAATATGATCCCTCACATCGGTAAATACCAATTTAGCACTTCCAACTGAGTTACTAACTGCTGCCCTCATAGGCTCCCAGCTGTTCGGTAGAGACACCAACAAAATTAGGGCACGAACCTCATCCCCAAAATCAATATCCACATATAGCAATTGATTCACAATCGTATTGAATTCATTCAAATGTGCTGCGATAGAAGTACCTTCAATCATCTTCAGATTAAAAAGATTCTTCATAAGAAATACCTTATTATTCGCAGAGGGTTTCTCATACATATCAGATAGAGCCTTCATCAGACTCGCAGTGGTCTTCTCCTTTGCCACGTTGTGAGCAACGCTTTTGGCTAGCGTCAATCGGACGACTCCCAAAACCTGTCTATCAAGGAGATTCCATTCACCGTCTTCCATCTTCTTTGGTTTCTCACTCAATGGAAGATGAAGTCTTTTCTCGTACAAGTAATCCTCGATTTGCATTCTCTAGAATGCAAAATCCATCACATCAAATTTTTCAATACTGTGTCCTGTGCTATCGTCGTCTGCCATAGTTATCAATGCCCAAAACCAAATATTTCAAGAATAATTATTCAGCCCCAATAATTATCCTTTGTTTTTACCACTTTACACGTGACTCTGACTCTTATATGTCGCTCATTAATTAATTTTAATAATTAAAATATATAATAATAAGTAAAATAAAACATCAATTAAAGAGTGCTATGTAGACTAACATGATATTACTTTTTTAGCACGCGTAGGGCTTCAGAGCTGGGCTCTACCACCTCCCCTGCAGACTTTGGTCTATTTGTGGTTTCTCCCAGCAAACATTTGGGCATGAGATCTCGTGGATGGGCTTTCCGTGATGTGACGACCCTAAGACTGTACCCAAATTCCCGTACATATTTTTTTTTTATACTTATCATTATGACTTTGAACCTAACCTTAGGCGAAAACTAAACCGAAATCGAAATCGGAATTCATTTAGAAAATCATTTAAAACATATCTCAAATCCATTTATTAACACTTAAAAACATTTAATAAAACAATTAAAGTTAGATTAGAGATAGAAGGGAGGGCAGAATCGTCAAAAGCCGTGACAGGGAGAGAGGCGATTGATCGCTGCATTGGTGAAACGCTGCAGCGATCGAGCGCTGCATTGCTGCAGCGCTGCAGCGATCGGTCGCTGCATTGCTGCAGCGAACGATCGCTGCACACTCTGGGTTCCAGAGTGCAGCGATCATTCAGTTTGCTCTCTGGAATCCAATTTCCAGAGAGCAAAACTTCATCCATTCACATGCATTTTTCCATCCTTGTACGCCATAAACTCTGGACATTTCAACACAACTTAACTCTCATCCCAATTTATCAGATTTCGACTTAACGAAATAAACCTACATTAAAACGTGTTTAAAACATAACAAACTTTCGTGGATATGTTTAAAACTGTACTATTCCTCTTATTAAAATCATCCAGCAATTCCATAAAAACTTTACAAGAAAAATAGTTTATAAAATAGATTTCCGAAAACGTTTAAAACCTATTCAACTAACAGATCCAAACATCCTAAAATGTCCATATAACCATCATCCCAAAACATCCCAAAAACCCCAAAACCTATACATACATCCCCACAGGTCAGGTAAGCGTCGACTGCGCCAGCACACCACCGCAACAATCCTCCGTCAACTGGATCACTCCTCAGGTGGAGGGATCTCATCCTCACCTGTTTCCTCGTAGTCACCTACACCATACAGACACCTATGAGATAAAAATCTCAGCAAGCTCTAGTAAATGTACATGCGTGCAGATGCGTATGTCTTTCATAAAACATGCAGATAACAGATTCAGATTCAGATTCATGCAGATAACAAATTCAGATTCAGATTCATTATGTCGCAGACAGATTGTCACCGAGGTCTAAACCCACCTCGCTGTGACCAGATAACAGATTACGTAGATTTTGTTGGTTCATTTTACTTTTTAATTAGGTCGCAGACATAATGTCACCGAGGTCTAAACCACCTCGTCGTGACCAGATAACAGATTACGTAGATTCATTTCATTCGTTCTTTTAAACAGATGCTTTAACAGATGCGATGCATGAGTAGTCAAATGCACAAAGTAAACAACCAGTATGTGTACCATAAAGATGATAAAGAAACATAATCTATAAACGACTAACCTAACTACCCAACCAAAACAATTTAAACAAACGCATCACCAAAACTCCTCGAGACGACTTCGACGTACGGTGTAGGCCAATCGGCCAGAGAAGATCACGAGAACTTACCTCGTGTCCATTGCAGCTCAAGCTCCGTCCACGAGTGTTGTTCACCTAAGCAGTTTCACCAAATTGTCATTAAAACGAGCTTAAAACAATTTAATATACTAAACTAACAAAATCCTTAACTAAGGAATTTCCTAAAGCTCTAATCCAATTCATCGAGCTATTCCCTCGAGCAACTACGCGCTCGGCACCTCAAATCCCAATTACGAGTTTTTCTCAAAAATCCCTAAATTCTCCAATTTTAACATTTCACACAAATCGGTATAAATTCATCCAATAACGTCCCTTACGTTCAATACGTCCATAAACTACGACAACCTATCGATTTCGAACCCTAATTCGCATTTTTTGACGAAACCCTAATCGTAAACCCTATCCGTTAAACTTCACGAAATCGAAAACTAACGCTCTAAGATCATAGATTCATACCTAGAGCGTCGATTGGAGGAGAAAACGTGAAGAAAACGAGACGATCGGAGCGCGAATCAGAGGTCGGATGTTGAATCGTCGTCGGCTGGCAGAGAGAGCTTCGCTCTCTTGTTTTTCACTCGGCAGAGGAGAAATGAAGAAGAAGAATAGTTTAGGTTATTTTATAATTTTTGACTTGGCAAAAGACCGTTTTGCCCTTTCATTGTTTTTATATTGATTTCGTCGTTCGTTTCGTTAATTAACTAACTATTCGATTTCACCAAACTTCCTTATTTCACCAGTAGGTCCAACTTATTATTTGGGATTTATTAAAACTGTCCGTTCACAAATCGGACCTCGTTTACTATTTTTACTAAAACATTCTTTATATTACGAGAAACTTAATTACTCGAAATATAGCGTTATTACTCCGAAAATTCTCGTAAATTCCTTAAAATTCCCATTAATCGTTAGGATTGTAATAAAGCTCTCTTTTTGCAAAAACGGACTTGATTTGACATATTTACGACAATGCCATAATATATTAAAATATTAACATCTCGTAAAGCCGGGTATTACACGTGATGTCTTGGAAGCCTCCTTTAGTTACATTTTTTGGATAAGTTTCAAACTGGTCCACCACTTGATTTAATGCCAAATATTGTTCGATGAAGTTTCTCTGGTTTGAGACGACGCACAAGTTGATTCTCTCCCGTCTTTAAAGTTAAGACTCCACTTTCAAAACCAGAGTTGTGGAATTTCGAGATATAAGAGCTCCACATAAGTTGATTCTCTTCAATTTACGTTGAAAAGGATTTCTGCTTTGAAACTAGGAGTTTCAAAAATTCAAAATATAAGAGCTTTAGAATATTCATCACTCTGAACTGAAACTCTGCATACTTTTAATTTTGCAATTTATATTGAAGCGGACTTCTGCTTTGAAACCTAGAGTTTTCAAAATCCGCAGTACATGAAAATTTTTAAGTCTAAAAAATAACTCATTACATTAGACATTTCAAATATCTTTTTACAAAAGTATTTTCTATTAACGTAATCATGTACAATAACAAATTATTCATACACGATTCATAATTTAAAATTAATAAACATATTTTGTTAATCATCAGAACTACAAATATAACAATTTCTCCTTTTTTTATGATGACTCTCTTATTTCTAAGTTAAACATACAATTAGTTATTTCTCATATCTACGAATACTCCCCCTCAACATATGCCTATTTCCCAATATGTTTTATAGAAGAAAAAAATTAGGCATAGCTTCTTTTATTTCTATCTCTCCCCCTTAGTCATTATTAAAACAAACAAAGCCCACTCAGATATGCATAACCAACGTATATATCAAAATATAATACAAGGAAACTATGCATATACATCCAAAGCAAAAAGATAAACAATTTCAAGATCAAGAGCAGGAGTTAAAGACATTTACATCTAAGATGCATCAAATAACCTCAAATTAATAAAATTATGACAAAAGAGTTTAAAAGAAATCTATGATGGTAATGAAGAATTCGACATTAGAGGAACGTGAGAGATAAGGAGGGTCTTTGGGTTGCTTGATCGTGATATACTTGTCATTAGCAGCCTGATCGTGATATACTCGTCATTAGCAGCCTCTTCCACCTCTTTCAGTTGCTGCTCAATGCGATTTAGTTGAGAGGCCATTGATGCATGATAAGCACAGAGATCATCTAACCACTGAGACACGCCAGAATGCCTTGGTGTTAATTCTTTTGCTTTCTGTTTGTAGAAACCAGCAATATCAGGAGTCATATGGATCTTCCGATGGACATTGTGTCCTTCTCCATCTTGGATAAACATGGGGTCTCTCGAGGAGTGATAATATCTGTCACATTCCTCATCTGAAGAAAAACCAATCAACTTATTTACTAAACGTGTACCAAAATTTATCTCTTGACCAAGTATGTAGGATTGAAGAGATATCATATAAGTTCCCACACTCAAATTAGCATAAAATAACTTGATAATTTGTTCATAACATTTTGCACCAAGATTGCACAACCCACTCAAACCAGCATTATCAAACATTTATATAATTTCCAAGAATCTAAACATTGAAAAATTTATTGTTCTTGACAAAATAATAGAGTGTTATTTAGTCTTATTTTCATACTTATTTTTGTTTGATTTTGCCCGAAAATCTGAGCGAAATACTCCACAACTAGAGGGTGAGCTTTGGACAAATTGCCCTAGAATGTGGTTGCCTTTCTCTTAGGAGTGGGTTTAGTGATCCTGGAGCTCATAATTTTGACTGAGGATTCGAACCTTAACCGCTGAAGTGAACACTAAAAGGAGTGGTGTAAGGAGAGGTTACACAGTGGGTGAAGAACTCTTCGTCGCCGAGAGTGGTGGGGGCAAAATTGCACTTGAGTGTCGCCAAAAATTGGTCGAATAAATACCACAAAAGATCAGAGGAGAGGCCAGAAGTTGCTAGGGGATGAGAGGGATTTTGATTTAAGAAGCAGATGAAATAAAGGAGGTCCGAGTTTTCTTTTAAAAACATGGAAATGGTCTCCTACTTTCGAAAGCGGAACTCCTTGATCTGACGCGGGGCTCCGCGATCAGATGCAAACCACCATTCTCAAGACAACAAACAACTCGAAACTTTAAAAAATTTCTTAATCTTTCAATCATCAAATTGTCCTTGAATCTAGTCTAATGATCCCTAATGGGATTTTGATATTAGTTAATGTTGCTTCATCTAGAAGCTTGGTAAAAATATCGGCCAATTGATCTTTGGAATTTACAAATTCCAAGGATATCTCTCTCTTTTGATCATGGTCTCTTATGAAGTGATATATAATCTCATGGTGTTTTGTGCGAAAGTTTTGAATATGATTTTTTAAGATGTTAATCGCACTAGTACTATCACATCTAATTAGAATTTTCTCATAAGATAAATCATAGTCCTCTAAAATTTGCTTCATCTAAAGAATTGGAGCACAACAACTACTGGCGGCTATATACTCATTTCAGTCGTTGAAAGAGTCACAGAGTTTTCTTTCTTAGAGAATCAAGATACCAAAGATTCTCCAAAAAATTGACAAGTACCACTTATGTTCTTTCTATCAACTAGGCTACCGGCATAATGAGAATCAGAATATCCTACTAAGTTGAAAGAAGTTTTTTTTGGTAAACCATAAGCCCAAATCGAATATTCCACTTAAATATTTAAATATTCTTTTTACCTCATTTAAGTGAGATTCCTTAGAAGATACTTGAAATCTAGCACATAAGCACACACTAAAGAAAATACCGGGTTTACTTGCGGTTAAATACAAAAGAGAACCCATCATGCCACGTTATTTCTTCATTTCTACATTTTTTCCGTTTTCATCATTGTCCAATTTAGTAGTGGTGCTCATGGGAGTATGAGATGGTTTTGAACTATTTAATCCAAAATTTTAAATTACATTTACTTCTTAACATATTTTTCTAGACTTAAGAAAATATCATCATTTGATTGCTTAATTTGAAGATCAATAAAATATCTTAATTCACTCATTATGTTCATCTCAAATTCACTTTGCATCATTATAGCAAACTCATTACAAAGAGAATTATTTGATGCATAAAAAATAATATTATCAACATAAATTTAAACAATAAGTATGTTTTCTGCTTTCAATTTAGTAAATAAAGTATAATCGTTTCCATTTTGAAACCTTATCTAGGAGAAACTTAATCTCTCATACCAAGCTCTAGGTGCTTGTTTAAGATCATAAGAGCCTTGTTAAACTTATAGACATGATCATTCTTATCATATACTTCAAAATCCAATGGTTGCTTAACATAGACTTCTTCTATAATATACCCATTGAGAAATGTGCTCTTTACATCCATTTGATATATGGTAAAATTTTTAAAACATCCAAAAGCTAAAAACATTCTAATAGATTCTAGTCTAGCTACCGGAACAAATGTTTCTTCAAAATCAATTTCTCATTCTTAATTATAACATTTCCAACCAATGTTGCCTTGTTTCTAACTCAACTCCATTTTCATCTAGTTTGTTCTTGAACGCCCATTTGGTTCTAATTACAGAGTCGTCTTTTGACCTTGAAACAAGTTCCCAAACATTGTTCTTTTCAAATTGGTTTAACTCTTCTTGCATAGATATAATCCAATTTTCATCTATTTCGGCTTCATCAAAATTCTTCAGTTTTATTTGAAAAATAAAAGTTATATTTGCACAAAAATTTCTAAGCGATGCTCTAGTTTTAACTCCTAGGGAATGATTTCCTAAAATGCCATCTATAAGATGACTCTTAGCATACTTTCAATATTTAGGCAGTGACATTCTCAAGTGGAGTAGTCTCTAATTCTTTAGGAGGAAGATCTAGAGATGTGCTCTCATGATTTGTATTAACATTTTCACCTAAAACTAGAAAATTCATATCCTTTATAAATCATCATTTTACTCCTGAATGTTTGACGATTGTGATATTTCATCCAATGTTACATGCATAGATTCTTCCACAACTAGCAGCTAGTTAGGGCATAACCTAGAAATATCTCATGGTCGTTCTTGGAGTCAAACTTGACTAAATTATCCTTTGTATTAAAGATAAAGCACTTGCACCTAAAAGCTCTAGAATATTTGACATTTGGAGTTCTACCATTTTAAAGCTCAAAAGATGTTTTCTTAAGAACTCATCTAATGGAGACTCGATTAAAAACATAGCAAGTGGTTGTAACGGGTTCAAGCCAAATATTTAGGAAGATTATTCTCATTGAGCATGATCCTAGTTACCTCTTGGAGAAACTTATTTTTTCTCTCAACAACTCCATTTTGTTGAGGTGTTCTAGGTGATAACAAATTATGCTCAATACTGCATTTTTTACAAAGAATCTCAAAACTTTCATTCTCAAATTATCCACATTGATAACTAGAGATAACAACTATAGAGAGATCCTTTTCATTTTGAATTTTCTTCCTAAAGCTAGAAAATTTATCAAAGATTTCATCATTTGTCCTAAGAAAGAACACTCATGTGAACCTAAAAAAATCATCAACAATAACATAGACATAATGCTTACCTCCTAAGTTAGTGGTTTTAGATGGTCCAAAAAGGTCCATAAAAAGAAGTTGGAGAGGTTTGAAAGATGAAACAATGCTTTTTGAAACAAATGAACTCTTAGTTTGCTTCCCTATTTGACAAGCATCATAAACTCTATTCTTCTCAAATGATATTTTTGGAAGGCCTCTAACAAAGTTGTTTCTAGAAATCTTAGCTAGAGTATCCATACCAACATAACTAAATCTTCTATATCAAGAACAACAATCAATAAAAGAATTTGCTGAAAAATATATTTCATCAAAAGAAGAAACATTTTCTAAATTAACAGTGTAGACATTTTCATTTCGATAACAAATAAACAAAACCTTTCCATTTGAGCTATCCTCAATCATGTAAATAGTTGATTAAAAAATAACTCTATATCTCTTATGTCTTATCATATAATTAACTAATATTCAATAAACTATGCTTAACCCATCATCCAATAAATTTTTTTCAATAATAAGGTTAGAAGCAATACATATGTTTCCAATGCCAATGATTTTTTTCTTTTTGATTACCTCAAAAAGTATGGTGATGGAGGTAACTTTGAAGAATCTTATGTCATATGCCTTGAACACCCATTATCAAGGTACCATAAATTTTTCATAGGAGAACCTTCAACTTACAAGAAGAGTTAATTGTTTCTCTTAAGTACCCAAATCATTTTGAATCCATGATGGTTAGTCTTGGTTCTTTTAGGAACCAACATCACACTAGAAGACAACTTTTTCTCAAATGACTTCAATGGACATGTAAAGGAGCTTATGACCAATTTTAAGTTACAAGTAGATGGACTAATAAAACACTTTTTGTATGCCTTTTTCTTTTCAAAAAACTCAACCAAACTTTTTGTAAGCCTTATCAAATGTAACTATTTGTTTTTCCAAAAACATATCTAATTTTTTAATGCCATTTGTAAATTTAATTACAATATTGCTTAAATCAAGACTTTTGCTTTTTAAATCACTAACTTCCTTTTCCAACGAAGATGTTTTAATTGCATGCTTCTTAACAATATCAACATCCTCCTTTTGTAACACTTTATAATTAGATTTGAGTAAATTAAATTGCTCAACATAATCATTGAAAGCATCAATCAATTTATTCTCATCAACATCATAATCCAAATTACTAAAGGAGTCATTTACTTCATTTTCTTTTGCCATAAAGCACATATTAGCAATTTTCTCATCCTCGGATGATGTGTCCACTTCGCTATCTTCCCAAGCGGCTTTCATTGCTTTCTTCTTGAAGTTTTGGGTGCTTTTTTTGGCTTGAGGACAATCGGCTTTGAAATGTCCTAATTTCCTACAATCAAAGTAGGTGGCTTCCTTTCATTTTGAAGTCTATATCCTTTTGTGAACTTCTTTTTTTTTTTCACTTTTTTCATTGGAGAAACTTGCTAAATCTTCTTGTGACGAAGACAATCTCTTCCTCATCTTCTTCCTTTTCGGATTTAACTTTGTTACTTGATAAGGCTTTAAGAGCAATGTCTTTTTTCTTCAAAATTTTATTTTCTTTTTACTCCTCTTTTTCATTTGTCTTCGTGGTAATCTCATGTGTCATGAGGGATCCAATAAGTTCTTCCATTTTGAGTGTTTTGAGATCTAGCTCAAGGTTAATTGAAAAAGATATTGCGCTTATAGTCCTAAATCATTTAAGGAAAACAAACTAGAAACTAACTTTGAAATTAAGTCAATTAGATATAAAGATAAAAAATCATAATGTATGATGTCAACACAATGCATGGAGAAATAGTTGAATTAGAACTTTGATTTCAAGCGATTAATAACATATGCTCGAATAGGAATTGAGAAGCACAAAGTAGGTGATATATACTATCTTTAACATGATGAAACATGTTATGAAATAAAAATTTTTGGCCAGTAGGGAGATAACAGGTACTCTAAAATTCATGAATAATTATGGGATTAAAGTGCAATTTAAAAGTAACTAAGGTTAATCGTGATTAATTAAATTAATCATAGTGAATAGGTTAAAAATAATTAACATTAATTACGTTAATCTAATTCACTTTAATTATAATTAAATGATGCATTTTTTAAAATATGCATAAACAAAAGGGTAAAATAGAAATTCAAGAAAGATAAAATAGATAAAGGGTAATTTTACCCCTAGCAGTCTTTTAGAAATAGAAAGAAAGGTTGAGAATCAACAATTTTTATGGTGAAAGAGAGAATAAAAGAAAAGAGAAAAGAAATGGAGAAAAAGCAATGAGAAAGAATGAGAGTTGGATCTTGGCATCAAAAGCAAAGTTATTCTATATTCAAAGAGTATTCCTTTGGTAAGAAGCGTTGAAAGTTAAAGGATAACAAGATCTAAGAGGTAAAAATTCTAACATGTTTGAATATTTATGTTATATCTATTGCTGAAGCTGGTTGGATTTGGCTAAATCAAAATTGTTGAATCTTGGTCAGTGAGAATTGTAGCCTTGGTGATTTATTAAATTATGTTGCACAATTAGGAGAGAATTGATGGGTTATAATGCTTGGTTCTAGTTTGGATAGAGTAAAAGCTATTTTGATGATTATATGTCATGGTTATATGATCATAGATTGGTTGTTGGATGATGATGTGTTTAGGATTATGGAAACAGGCTTGGAGCACTGTAGTGCTAGTATTTGGATGGTAAAAATGTGAGAAACAGATTATCAACACTAGAATGCTCTAAATCAGAAAACAAGTTACTGTTTGGGGACTACAACGCCTAGACAGAGGGCTGCAATGTCTAGACAATCTACTTTACTTAAAATTTGTGATTTTGGATGTTATTCGTATAACTTTTTCATGAAATTTAAGACATAATTAGAGAATGTCTAGATACATGGATGAACATAGATCATGCATCATTTTTCTTGTTAGATACAAGATTTTTGTGGTTCATATGATATGCATTATTAATATGTATTATGCATTCATGCATAGAATGGATGCGTAAATCATACATCATGTGATTATTTATGCATAAAGGTAGTATGATAGGACATATTATTGATCACATTAGAATTCAATATATCTTACTATATATATATATATATATATATATATATATATATATATATATATTGTGTGACGTATGTAGTCCTGTAAATAGAAGAGAAGTGACCATAAGTTCCCATTGAGTCGCAAAACCCTATATCTTCAGAGAGTATGTTTGATATGATTGATATGTACACATTTAATGGGATTGTAACTGCATATCTTCGTTGGCTATACAAATTACAAATTATGAAAATGCATATTAGTATTCATAAACATATTAAAATAGTACTTAATAATGAGAAATTTATATGCACTGCTTCATAAAATCACTGCATGGCTTGTGCGTGGATTGCATAGCAATTAGATTACATTCATACTGCATATCATTGTGTATATGAATGGAAATCAAGTGCATGTTGATGAGTTGCACTCTAGGTTAAAGTGTTCATGAGGTTAGGTGCACATCAGGATAGAATATATTTCAGCTATGATTATCTATACCACATGTCTAAGCATTCATATCTATGTATTGTACACTTTTTACACAGAGAAATGTGACGCACAATTGAGACTAGACATCGGTTCAAAATATCCAGAGAGTTCTATAAAACACATGAGACATGAGCTATCTGTGTGCATGAGTGGATGATAAATTTTTAAAAATAAACTAAGGTTGTAAGGATCAACCACGTAGTGTGTTTGTACGTAATTAGATTTGATATTTGCTTAGTTTTAATGTTCCTAATATTAGGATTTTCACTGGGTTTGTAAAACTCTTATGTGGTCCATTCCTATTTTTCAGAATCAGATGGTAGGAACTCAAGTAATAAAAGTAAAAACAAATTGATTTGATGAGTTTGACACAACATAGGACTAGAAGAGTATTTTGTTTTAACTTTTCTTCTTTTTTTTTTTAGTATGACAATGTATGTAAATTAATTTATATAAAGTCTAGTATATAATAAGACTTGTAAATTATCTATGAGTATTAGTTTCACATTTTATTTTGATCTTGTTATTCGATTATTGGTAGTTGTAAATTAGAATAGTACATGTTTAATCTTTATTATTCGTTAAGTTTGAATTGCATGTTTTTAATGTTAGCGTATTAGTTCCTACTTTAGGACATCAAGTAAATTCGAGTGAGCGTTGCATTCCAGCTAGATTACAAAGGTTAAGTATGTGGCTGCTCGCTTCTTACATCGGGAATCCAGAAGCTTGGACTTTTAGTTTGTAGAGGACTCGACCCTGACATCTTGGGCGCCATTTCCTACCGGTGAAAGCCGAATCAACAAATTTAGGGGTACTAAAGCTTGGTCGATGAAAGGTTGCACAATCTTTGAGCGTGGCAGGGTGAGGTCCACGTAGTTCCATCATTACTTCAGCATGTCTTGGGTTGCTATATCTTGGTTGTTGAAAGGTCAAAGAATATATTAGTGTGGGATGATGTAGTCTCATGTGTTTCTTAAAGTTAACTGACATGTTAATACAAAATAATAAACTATAACATCTTGAGCCATCGAGACTTCTTCGGGGTCGACCTGCTGACTGAGTCTTTTTCTTTTTATCGTCGTGATGCTCGTACTATAACGCTCTTTACAAAATTATCGATATTTTTAGATTCGTCACTAGTAGTCACGACATTGACTCCATATTTAAAGACGACACACGAGGACGATCCACCTGTAAAAAACAATTTTCACCTAATTCAAGGTCAGACAAGACTCGAATTTGATGACCCTGAATCAACAGATTGCGTCTATTTGATGACCATGAATCAACACGTCTCACACTTTAAAAATAATAATAATAAGATCGTTAAAAAACTATTGGCGATGAATGGATGACTGCATTTTTCAAAAGAAAAGCTTGACCAATTTGGGAGAAATAAGAATATAATTCAAAGTTTGTCTTTTTTTTTTTTTTTTTTTATATGTTTCTGTTAATTGATTGAGGAGATGGGAAAGTGAACTTCTTTGATGGATACAAGTACAGGTTTGGCAAGCCCATCAACCAGATCCTCAGGAGCTAAGCGTCAAAGTCCTCCACCCAATCACAATTAGACACGCTTTCGTGGCTGAAATGGTCAAGCTCGTGGACCGTGACTGACAGACAACAACTTCTGTTTCCCCGACAGAGTGGGGTCCACAATTACACGCTCGTATCTGAAAAATATCGCCTTGTCTAAAATTGAATTTCAATTGTTGTTGGGCCTCTCTAGGTGGAGCTTTCGGCCCATAAAACGAAATTCTTTCCAAGGTTCCTTGCCCTTGCAAAAGCTTTAATTATGTTAATCGTGAGACATATTGCTCTTAATTTATATATAAAATCTATTATATATACATAACAAAATATAAAAGGAATGTCAAGTCAATATTTTTTGAATTTTATTTTCATTTTATTAAGTATATCCCTAAATTCATTTATATATAGATATTGTGCAAAATTACATGTTAAGTTTATAAAAATTGAGAGAACAAGATGAAAAGTGAGATAATAAATTTCCGAACATTCATTTGTAGCATCATAAAATGGTTTTAAAAATCAAGAAATATATTAGCTATATCACAACTAGATTTATCAAGATTAATACTTGGTGTTTTCTCATTAATAAAAGTACAAATAACTTACAAATATGGCCTAGCATTTTCCAACATTAAATAAGTAGAATTCCACCTATTATCTACATCGGTTTTTAATTTTTGTGGTTTAAGTTGGGAAGTTTTATAAAAATCTCTATATTCTTGTTGTCTCGAATTATATCCAATTATATAAAAAATTACGGATCTAATTATTTCAATATGAGGCGAAATATATTTCATACCATCTTTAATATTTTTTATAATGCCTACCTAGTGAGTTAGTTGAACTACCGGAAATATATGCATAATTTTTAATACAATAGTTGCGTTGAACTCTAGATTATACTTTTTCACCAATTTTAATTTCTTTCATTAAAAAATATTTCTATACTTCGGATATTTTGTTTCTTTTTTTTAGGTGATTAAATGGATGCTTGTGCAGATGATTGCCCTATTGAAAATGCAGAATTTATTTATCTAATTTTCTCAATATCAACATCAATATTATAATTACGTGGATCCATAACTATTAAAAATAAATTTTTAAAATAAAAAAATCATACCACAAAACCAATGTCCAACAAAAGCTTGTAGGTTGTGTGAATTGATCAACTCCACGTATACGAAACCTACAAAAAAATTAATGTAAAAAAATTTAGTTAGTATAACTACAAATATAATTAAAAATTATGTAAATATATGAAAAAAAAACTAAATTTTATCTTGTTGAAGCAAATTGAAGAATAGATTGAGAGCACCAAATGTATTGAGAGCAAATTGAAGAATGAATTCAAGAGATTGAGAGAGATTGGTGAAAAAAAATAGAGGGGGTGGGCAATGGTCATAATACCGTAGCAGCATTGCTGGCTAGGCCTACTAAAGGAAGCAGAGCAAGCTGCTGCTGCTTACACATCGACGAGAGAGAGAGAGAGAGAGAGAGAGAGAGAGAGAGCAACGGGGGGGGGGGGGGGGGGGGGGGGGGGGAGCAGCAATGGTCTTTAAGACCGTTGCTAGCTACTGCTGCACATCGATGAAAGCAAGAGAGTGAGAAAGAGATCAGCAACGGGGGAGAGAGAGAGTCTCAGTCAGTTTTCCACTTTTTATTCTCTTCCTTCTTCAGTTCAACACTCTTTTACTGTTCATCATCTTCCTCCTATGGCCTTCACTAAAACAGGTTCCTTTCAGGTCACTGTGCAGGGGTGATGTAACGCCATTGCTGGGGCATGATATCGCCCCACACTCTGTGAGTGGGGGCCACACAAGCCCCACTAGGCGATATAACGCCCCAGCAGGGGCGTGACATTGCCCCTTGATCGCTCTCTCAAGTTTCAAGTAGGGGCATGAAGTTGGTCGTTTCGATGATCGCTCTCTCTACGACTTGCATACAACACTGCCTTTGGGTCTGAGTTCAAGTTTCAAGCAGGGGCATGAAGTTGGTCGTTTCGATGATCGCTCTCTTTACGACTTGCATACAACACCGCCTTTGGGTCTGAGTAATTGGAGCTGAAGGAAGTTTGCCGAACCTTGGAGACAGTTTAGGTGCCGAGGGAGGTTTGCCAAACTTTAGAGGCGGTTGCCAGAGCGACCACAGAGAGGGCAGAGGAATACCACGACGACCACAAAGCGACCTTGAGTGCATTTGCGATCTCCTTCACTTGGCTAATTAGGGCCAAAGCTTGCCATGCTTCCGAGTTTCGAAGTAGAGAATACCACGGACGTCGGATGATGGGAGTCAGGGACAGGACGAGTGAGTCAGTGATGACAGAGCGGGCCCCGAGCCGGGCTCGACCGAGCCAGCTCGACAACTGGCTCGTTGAGCCTAGTCATCAACTAGATCGCAAGCCTGAATGGCCGAGCTCGGCTCGGCCCGTCGGTTTGGCCTGGGCCAAGCCTGCTCGTTACTGTAGTGGGCTGAGCTTGGCTCGGCGCGCTACAGTAAAGATCTGAGTGGGCGGGCTGGCAAACCAGCCTGCCCGTTTAACATCTCTAGTTCGCACTACACTTTCCTTGGTTGTTTCTTTCGGTTGCGTTATCAGACAACTGGACATCAATAATGCCTTCTTACATAGTGACTTTACAGAAACAATTTTCATGCAGCAACCACCGGTTTTATTAGCTCCTCTCAACCATCTGCAGTGTGTTTATTACATAAAGCCCTCTATGGTCTAAAGCAATCTCCCCGAGCCTGATACACAGATTACACAATGCTCTCCTAGATTGGGGGTTCTTAGCCTCAAGATTTTATTCTTCACTTTTCGTTCATCGCATGAGCACCTCTATTATAGTTATGCTGGTGTATGTCGATGATATCATTATCACTGGTAACTCAACCCCTGTCTTAGATCAACTTCATGGGTATTTACGTACACAATTTAAAGTTCGTGACCTCGGACCACTATCTTTTTTTCTCAGGGTAGCCGTTACTCATACTCTTGCTGGTATGACTTTATCACAATCTCGATATATCTCAGAGTTGCTCCACAGGGCCAACATGGTATCATGCAAACCGGTCCCGACACCCATGGTTGCAGGACCGATATTATCTAAGCATTCTGGAACACCTCTCCGACATGTATCTCTATACCGCATTATTGTCGGTAGTTTGCAATACTACTGCCTTACTCGGCCTGACATTGCCTTCGCTGTAAACAATGTATCACAACTTATACATGCTCCATTAGAAATTCATTGACAAGCATTTAAGTTAATTCTCAGATATCTTCAAGGTACTTCATCATTAGAAATCTCATTCTCCCCATCTCCTAGTTGTAATTTCACCTGCTACTCAGACGCTGATTGAGCTTCCTGCCCAGATGATTGTAAAAGCACCAGTGGGTTTTGCCTATTTATGGGGACTAATCTTATATCTTGGTCTTCTACAAAACAAAATGTAGTCTCCCTGTAACACCCGATATTTTTGCCTATGTATTTATTCCCCGGATATGTAAGCGGAATTACTCCGATATTAATTCAATGACTATTTTTAATTGCTAACGTGTTCAATTGAATGAGAGTGGTTGTAGAACCGATTCGACGAACTAAATAAAAATTTAGTTAAAAACCTATTGAAGGGTAAAATTGGAAGCCAATTAAGGTTGGTGGGAGGTGGCCAATGGATGAGTGACACCTGACAACTTGTTGAAGAAGCCATGTTCTTTTCTCTCCCCTCCTACGTGAAACCCTCACTTTTCTCATATGCTTCATTCTGCTTCCTTTCATTTCTCTCGGTTTTCTCTCCTTCTGGCGATTTCAATCTTTCCAAAAACTTCTATTCTCCTATTTTCTTCAGTAGAGGTAAGCATCTGTTTAAGCTAATGAGTTTGGATAAGTAAAATGTGAGTTTTGTGAAAGTTTAAGGTTACGGCATTTTGAGAGAAACTCACTGTTTTTGGATGAAAACACGTTAGTTTGTTTTCCAAAGGTTTGAAAGGAGTTGCTGCATACCCTACATATTATTAGTTAGCATTTGCAGCTTTGCTCATTTTCTTTACATGCATGTTCAGGTTCGTGCCTCACCAAAGCAACACGTTCAACACTTTCAACACCGCAGCAAACAGGTAAGTTCATGTGTGTGGATTGGCCCTTAAGGCCCTACATCCTGGAGATACTAGGTTTTACATCCTGTAGGTTGGTTTCGGGTAGAAGGGTTAGAGTTAAGTTCTGTGTTTCCTTTTATGTTTCCGTTGTTTTATGTTCCTGTTCTCTGCTGTTTAAGTTGAAGCACTGTAAATGTCCATGCATACACGATTTTTTCTCGAAAGTTCATGCAAAACTGTTTTCTGTACACGGTTTGAAGCTAAGCAAGATAAAATCTGATTGAAATGTATTGGTTAAGTGCAGGACGGGGACTGGCCTACTGTTCTGTTTCTGTATATCTGTTTGTGCCTGTCGTGCACTTGCCAGTTCCCCTATAAGCCCCACTTATACCCCTCTGCCACTGAAATGTAATGTACTGTACTGTCATTGTATTTCTGAAAGTCCATGTATAGCATATGCATCACTGCATTTATATATGTTCTTACTGAGTTTTAGACTCATAGGTGAACTCCCTGATGTAGGTACTGAACCCGAATATGAGGACTTTGTGCCTCAGTCTGATGAATAGGTGGCTGGTGATTCGAGCTCTCGGGGGTGGTTGCTGCAGCCATACATAATTTTCTGTCTCGGGATTTAAGTCTTTAAAGTAAATGTAACGTCCCTAAAACTGTACCCATTTACCCGTATAAATTTTTCATTTTATTTTACACTTTAAGCGGAAACTAAATCGGAATCGAAGTCGTTAGTGTTGTTTGGAAAACCATTTAAAACATACATAAAATTGTTTAATAAAACAATTAAAACTATTTAATTAAAAACTAATTTTAATTAAAAACAATCGGGAGGGCAAAACTGTCCAGCCCTGAAAACAGAGGGCAGCGACCAGACGCTGCAGCATGCAGCGCCTGATCGCTGCATGCTGTGCAGCGTGCAGCGCCTGATCGCTGCATGCTGGGCAGCATGCAGCGATCGATCTCTGCATGCTGCAGAGATCGATCGCTGCAGTAAAGTTCATATCTGTAAACTCTTCTGGAATTCTGGTGTTTTGTTCTAAAACTCTATTATAGTCCTGTGTTTTGTTTAAAAATTCTGCTGGAAATTTTGTAATGTATAGGCTTTGTTGTTGATGTATTTAAAACCTCTGTATTTGACAGTTGAATTTATGTTCTGAAGTATTCTGGAATTGTTTGGAATATTTTTTCCTTTAGGATGTGCATGGATTATCTCTGATTTTAGAGCCATCCATGCAATATGTTTCCTTAAAATTCTGTCGTGTTTCCCTGATATGTCCAAAATCATGTTTTGAATCGTTTTCTGAAGTTTGAAGCTTTCATACCTTCTGTTATCATGACTTTTGTTTTATGGATTCCTGTTAAAAGTCTGTCAATTTTGTCTTTAAACTCTAATCACACGGTTACTGTTCACTTTTGTCTTATTCACATCCACCGGTACTGTTCACTTTCTTTTTATTCACATCCACGGTTAATGTTCACTTTTTATTATTCACATCCACGGTTACTGTTCACTTTCTTCTTATTACATCCACCGGTTACTGTTCACTTTTGTCTTATTCACATTCCACCGGTTACTGTTCACTTTCTTCTTATCACATCCACCGGTTACATGTTCACTTTCTTCTTATTCACATCCATGTCTTATTCACATCCACCGGTTACTGTTCACTTTTGTCTTATTCACATCCACCGGTTACTGTTCACTTTTGTCTTATTCACATCCACCGGTTACTGTTCACTTTCTTCTTATTCACATCCACCGGTTACTGTTCACTTTTGTCTTATTCACATCCACCGGTTACTGTTCACTTTTGTCTTATTCACATCCACCGGTTACTGTTCACTTTTGTCTTATTCACATCCACCGGTTACTGTTCACTTTTGTCTTATTCACATCCACCGGTTACTGTTCACTTTTGTCTTATTCACATCCACCGGTTACTGTTCACTTTTGTCTTATTCACATCCACCGGTTACTGTTCACTTTTGTCTTATTCACATCCACCGGTTACTGTTCACTTTTGTCTTATTCACATCCACCGGTTACTGTTCACTTTTGTCTTATTCACATCCACCGGTTACTGTTCACTTTTGTCTTATTCACATCCACCGGTTACTGTTCACTTTTGTCTTATTCACATCCACCGGTTACTGTTCACTTTCTTCTTATTCACATCCACCGGTTACTGTTCACTTTTGTCTTATTCACATCCACCGGTTACTGTTCACTTTTGTCTTATTCACATCCACCGGTTACTGTTCACTTTTGTCTTATTCACATCCACCGGTTACTGTTCACTTTTGTCTTATTCACATCCACCGGTTACTGTTCACTTTTGTCTTATTCACATCCACCGGTTACTGTTCACTTTTGTCTTATTCACATCCACCGGTTACTGTTCACTTTTGTCTTATTCACATCCACCGGTTACTGTTCACTTTTGTCTTATTCACATCCACCGGTTACTGTTCACTTTTGTCTTATTCACATCCACCGGTTACTGTTCACTTTTGTCTTATTCACATCCACCGGTTACTGTTCACTTTTGTCTTATTCACATCCACCGGTTACTGTTCACTTTTGTCTTATTCACATCCACCGGTTACTGTTCACTTTTGTCTTATTCACATCCACCGGTTACTGTTCACTTTTGTCTTATTCACATCCACCGGTTACTGTTCACTTTTGTCTTATTCACATCCACCGGTTACTGTTCACTTTTGTCTTATTCACATCCACCGGTTACTGTTCACTTTTGTCTTATTCACATCCACCGGTTACTGTTCACTTTTGTCTTATTCACATCCACCGGTTACTGTTCACTTTTGTCTTATTCACATCCACCGGTTACTGTTCACTTTTGTCTTATTCACATCCACCGGTTACTGTTCACTTTTGTCTTATTCACATCCACCGGTTACTGTTCACTTTTGTCTTATTCACATCCACCGGTTACTGTTCACTTTTGTCTTATTCACATCCACCGGTTACTGTTCACTTTTGTCTTATTCACATCCACCGGTTACTGTTCACTTTTGTCTTATTCACATCCACCGGTTACTGTTCACTTTTGTCTTATTCACATCCACCGGTTACTGTTCACTTTTGTCTTATTCACATCCACCGGTTACTGTTCCCTCGGAGTCTCGGAGTGATGGCTCCTCGTCCCCGACCGGGTCGGGGGCCGTCACACTCCCGTTCTAGCACTAAATCCGAATATCGAAATGTAGTAAATGATGCTACTGAAGTTCTATGGTTGCAATCACTATTGAAATAATTGGGTATCGTCTTCACCAAGGTACCACTTATTCTATGTGATAACGTGAGTGCAACATATCTTGCTTCTAATTCGGTTCTTCACTCTAAATTCAAGCATGTCGAAATTGATTTTAATTTTGTTCGGAAAAAGGTCATCCAAAAGGAGTTGTTAGTCCAATTACCTCATTGGAACACCAACTTGTCGATCCTCTTACAAAGACTCTTCCTCTGTCGACATTCTCCATCTTCACATCCAAGATTTTCGGCCTCTGGCCTTGATCTTGAGGGGGCATGTTAGAGTACTGTTAGGATAGTTTACTATTCACTTACAGTTTAGTTTAATTTCTACACTTTCCCATGCTCATCATTATTGTTTCCCCGCATATACATAAAAACTTGTAATTGATGGACTTTATTATTGAGAAATACATAACTCTTTTTTACTACCGCCATCTGCGTCTTCTTCATCCTCTTCTTTATCTTTTGGTTTACAACAGAGTCGCACACACCAAATTCCAACTAAAGGAAGAAGGACAAGCCTCTCCATTCTGTATTTCATCGTCTTCTACAACCCAGATGAACAGTTCTTTTTTATGGTTTGTTAAGTTTGCAAAAAGATGCAGCCATGGGGTGGGTTTGAAGGTCCTCAAGAATGGCTTCCTGGTAATATAATCGTTGTTGATTATTGCCGGGAAGAAAGAAATTTCACAGTATAATTATGAAAAATTAGAAAAATGAATGATGGATATCGTAACTTTTTAATTCAGTGTTTGAATTGAAAATACCTCATAATTCAGTATTTGAATTGTATAATTTTTAACGTTCATTTAACATAGTAGGTCAATTTGCTAACGGTGGATAATTTAATATTCAACGAAAAAAATTATTTGTTGTTTAAATTGAAAAACACTTCATTGTTCAGTGTTTTATTTGATATTTACCCTTATTATTATTATTGTTATTAATTTCACCCCTCTAACTATCATGTATACTTATTGTTTCAATAGTTGGACGAATAGATCAACAAAATATTTAGGATATAAATTATTCGGATTTTTTTTTAAAATTTGAGATCCAAAGTGCACCTCACTGTTTTTTTATTAAGGTAAAATATGTTTTGAACCTTATATTTGCTTATGCACATATATAAGACACACACACACACACACACACACAAACCTTATATTTGCTTATGCACATATATAAGACACACGCGCGCGCGCGCGCGCGCACACACACACACATATATACACATCTTACTAGAGGGTTTGAGAAATTAATAGAGTACATAACTTATCTTCAAGTTTTACCTTATTCCAATAGTTTAGAGGGCGATTGTGAAGTCGCTGAATGAAGTCCTCGTTTCTTTGTGGAGGTGCTTACCCGCAACAAGGCAGAGATTATAAAGTGACATATGGAATATGACGACGACAACAACATAACATGTCATAGCAGGAGATCACAGGTGGAGCCAAAGACCCACTAAGAATTACGTGTGCCTATATATACATACATATATACATACAAATATAAATAGATAGATAAATGTCTATTATATATATGTGTGTGTGTGTACACACACATCTATTATATGTCTATCTATCATAGATATTTGTGTGTAGATATAAAAGAGTCTTGGATATATGGAAATTCAGTTGATGTCTAAGCTATTTACAAAATATTACTATTATTTAACTTCTTCTACATGGATTAATCTCATTTTTTAAAAGACAATTATAATTCCAATAAAAAATATTGCCTTTTAGGTTATAAAATTATTTTTATGATAGTGAGTTTCACTATCATCAATTAGAAAGAGTGGAATCAATTCATTAAAAAAATATAGCATTATAAACGTAAAAAAGCATTTTCAAAATGTTGTCGAAGTCTCATCCAAGGAGTGGACTTAATTATGTTTGATTAGCTTTAATTATGTTTGATTTGTTTAATGAGAGATGGAAAGTAGCTTTGCAACTTTATAATTCATCTTTGAATTTATCAAGATTGCTAAATTGTCCATTCTCACTCAAACGTAATTAACTAACTAATTATACACCCTATAATACTATGTCACAAAATTTGTAATCTAACAATAAAATGAGTATAATTAACAAAAATAGACTAAGAGCACACAAATATACGTCAAAGTCAAGAAGGAAAAAGGAAATCACCTAGACTTTGTAAACACTTAAGAGACCTTTATTGTGATCAGTCGCATTTACAAAAGTCATTTAAAGCAATAAAGAGTACTGCAGTTACAAAATAAAGATATTGTTATTGTAAGAAATTATGAGTTTTTAAGAGTCTTTTCAGTGGTTAGGAGAATTTTTACAACTTTAGAAGTTATAAGTCTTTTATTATTTTATTTGGTTAAACTAATGTTGAAACATTAAGAAAGTCTTAAAAGTACACTTCTAAGAAAGAAAAGTAACTTTTTCATTTAAATTTGAGAGAATCTTCCGTTGTTTTTAAGAACTCTCTGAATTTATCAAGGCCTTTTTTGTGGCGTTATTCCTTAACTTATCAAGCAGTCTAATATTTATGTTTGTGGTATTTCATTCTACAAAAGTTCTTGATTAAATATAAGTTGCAGAAGGTGATTTCCCTACAATTTGGAGAATCGTCCAAATTGATAAGTTTCCTCCTACCTGTTAAATTTTGAAAATACAAATGAAAATGATTTATTGGGTTCTTTTTGTTGAAATTGATATTGGATATATACATAGAACATGATTTCGAGTCTACTAATATGAATTTTATGTGTTAAAATCATGATTTGCCCAAAAAATAGTGAAACCCATTTGCGAATTGGAAGGGTTTTAATTTCCCCTTAGGCGCTACTGTGCTCAGGGTTTTAAGCACAATGGTACTTGCGAAAGAGCACTATCACATTGAACACTTGAATTCATCTATGTTCCTTCTTAAACGCTACAATGCCGAATTGTTGTTTTCCAAAAATAAAATGAAACAAACTTTAACTATTTTAAATACCTAATATATGGGTTAATACGCACACTGAAAATAAATCACGGTTCATGTGTGTGTGCGTGCGTGTGCGTGTCTATGTGATTGTTGGATGTATTAGCACATATAGTTAGTGTTAGTTTAGTTCATTTGTAACTAGTGTCATTTCATGTTATCATTACGTTTTTTCTCTTTCATAGATATACTTGTACAAACATTACAGCACTGGTAATTTCCAATTGACAGAATAGTACACATCGTGGTTGATAGCCTCCTTCTTCCCTTTGTGCTTCTTCTTCCTTCCTTCTGCAAATCTACAGCTTACAAAACTCAACGTGGTAACAGAGCCAGGTTATGGCCTCCTCTAGCTCGACTGTTCCCTCCTCTCTCCCTCCCTCTCCTACAGTCTCTACCTTTTCTCCTGTACCTCCCTTACCCACAGTCAACCAAACACTTACAGTGAAGCTCAACAACTCGAACTACCTGGTCTGGAAGGCACAGCTTCTCAACATCGTCATGGCTAACGGCATCGAACATCTCCTGGACCCCTCCTCTCCCTCACGTCCACAATTTCTGGATGCCAACTCCACCCAAGTCAACCCTGACCACACCCTCTGGCAACATTATAACCGCATTGTTATGAGTTGGATTTTTGCCTCTCTATCCGAGGATCTCCTTCCTCAGATTGTTGCTTTCTCCACCGCCGGCGAGGTTTGGTCTGCTTTGGAACACCTTTTTGCTTCCTCCTCCATGGCCCGAATCACAGATTTGCGAAGCCGCCTACATTCTCTCTCCAAAGACGGCCTCTCGGCCTCTAGCTACTCCCAAAAGTTCACCGCCCTGTGCAACACTCTTGCGGCGGTCGGCGAGCCTGTCACCTACAAAGATAAAATGATCTATTTCCTCAATGGGCTGGGCAGTGAGTACAACGCGTTTGTTACCTCGGTTACAAATCGCACCGATGAACCTCCGCTCGAAGAGGTCCAGAGCCAGCTCCAAACTTTTGATTTCCGCTTGGAAAAACAAAACCCCGTCATCGCCATTCCGACGCCGGCTCAGATGCAAGCGCATCTCGTCTCTCAGCGCCCCCCTCGGCCGTCGTGGAGCTCTCACCCGACTGCCCCTGTTTGGTCTCAATTCTCGCCCGCCCCCTTTCAGCGCGGCCCTGGTTTTCCTCAGCAGGCCAGGCAATGGCGGCCCTCTCGGCCCACGAACCAAGCCCGACTTCGTTGCCAGATCTGCAACAAACCAGGCCACTCGGCCCTTCGCTGTTACCAGCTTCCCTCTGCAGCCTAGCAAGCCTTCTCTCCAGCCCCAGCCCAGGCCCACCTTACCTACTTCCAACCCGCCTCCGCCCCAGCCCAACCCTTTTTCCCTCTCACTCCTACCCGCCCCGACGCCTTCTCTCCTCCATCCGACCCGGCCCGCCCAGATACCATCTTCTCCCCTGCTCCTCGCCAGATCTCTCCCGGTCTTCTTCCTACCTCTGCCCTGTCGCCGGCAACCCCATGGGTCCTCGACTTTGGCGCTACCCATCACTTCACGCCGGATTCTCAACTTCTTAGCCGCCCTCAGCCCTTCCCTTCTTTATCGCAAGTCGCCACTGCCGAAGGTACTCTCCTCCCTCTCTCCTAATTTGGTTCTACTTCTATTCCGGCAATAGGCCGATCACTCACTTTACAGCATGTCTATCACTCTCCAAATTTGTCTCAGAACCTCTTAAGCGTCTCTAAGCTCTGTCACGATAATTCTGTATTTGTTGAATTTCACCCGACTTCCTTTTTTGTCAAGGATCGGACCACGCACCAGACGTTGCTCTGTGGCTGTCTCCGTGATGGTCTTTATCATACCCCCTCTGTCGCCCCTCTTTTGCTGCTCCAGGCTCGGTCTTCTCCTCCAGCACCTGCTCTGGAGAACTTTTGGCATCACCGATTAGGGAACCCTTCCTCTTCGGTGATGCAACAGGTTCTTCACACCTGTAATGTGCCTTTTAAAATGAACCAGCCATCTTTTTGTACCTCCTGCCAAATGAGCGAGAGTCACCAACTCCCCTTCTCTCTTTCTCAGTCCCATGCACAATCCCCTTTTGATATTGTACACTCGGATGTTTGGGGTCCATCTCCCATTAAATCAATTACTGGTGATTGATATTTTGTTTTATTTGTGGATGACTGTACTCAGTTTACTTGGCTCTTTCCTTTAAAATTAAAAAGTGATGTGTATCACACTTTTGTTCATTTCTATCAGTTTGTTAAAACGCACTTCAATGCAAATATTAAAACTTTTCAATCGGATTGGGGTGGTGAATTTCATGTTCTCACTCCTCTTTTTAAATCCATTGGCATTCAGCACCGTGTCTCCTGTCCATATACCCCTAACCAAAATGGTAGAGATGAATGCAAAAATCGTCACATTGTCGAAATGGGTCTCGCTCTACTTTTTCACTCCTCCGTTCCTCTCCATTTCTGGACTTATGCCTTCCTCCATGCTGTCACTTTAATCAATCTGCTTCCCACTCCTGTCCTCCAACATAAATCTCCCCACGAATCTCTGCTCCATAAAGTTCCTGATTACTTGTCTCTTCGTGTTTTTGGTTGTCTGTGTTTTCCCTTTTTTCGTCCATTCAATCAACACAAACTTCAACCTCGTTCTCGACCTTGTGTCTTTCTCGGCCCTAGTCGCCATCACAAAGGTTATCTCTGTCTTGATTCCAAGTCTCATAAAATCTATATATCCCGCCATGTCACGTTTGTAGAGTCTCAATTTCCCTTTGCCTCCACTACCCCCTCTATTTCCACTACCACATCTGTAGCGACCCTTACCCGTATCCTAATTTTTCCGTATTATTTTTTTTTCTTTTTCTTTTTATACTTAAACTTTAAACCTAACGTTCGAGCAGAAATAAAACTTTAAAAATTGGAATTGAAATCGAAATCGTTATAGTCGTTTAGAAAACCGTTTAAACAAACCTTAAAACCAATTAATAAACAATAAAAAAAACATATAACCAATCGAAGCAGTGGAAACCGACAAAAACAGGGGCAGAAAGGGGCAATCGCCCTCTAAAATGAAGGGGCAATCAATCGCCCAAAACAGGCGATCGATCGCCCTTCGATGATCGCCTGATTCTCCAGCGATCGCCTCAATAGGCGATCGCCCAAACACGAGGGGCGATCGTCGCCCCTCTCCAGGCGAGCGATTGCCCTTCGGCGATCACAATTTGCCAAGCGATCGCCTTCACCTGGTTATCGCTCGGCACACACCCTGGAATTTCTTCCAAGGCGTGACCAAGAGGGGCGATCGATCGCCCACCCTGGCGATCGATCGCCAAGTCCTCTGGAATCCGAATTCCAGAGGACTTGCCTCCTCTTTCTTTCCTTCTTCTTTCCAAGTAAAATCACTATCCTTCACACTTCTACCTCCTCCCAATTATCACTAAACACACAAACATTTTCGCAATACAATTTGACACAAAACCACCCGAGACGCACTTAACACGAAATACGTTTTCACGAAAACGAACTGCATGGACGTGTTTAAAAACCGAACATATCCCTATAAAATAGGTTACCAAGCAGTTACAAAATACATTTCCAAAACGTTTAAAAACTCAAAACATAAACCTATCCACTATCTAGAACCAAACATCCTAAAATGTTTCTAACTATACAATAATCTACAATCAACCCAATTCGCCCAAAAACTCTCAAAATACCTAACCGTTACCCCCACGGGTCAAAATACGTGTTGACTACCCATGCACACCACCGTAGCCGTTCTTCTTCAACTATCCTGTACATCGGGTGGAGGAACATCGTCCTCACCTGCTTCGATATCACCTACACCATACAGACAACTATGAGCTAAAGGCTCAGCAAGTTTCGTAAATGCAATGCATGCTATGCGTATGAGTTTCATAAATCATGCAACATTTTCTTTTCATTACGTCGCAGACAGAATGTCACCGAGGTCTCAGCCTATTAGATGGAGAGGACACATCTCGCGGTCGGACTGCCCTCTTCACCTAACGGGGGGGTACACGCTTACATCCGTAAACAGCCGTGCCTGAGCCCCATCTCGCGTAACCAGATACAGATTACGTAGATTCATTTCATTCGTTCATTTCATTTTCTTAAACACATGCAGAAATTCGTTTTCATGCTATTTTAAAAGACGTGATGCATGAATAGTTAAATGCATAAAGTAAACAACCAATATACGTACCATCAAGACAATAAAACATAACCTATACAACGACTAGCCTAACTACCCAACCAAAGCAAATTAAACAAACAATTCACTAAAACTCCTCGACGCGACATGGACGTACGGTGTAGGCCAATCGGCCAAAGTAAGTCACGATAACTTACCTTGTGCACACTGGACTTCGAGCTCCGTCCACGAGCGTCATTCGTCTGAGGCAAAACACAACAGCTATCGTTAATACGAGATTTGTAACGACCCCGATACTGTACCCAATTTTTCGTACATATTTTTTTTTATCCTTATACTTTAAATAAACTCTAAGCGGAATTTAAACCGGAATCGGAATCGAAGTCTATGTTTTAAACCATTTAAAACAATACCATTTATAAACTTAAAACAATTTAAAACAATTAATAAAACACTTAAAATTAATTAAAACAAAACAATAAAAAGGGAAGGGCAGAACTGTCAAAAGCCGCAACAGGGGATAGGAGCGATCGATCTCCTAATTCAGGAGATCGATCGCCGAGGCTATAAGCCTCCTCAGCGATCGATCGCTGCAAGGATCGATCGCTGCAGCAACAATAGGGAGGGGCGATCAGTCGCCCCTCACACCCGCGCCCAGTCGCTTACCCCTCCATCTTCTTTCTCTTTTATTTCTTTATACAATGCTCTCTGGAATCTGAAATTCCAGAGAGCAAAACACTAAATTTCTTCCACTAACCCTGCACACCACACTTCACAAATTAACACCTCCTTCGACACTTCAAACTCGATAACATCATATAACTAAACCCACTTAAACGTATATTAAAATCTCCCTTTAACTCGAGACAAACCTTACGAAATCCAACCGCGTGGATAGCTCTAAAACTCGAGCCTATCCATGACCAACATAATACGTCTCCAAACATTTTCATAAAATTCAAATAAAAGTTCTAACAAAACGTTTTATAAATAGTTTACCAAACATTTGAAACGTCAGATATAAACCTATCCACTATCAGATCCAAACATCCTAATATGTTCAGCTATACAATTCATATCGTGTCCCCAAAACATATACCTACATCCCCACGGATCAAAATGTGCACCGACTGCCCAGCACACTCCCACGGGCCATCTTTCTTCAACTGTTTATGCCTCGGGTGGAGGAATCTCATCCTCACCTGTATCAAGGTCACCTACACCATAGAAATAAGTCGTGAGATTAAGGCTCAGTAAGTCTACGTGAATGCAAGTGAATGTCATGCATGCAGTTCGTAAAACATGCGTCCTACCTTTTCGCTATTCATTTCATTTCATTACAAATGCGTCACCGTGGCCTCACTCTCGCTAGATAGGAGCGGCACATCCTACGGTTGGATAGCCCCTCGTATCTAACCGGGGGGGAAAACATGCTCCCCAAGCAGCCATGTCTGAACCACCGCCACCTCCTTGACCAGATTACATGCATTTATATCTTTTCATTATCATTTTCTTTTTCATGAAAAACATGCATAGAAATTCCTTTTTCGTGCTTTTCAGAAACATGATGCATGAACAGATGCAATGCTATAAACATAATTAAAACATAAACAAACAATTAACTTAAACATACTACACTTAACTAAAACTAACTACCCCACCTATTTACCCAACACAACTTAGATTCTCCAATTTCCTCGAACAACATAAGATCTTATGGTGTAGGCCAATCGGCCAAACAAGTCATGAGAGACTTACCTGATGTCCGTTGAATGCTAACTCTGTCCATGAGCGTGGTTCACCTAAGGTAATTCACAACAATTATCATTAACATGCGTTTGAACCGTTAATGTCCAAATTAATGAAATCCTTAACTAAAGAAATTCTTCTAAAGCTATAACTTAATTAATCTAGGCATTTAACAACAAATTCGCGCTCGATTCTACGAAACATCCAATAACGAGCTTTTCCAAAAACCCGAAACTCATTAAATTTAACATTTCTCACAAATTAGTTTAACTTCGTCCAATAACGTTCAATACGTCCTTTATATCCATAAACTCGATAAACCTATCAATCTCGAACCCTAAATCGCGTTTCTAACGAAACCCTAAATGAAAATCCTAACCGTATAACTTCGTTAAAACTAAAAACTAACGTCCGAAAGCTGTAGAATCTTACCTAGAACGTTGATCGGAGGAGAAAACGTGAAGAACGGAGATCGGTCGAAAGAGAAACGAGCGTCGGCGTGAGGAATCGCCGCGGGAGGGAAAACCGGAGCTCTCTGGTTTTTCGCGAGAAGAGAAAGAAATGAGGGAGGAGAGAAAATAAGTGTTATTAATATAATTGATTTGTAAATGACCGTTTTGCCCTTCTTTAATTTTTTTATATTTGTTTCGTCTCTTGTTTCGCTAATTAACTAATGATCCGGTTTCTCCAAACTTCCTTATTTCACCAATAATTCTAACTTATTATTAGGGTCCCAATAAAACTGTCCGTTCACAAATCAGACATCGTTTACTATTTTTACTAAAACGTCTTTTATATTACGAAATACGTAATTCCCGTAATTTAGCGTCACGACTCCTAAAATTTTCATAATTTTCCTAAAATCCATATAAATCATTAGGATCGTAATAACGCTTTCTTTTTGTGAAACGGGCTTGATTTGACATATTTACAAAAATACCATTTATATTAAAATATTAATATCCCGTAAAGCCGGGTATTACAAGATTAAACCGTTAAACGTCCAAATTTAACGAAACCTTAACTAAGGAAATTTTTATAAATTTCTAACTTAACTAATCGAGGCATTTTAACGAACAAATAACGCCCGATACCTCGAACCACCATTAACGAGTTTTTCTCCAAAACTCGAAAATTCATCAATTTCTAATATTCGTTCTAAATCGATTAACTTCGTCCAATAACGCTCAATACGTTCATCATATTCACAACTATGACGAACCTATCGATTACAAACCCTAAATCACGTTTTTAACGAAAACCTAAACGGAACCCTAACCGTCAAACTCCGTGAAAACCGAACTATAACGCTCCAAAAGCATAGAATCATACCTAGGGTTGCGAGAGGAGGAGAAAACACGAAGAATGGAAGTCGATCGGAGGAGAAGAAATCGTCGGAGAGCAGTCGCCGTGAGAGAATTCCCGGAGAATGCAGGGGAGAGAAAAAGAAGGAAATCGTGAATGCTGGAGGAAGAAGAGAAATTGTGGATTTTAATAAATTTTGACTTTGCAAATTACCATTTTGCTCTTTCTTTGTTTTCTATTTGTTTCGTCCTTTGTTTCGTTATAGCTAACGATTCGATTTCTCCTAATTTTCTTATTTCTCCAATAGCTCCAACTTATTATCAGGGTTCCATTAAAACTGTCCGTTCGCAAATCGGACCTCGTTTACCATTTTTACTAAAACGTCATTTATATTACAAGAAACGTAATTCTCGTAACATTAGCGTTACAACTCCTAAAATTTTCGAAATTTTCTTAAAATCCATATTAATTATTATGATTCATATAACGCTTTTTTTTCGTAAAACGGGCTTGATTTGACATATTTACAAAAATACCATTTACATTAAAATATTTAGATTACGTACAGCAGGGTATTACAATATCACCCTTTGAAATTTCTATCCCTTCCGTTCCTCATCCGACTCACACCCCTGTTACTCCCTCACCCTCTATCCCTCTTATACCAGTTCCCTCTCCTCTCCCTGCACCTGACCTTACCCCTCCTTCTTTCATGCCCTTCTCCCCCATCCCTCAATCCCTTCCACCCGTTACCTTACCCCTACCCGCTCCCTCCGCCCCTAATACTCATCCTATGACGACGAGAGCCAAAGCCGGTGTTTTTAAGTCCAGAGCCCTCCTTATGGAGCCTCCCACTGAACCCAAAACCTTCACCCAAGCTGCCAAATCACCTCAATGGCTTGCCGCCATGCGAGAGGAATTTTCTGCTCTCCAGCAAACCCATACTTGAACTTTGGTTCCTCCTCCCTACGATGCAAAAATAATAGGTTGCAAGTGGATTTTTAAAACGAAGTTACACCCCGATGGCACGATTTCTCGGTATAAGGCTCGTCTCGTCGCCAAAGGGTATGATCAGACTGAAGGTGTTGATTATGATGAGACTTTCAGCCCCGTGGTCAAACCTACTTCTGTTCGACTCGTTCTCTCTTTAGCTGTGTCTTCTCAGTGGCCTATTAAACAGCTTGATATCAGTAATGCTTTCCTCCACGGTGATCTCACTAAGAGGGTCTACATGCAACAACCCCCCGGTTTCGTTGCTCCCTCATCTCCCTCGGCTGTTTGCTTACTACATAAAGCCCTCTATGGCCTCAAGCAATCTCTGAGAGCCTGGTACACTAAACTCCACACTGCCCTACTTAATTGGGGTTTCTCCGCATCACGGTCTGATTCATCCCTCTTTATCCGTCGGACACCATCTTCTGTCATTATTATGCTTGTGTATGTGGATGATATCATTTTGACAAGTGACTCCCCGACATTGTTAGAGCAGTTTCTCAGCTATTTGCATTTTCAGTTTAAAGTCTGGGATCTCGGACCTCTATCCTACTTCCTGGGCATCTCTGTCACTCAGACCTCTGCTGGTATGCATCTTTCTTAGTCTCGATACATCATGGATCTTCTCCACAGAGCCAATATGGCAACTTGCAAACTGGTCCCGACTCTTATGGTGGCTGGACCGATCCTCTCTTTACAGTCTGGCACCCCTCTTCAGGATGGTTATATGTACTGTAGTATCGTTGGCAGTTTGTAATATTGTTGTCTTACGCGTCCCGATATCACCTTTGCCGTCAATAAAGTCTCCCAGTTTATTCATGCTCCGTCTGACGCTCACTGGCACGCTGTCAAGCGCATCTTCCGCTATATTCAAGGTACTCTCCATCTTGGCATCTTTTTTAAGCCCTCTGCCACTGTTCATTTAACGTGCTATACGGATGCCGATTAGGCTTCCTGCCCAGATGACCGCAAGAGCACTAGTGGTTTCTGTATTTTTCTCGGCCCAAATCTTGTATCATGGTCCTCTACTAAACAGCGCGCCGTGTCTCGTTCCAGCACGGAATCCAAGTATCGCAGTGTTGCCAACGGTGCGGCCGAGATCCTTTGGATTCAGTCTCTACTGCAGGAACTCGGTATTACTTCCCCCAGCCCACCCCTCATACTCTGTGACAATCTCAGTGCTACGTATTTGGCGTCTAATCCTGTCCTGCACTCTAAATCCAAGCTCGTGGAGATCGACTACCACTTAGTTCGGGAAAAGGTTCTTCAAAAGCGGTTGTTGGTCAAATTCACCCCTTCGGAACATCAGTTGGTCGACGCCTTCACCAAACCTCTACCCCCGGCTTTGTTCAACAGCTTTCTCTCCAAGATCTTCAGCCATCGGCCTTGATCTTGCGGGGGGTATTAGCACATATAGTTAGTGTTAGTTTAGTTCATTTGTAACTAGTGTCATTTCATGTTATCATTACGTTTTTTCTCTTTCATAGATATACTTGTACAAACATTACAGCACTGGTAATTTCAAATTGACAGAATAGTACACATCGTGGTTGATAGCTTCCTTCTTCCCTCTGTGCTTCTTCTTCCTTCCTTCTGCAAATCTACAGCTTACAAAACTCAACGGGATGGAGGCTATATAACTTGTATATATTAAACCTTGGGTTGTATATACTTTTTCTTACATGTGAAACACACTTATTCTAAATTTAGAAAAAAGAGAGTAGCTTGCATCCTTCGACGGTGCAACTCCTTAAACCTCACGAGGAGAATGACATTGACGATTGTAGCATATTATAAACTTATATGTGATCGCTACTCGCTAGGTTTGACTCGTTAGACTCATTTAGTTGGCTCGATTTGACTCATTTAACTCATAATTCGCAAGCCAGCTAGGTTGAAAAATTTTAGATTGTCTCCTTATGCTCAGTTCATTAGTCTTATCAGGCTCAGCTCGTTTGATTCACTAAACTCGGTGAACTAGATTTTTTTTAACTTGGCTCAACTGACTCATTTGCCATCTTTGTTTTCTAGTTTATTTATCCTTTCGAAAAATAGAAAAATTCAAAGTTTTTTTTCTTTAATTTGAGTTTTGTTGGAATGATAGTAAAGTAGTTGTTGTAATATCCCATTCTTATTTGATTTGTTCGATATGCTTTGCGGAGGAATTGTTGCTAGAATATTTTAATATTGTTTGAATAGTTTGAAGAGGACTAAAAGATGTTACTACTAGTGGAAAAAGGCAAGTGTGTACGAGATTATTTGAAGGTAAAAGTAAATAATTTTGAAAGAAAAATGAGTTAAACACGCGAGTGAGAAAATTGTGAGCCTTTTTTCCAACTTTTCTGGCAGGAATCATGTCTAGAAATACCAATAAAGAAGTTGAAGGAGTGACTAGTCAAAGACTACAAATGGAGATATATCTTGAATGAGAAAGAAAGATGGAGTTTGCTTTTGAATTCCATAACTACTTTGAAATTAAAAAAAAAGGTCAAAGTTGCTACAATTAACTTTTCTAACTATGTTATTACTTAGTGGGATCAATTAGTATTAAACAAACAAAGAAAAGGACAACGTCCAATGGAGACATGGGAAGAGATGAAACATTAGTGAAGAAGCATGTTTGCCAAGTCACTACTATCAAGATTTGTTCAAAAAACTACAACGTCTAACACAATCCAATCACAATGTTGAAGACTACTGCCAAGAGATGGAAATTACTTTGATATGTGCTAATATAGAGGAAGATCGTAAGGCAAAAAGGACTAGGTTTCTAAGTGGTTTAAATGATAAAATTACTAATGTAGAATTGGACCACTATGTAGACATGGAAGATATGGTGCACACCACGATCAAAGTTGAGAAATAATCCCAGCGAAAGAGTACACGACTGACATACAATCAAGTCAACAAAAAGGGCAACCTTCTTAGAAGCCAAACTATACAAGACAAGAGGATAAATCTACACCAAATCGTAAGTCTGCATCAAGACCTTCTTCATCGGTGCTTGGGGCTCATGGTAAAATCAAAATTGCTACTCAGAAATAGTTACATTAAGAGTTTTAAATATAAGGAAAAAAAGTCATGTGACCAACCAATACCCAAACAAAAGAGTCAATGGTGATGCAAAACAATGATGACATTGTAATTGATGATGAAGGGACACTGATACCATGCAATCATTAGAGGATGACTTAGAAGAACCCTTCAATGTGCAAATAAAGGAAAATGATGAGATGCAACGGGAGAATAGTTTTCATATCCAATGTCATGTTCAAGACGAGGTATGTAATATAATTATTGTTGGTTGGAGTTGTTGCTGGCATTATTATCATTGAAACATTAAGATTGCTGACAACAAAACAACACGACCCTACAATCTATGGTAGAATGATTGTGGTTAAGTGAGTGAGAGTAAGAAAGTAATGGTATCATTCAAGATCGTCAAATATGTGAATGAGGTGTTGTGCGATCTAGTTCCAATTCAAGCAAGACATGTCCTTCTATGGAGTTCGTGGTAATTTGATAGGCAAGTAAAGCATGTTGGCTTCACCAAAAACTACTCTTTGGTACACAATCGATGATCAACCACCCTTGTACCATTAAGTCTCAAATAAGTTTATGAAGATCTATTAAGTTTATAGAAAAATTGTGAACGAATGAAAAAAGTGAAAAAGAAAGAGTGGTTTTGGGAAAAAAAAAGAGAGAAAAGAAAGATAAGGATCAGACATAGAGAACAAAAAATAGAAAGAAGGGAATATAACTTTTATGTGAGTGTGAGTGGTGTAAGGAAATTATTGTTATTAAATCAGCTAATGATATTACTAGTGTACAAGGAGGCGATTTTATGCACTAACCAACTAGAAACGACTCTTCCTAGTTCCATTTTTTCTTTTTTTTTTAGGGAGTATGAGGATGTTTATCAAGATGATACACCACATGAATTACCATCAATCCAAGGATCAAATATCAAATTGATTTTGTACCTTGTGCAACCATTCCAAACTAACTTGTCTATACAAGTAATCTAGAAGAGACAAAAGAACTTCAAAAGCTAATCAAGGGGTTGATGGACAAGGGCCACGGGAGAGGAAACATGAGTCTTTGTGGAGTTCCTATGCCACTAATAGCTAAGAAAGATGAAATATGACGAATGTGTGTTAATTATCAAGCCATCAACAACATCACGGTGGAGTATCATTTTTTTATTTCTTGATTAAATGATATTTAGGTTAATTTCATATTTAGGTTAATATGACGAATATATTGAGATTTGAAAAGTAATTATCATCAAGTAAGAATGAAAGAAGTAGATAAATGGAAAACTTCATTCAAAACTAAATATGAATTTTATGAGTGGTTGGTTATATCATTTGGATTCACCAATTCACAAAGTACTTTTACATGTTTAATGAATTGTATTTGCTTGCATTTTCTAGGAAATTTGTTGTTTATTTTTGTAGCAAAAGTTTATAAGATCGTAAAATTCATTTATATTCATTTTTTGTTACATTAAGAACACCAAAATCGTTGTTAAGCTTAAGAAGTGTATCGTTTTCACTGATAGACTTGTTTTCTTAGGATTTGTTATGACTGCAAAGGAAACTAACATTGATGAAGAAAAAATCCATGCAATCCAAGAGTTTTCGAGATTTGCCAGTTTAGGATAAGTTAGAAATTTTCATGGACTTGATAACTTTTATAAGAGGTCTGTGAAGGATTCTAGTACAATTATTGATACCTTACCAAGGTCATGGAGAAGAAAATAGGATTCAAATGAGAAGAAGAGCAAGAGAAGACATTCGAAAAACTAAAAGAAAAATGAAATTTGAATGTGATGCATAGTAATAGATGTTGGAGTTGTGGTAATGCAAGAAAAATGACCAATTATTTACCTCAGTGAGAAACTAAGTGGAACAACTTTAAATATCCAAAATATGATAAAGAATTGTACGCATTAGTTAGAGCTTTTGGAAACATGGCAACATTACCTCTTGGCCAAGTAGCTCTTAATTCACACAAATCATGATGAGTTTTTGAAAGAATTGAAAGAACAACATAAGTTGAATAAAAGGCATGTCCGCTCTTTCCATTGGTTATCAAGTACAAAAAAGATAAGAAAAATATATTAGCAGATGTTAAGGCTACATGATATGTGTAGGACAATTATTTCATTTAGAGATACTTAATTTTAAAGTTATTTTTAGAAGATTTTATTGGATAAGTCAGAAAATAAGTTATTATTTATATTGTCACTTACAAACTGATAGTGAAACTGAAATAGTGAACATAACTTTATCTACTTTGTTGAAGACAATTATTAAATAGAACATCAAAAAGAGAAAGGAGTTTGCGTATATCTTAACTATACAAAGGGCGACATAAACTAGTTTTTGATATAGGATATTTGGTGTGGTTACACTTCAAGAAGGAGAGATTTTCAACGCAATGAAGATCCAAGCTTCTTCCTAGGGAGGATAACATTTCAAGTACTTGAGCGAATAAATGACAATGCTTACAAGTTAGACATACTTGGTGAATATAATGTAAGTGTTGCTTTTAATATTATTGATTTTTTTCCTTTTGACGTAGGTAATGATTTCAGGAAAAATTCTTTTCTTGAGGAGGGAAAGGATGAGGGCATGACTATTACAAAGTTTAATGAACCACTCAAATGTCATTAGAATTCTTTACAAGAGCTAGAGCTAAACATTTATGCTAAGAATATAACTCTAAAGTTAGATAGCAGACAAGTTATTGTGTACCACCATAGTTTAAAAATAGACCTAAGTTATTTTACCTTGTGAGCCTATATGGGTGGACAGAAGAGATTGGAGTACTATGCCAGTATGTGTGATATCAACAGTGATTTTTAGATAGTCAAGCTTGATCCAAATCCATTAGTAGTTATTCAACAATCGAATATGTTTTAGAGATTCTGTCATAGTTGGCACCGGATTGTGAGACAAAGTTCTATATTGATTTGGTTCTCAAAACTCCTCTAGTATTTATCACTCTATATAGAATGGCTCTAACTGAACTACAGAGCTCAGGACATAGCTTAATTATTTATTGTGTATTAGTTTTGGTTGAAGTAGCACGTCACCATGGGAGTGTCAGTGTTATTTGCCAACAAGTAGAATTGGTCACTTCGACTTTGCATAAACTATCATAAGTTAAGTTAGGTGACAACTAAGAATAAGTATCCACGACCAAAGATTGATGAACTATTTGATTAGTTGGGTAGATCTATGTATATCTCTGATAGACTTCAGATCAGACTACAATGAGTTAAAGATCCATGTGGAGGATATTTCAATGACTCATTTCTAAACACATTATGGGCATTTTGAATTTATGATTTTACCATGATGTAGTTGCCTTCATGGATTTGTAAATCAACTTTTCAGATCTAATCTTCATTAGTTTGTTGTGGTCTTCATTAATGACAACTTGATTTATGTTAAGACACGTACTCATTATATGGAATATCTGAATATCATTCTGCAAACCTTAAGACATCACTAATTATTTGCTAAAATAGAGAACTATAGTTTTTGGATGATAGTGGTGAAGTTCTTGAAATACGTAGTATTTTGAGATGGTATATGTGGAGATCCAGCTTAGATTGAGGTTGAACTAGATTTAAAAGCTGTGGCAAAAAGTTACTGAGGCCCACAATTTCTTAGGTTTTGCTAGCTACTACTTTCGTTTGTAGAGAACTTTTCTTCAAATGTCTTGTCATTAACTTAGTTAACCACGAAAGGTAAGAAGTTTTTTTGGGACTAAAAGTGTCAGTCAACTTTTGAGGAACTGAAGCATAGGTTGAGCTACAATTTTATTAAATGTGCTTAACATTAAATTGCCTTATATAGTTTAAACTGATTCATCGTGCACTTGACTTGGATACGTTTAAATGTAGTAGGATGGAGTTATTGCATACACATCTAGAAATTTGAAGTCCGGTGATCATAACAACCCCACTCATGACCTCAAGTTGCTGGTAATTATCTTTCATTTTAAAGTCATGGAAATGTTATTTGCATGACACAAGATTCAGAGTTTTCTGAAATCACAAAAGTCTGAATTATCTTTTCACACAACGAGATTTGGACCTCAAACAACAGAGATGAATGAAATATATGGAGCTCTATGACTTTATCCTAGAATACCACCTAGGTAAGTTCATTGTTGTGGTAGATGTATTAAGTTAATAACCCCAAGACTCTATTTCTTGTTTGGTGTTAGAGGATTCAAAAAGATGTATGACTTTTGGTCGTTATGATATGCAGTAACATGATGATGTTCAAACTATATAAACTTATAACTTGATGGCAATTTTTACACTCCTAGAACACAAAATAGTTACAAGTGCAACACTATGAGATTAAGGAGAAATTTAATTAGCTACAAAATGGTGAGCATATTGATGGTTGGGAAGTTATTGTAGATACGATTGTGCTTTTCAAGGTCATAGCTGTCATTTTTAATAATTTAGAGTTGAGATGATATGCTTCAACTTATGGAATTAGATGCAACACAAAAAAAAGCAACGAATTTATTCGGCCTAAAACTCGGATTGGCCAAAAATACTCTAAATTCCAGAATATATATCTTCTTCAAAATAAATCCAAATGCTCTTAAATTTTAACACGAACTTACTATGTGTGGATGAAATGCACTTAAAATTTCAAGGTCCACAATTCGTAGGGGAACGAAAGATATGGACGACAGGAGACTGGTTGGTCCGGTTGGTGATAAAATACACCTTCTCAGGTATTTGATCTCATTTTTGGGGAAGACACTCCAATGAGCTTGGGGGATAAGTTAGTGCACCCTTGCTGAAGATTCTACCCTCAAGAAAAAGACAGAGAAGGAGGCAATAAGATTTGTTTGGATCACTCACGAAATGGAAGCCAAGAAAGAACAACAATCCACGGATATGACTCACCATGAGATGAAGTTGTTTTGGTGCTCAAGAGCTCCGATTTTGAAGAAGAGTCTTCTATTTTTTTTTTTTCTATTTAAAAGTTTCTGCTAATGGCAGCCATAAGGGGGGGTTTAAACACCTCAACTCTTCTTACAAATTAGGGTTACAAAAACCAGAATAAAAAGGAGACAACCCAAAAGGGTGTGCTCGACCACTTCACCAAGCCGAGGACACCTTGTGTCTTGCCATTTTTTGCAACCACTTTCTCTCACCAAATGTCCCTTTCAAAGTGGTCATTCCCTCCTTCAAATACAACCATCAACTCTCCCTTTGCTAGTCATATGGTTTGATTGTTACAAAGTATGCAAACACACAATAAAAATACACACTAAAGTCTAGAAATAAAAGTAACAACAAATTACAAAAATGATTTACGAAAGACAAATTCCATCTTCAATGCTTTCTTTCATGCTTGATGTATCCGAGGGATGCTCCCAAGTGATTAAATGAAAAGACATCTCATTGTCTTGCATGCTAGGTTCGAGCTCTAGTTGTCCTTCAAAAGTGGTACTTACAAAATGAGAATACAAATTAGCTAAAGCTTTGGCTCGAGATCGGGTGATTGCTTCTCTTAGCACATCATGAAATAAGGGATTTTTCCTTAGAGTCACAAGTAAATATGCTTCATTCATCCAGGTAACACTAAGGTATATCATGACATGAATCGTTAGTATTGGTAGACTAGAATGAAGCAAGATGTTATAGAATTTGTAGCTAGATGCTTCATGTGACAACAAATTAAGGTTGAACATGAGAGACATTTTGGTTAATTACAGACATTACCTATTACAGAGTAGAAGTAGATAGGATTACCATAGATTTTTGGATGGCAGTTTGGGTTTTTATTGATCGTTTAACAAAGTGCACACATTTTATTCTAGTAAGGATGAATTATTCTATGTTGAAGGTTAGTCGACTTTAAGTTCATAACATCATTCACTTATACAATGTTCCTGCCAATATAGTTTCTAACAAGGACTTGAGATTCACATATAAGTTTTAGAGAGGTTTGCTTAAAATATTGCGTACCAAGCTAAATATCAGTATCACATGTCAACCTTAAACAAATCGATAGTCTAAGAGGACGATTGAGATTTTTGAGAATATGTTAAGATCTTGTATTCTAGGCTTTGGTGATAGTTGGATTATTCACTTTTCCTTGATCAAGTTTATTTATAGCAACAAAGCTATCAGAAAAATATCAATGTTTCAATTTGTGAGACTTTATATTGGAGGTCGTGTGCATCGCCCTTGTGTTGAGCTTAGATATAAGAGAGACGACTCTTCGACCAAATTTTATTTAGGTAGATGACTGAGAAAGTTTAAATTATTAAGGACAAACAAAGGATAGTCTTAAGTTGACAGAAACGTTATGTAGACTTCTCAAGTTGAGAGGTTTGATGTGCCACAGAATCCATCTATCCATTATCAAACATGGAGATTTTCTAACCATATTACTAGTATTATTTTTGTTGGTGCTCGTGGAGAAACTTACATCCAAGCTCTCAAATATATAAAGTCAACACCCACTTACATTGTAGAGGCTTTCAAGATGAAGCATAGAAGATCAATCGCAAATTAAGAAGTTTGATGAAATATTCCAAGGCTGCCGAGAATCTAACCTCTGAGGTGTATTTGGCAATTTTTGAAGCCTTCTCGATATAAATAAAAAAATGTGTTTCATGAAGATTGTAATGATATTTTAAAGTTTCTAAAATGGGATAGATCTAGGAAATCAGAAGACATTTGCTATGTCCACCATTATAGAGAGTTTCGTTTCTACCAAAGAAGCCTAGCAGATAGAAAAGTGCCAAAGTCTATGTTTTGTGAAAAAACCAAGCATTCCTCTTTGGAGATGGACATCAGTCATTCTTGATGATAGTATAAGGTTTCATTTATGCATTTTCGAAATTACTTTAAGATACTATAGTTGTATTATTTATATTTTATGCTAAACTTTGATTGTTAATGACATTATAGTAATTCGGCTAAGACTTGTTTGGCCAAACACATGGGCCCTTGTATGGGGTCATTATAGACTTTCTCTTAAGGGATTTTGTAACGCCCCGAACCCGCCCCGGCTCGGTGCGCTACTTTGCTAACCAATCCCACGTTTAAAACGGCGTTTAAAATAATTTTTGAAGAATTTTTCGACTGGATTTTCAGGTTTTTTGAACCCTAAAAAATGATTGGAAAACGTGCGTAAAATACATCGGAAAAGGTCGGGTCAAAATCTTTTTGAAATAGGAAAAATTAAAAAAAATATATATTTTTTGGCTCGGTTGGGCGCCGCACGCGCGCTGGGTGCGCGCGCCGCCCAGGCAGTGCACCCGCGCGCCCTGTCACTGTGGGCATCACGCGCACTCCCCTGCGCGCCCGAGGCCGATCGATTGGCGCCCAGCGCCGAACAATCGGAACCCTCTCGGGTCCCTCGGCCAATTTTCGCCCATTTTTCACTTTTCCTCATCTTTCTTCAAACCACTCACACCTAAAACACCTAAAACTTACCCAAAACATTTCCCGACATTTTCCACTTCCCGACACGAGAAAATCCCGGAAAACTGACTCCAAAAGCTTAACGAAAACGTGAAGACAGTTGAAAACCCACGTCGTTTTCTCTACGAAAAATCGAGCGGCATAACGACTAAAGTTTTGAAATCCACAAACCTGAAAATCAAATACTTTATAAAACATATCTAAAACCATTCCAAAACAACATTTACAATAGTCTATAAGACCACCAATTTATACAAACAAGTCCAACCGTACGACCAAATAAAACGACTAAATTCTACGAACATTTAATTAAAAATAGTTAGGAAAACTATATACAATCAAAATACCAAATCTCTCACAACTTCCCGAATATCATGGTCGAGACGCCCCGACAACTGCCCGCACCGGCATACCGCGTACATCCCCGACTGCGTCTCAATCCTAGCTGTCCTTAAAGCCCTCACCTGTAATGACGTCGCCACCTACACCACGGAACACAAAACGTAAGCGTAATGCTTAGTAAGTAGGGAGTAATGCAATTCAAAACAATGCATGCTCAACTCCTAACATATGCAGTTTCTACTCGCTCTGTTGTACTCGTTTATTTCCCGTTTTGTTAATCTATCACCTAGCGATGTGGATCAAGTATGCACACATCCTTTTACCATCTAGGATGGCCACACTTTGACCCAGCTGTACAAGACCGGAAGCACACCTTCGAGTCTAGCTCCCAAAACAACATGACCCTATCCCCTGGCACACATCTGAGTCTAGCTCCCAAGATGCAGTTTCATCTGAGTCTGGCTCCCAAGATGGCACTACCTAATCACATCTGAGTCTCGCTCCCAAGATGCGTCTCTATCCAAGTCTCGCTCCCTGGATGGCACTACCTCATCACATCTGAGTCTCTCTCCCAAGATGTGTTTCCATCTGAGTCTCGCTCCCAGGATGGCACTACATGATCCCCTTACATTTCAAGCTCAGACAACCCTTATTAAGTTTCAAACTCACAGTTCAAAACCATGCTCAAAACTCAAACCATGCTCAAAACTCGTGTTTTTCGTAGTTGGAAAACAATGATGCATGAGAATACATATGCTTGACATAAAATAAAACACTACAATCAAACAAACAAACAAACAAAAATTCCCTACCGTTCCATGGTGTAGGCCCGAAGGCAAAACACAAACAACCACTACTTACCTGGACTCCTGCACGTGTTCGTATTTATTTGCTCGGCTAGCCCTAATATTTGCACGTCGACCCAGCATATTCAAGGGAAAAATCACTTAATAACACTTTAAGAAATTCTAAGGAACTATCTAAACTAAAACTAACAACCATTTAACCAACTTTACAAATTTAAACACAACATCACCAAAAACCCAATTTTCTTTCCACATTTTCGGTGTCCAACTTCAAACGGCCATAACTTATTCGTTTTTCAACAGATTTTGACGTACCACCCCAATCCGTAAACCTCTATACGTCTACTATCTATTGAAACACTCAAATTCACCAACCAAAGAAAGTATCCAACTCGAAATCTCAAAAACAGAATCGGCTACCTAGTTTCCACAAACTGGTTTTTGCACAACTCTCACCCAATCTCCAATCTAACTCTAAAAACAAGCTAAACTAACTTATCTAAGAGTTAAACCACTAAATGTAAGAAGAAAACTAATCAAAGCATGCAAATTTCAGAATTCTCAAACTAGGGTTTCCAAACTCCCTAAAATTCACTCAAAACTCATTAAAAACATTCAAATTCTTCACCTAAGTGCAACCCAACCAAAACCCATTAACGTTTACCTCAAAACCTTGCAAACTTTGATGAGAATAAGGTGGAAGGAAGCTCTAATGGTGGCTGGAATCGTGGAGGCCAAATGGAGAAGAAGACCATTTTTTCTTTTTACCCACGCTTTACCACTTTTATAAAAACACTTTTCCACCTTTTGATTTTTACAACAAAAATTCAACTAATTCCAAAACAACCCCCAACCCTCAATTTCCATGTAATCCCACGTGAATACCTCTCCTTTTATCCATTTTATTCACTTTTATAGCCATTTATTCTAATGGTCCTTCACTTCCATTGACTTTTCAAAAAGTTCATTCATTTTGACTTGTCAACACTTCTTTATTTTCTATTCCTTCACTTTGGCTTCACTTCAACGTGAAATGCACCCCATCTACCCCTTTTTGTTCATTTAACTTTTCCTTTAATTAAAAATTCAATGCAACAAAATTCCTGACAAACAAATCCTAAGGTTTTCTCTTAATTTCTCTTCCAACGTTATGGTTTTCTCTCCCAATTACACTCTCTCATTCAACTTGCTAGGATAATATTAGGAATAGCTTTAAATTCTCACAACATACTCTAACTAAGGCTACGTATGTTTTAGGAATTTTTTGGGTGTTACAGATTTGCCCTATTTTTGTAGAGGTTTGTTGCGAAAAATCGTATACGCAAGTGCACGTGTCGCAAAAGTAATAAAGTGTGTATAAGTACGAGTGTCGATCCCACGAGGAATAATTATGTTAAATATTGAATATCTAATTTTCAGTTTAATTTGAAAAGAAATAATAATTTGTTTTTGGATTTTTAAACTAAAATAATTCAAATAAAAACCAAACAACAATTTAAATAAAAGATTTGAATGTAAAAGAGTAAGATTATATGATGAGAAAATCCAGGGTTCCGATTTCACTTAGCTAATCCTATTTATTAAACTTAATTCAAGTGATTAATTCCTATTCCTTCGTGTTGATGGCAATTTCACAAAAATATTCATCAATCTCTCTCGAGCAAAGACAAACTTATTCAATTAACGAATTATCACCTCTCGGTCTCTAATCCTGAGAATTAATTGAATACATTAAGAACAAGAAATTATCTTACCACTCAAACGCCCTAACTATCTCTAGCCTAGGGTCCTTTTTAAGGCAATTTATTCAGTGCACGGTTAAATTCTCCGCTCTCGCATCCCGAATTAACCCTAAAGTACTTAGTTTTGGTGATCAAGCAAACCTAAGTATTACGTTCAGAATAAATTACTCAACACAGAACAGGGACAGAAAATTAAGAACCTGAATTAAGAAAAATAAATAATCATAGTAAAGTTACGTCGAAACCCTAGAACGAGAAGTTTAGTTCATGCTAAAACAAAAATAAACAATAAATAAAAAGATGTGCATGATGAAACAGTGGAAGTAAAAAGAAAATAAAACTATTATGAATATAGCCTGATCGCCCCTCTCGCCGAAAATCGCCTCGGTGTTGCTCTAGGCCTCCGTCTCCAGAATGCAGAATCCTTGCTAAAGGCGCTGCCTCGTTAGGTTTTATTGTTTTCTTTCAACTCAATCAATGGTTGAGATTAGATCTGCCTTCAGATGAACGGTTCAGATTAAAAGTTCAACTTTCCAAATTTGTAGGTTGAGAGGCGATCGATCTCTGCAATGTTTAGAGATCGATCGCTGACTGTTTCTTCAATTGTATGGCGATCAATCTCTGTATTGTATAGAGATCAATCGCTTCTTCTCCTAACATGCATGGCGATCGATCTCTGACTTTCTATGGAGATCGATCGCTGGATTTCTTCACTATATGGAGATCGATCTCCGCTTTCTTCTACTTTCAAGGAGATCGATCGCTGGCTTGGTTTACATGGATGGAGATCGGTCTCTGGCTTTTTCACATATATGGAGATCGATCGCTGGCTTCCGTTTATTCTTGGGCATGAGTGGCGATCGATCTCAGGAATAGATAGAGATCGATCTCCATCCTTCTGCTTCTTATTTTTAGCTTCAGTTTGTTTCTTCTTTCCTTTTTTTCTTCAACTTCTTTAATTCGATCCGATTCCTGTTGTAATTAAAATTTCTGCACACTTGTACAAAATATATTAGATTCCTTCAAATGCTTGAGAAAAGCTTATCAAATCAAATATAGAAAGTATAAATAAGTGTGTAAAATACACACTTATCAAGGTTTAAATACCTCTTAGTCATCTTTGATCAATAGAAAAATTAAGTTATTGACTTTGCAAGTTGCCTCATTCATTTCGGTGTTGTTGGTAAACCGATTGTTTTTTATTAACATTAGGTTTGACCATTTGTTAGTTTAATTGAGTCTTTGTATTATTGTAGCCTTCTCATTATCATTTCATTGAGGTGAAATCATAGCAATGTTGTACAAAACTCTTAGACCCCAAGTTGGACTGTTCTCTTCCGCAAGAGTAGTCCTAGGAGTCAATAGTCACAGTTGTGGTGGTTATTCGGACCTACTTATATCCCTACAACCATAACTTCTTCATCCCGACAATTTTCATCATGCAATTTATGGGACATCTTCTAATCTGGTATGGCGAGGAATTGCCCAAATTTCACATTAAGGTGACCTATTTTGACCAAGTTATCATCTTTCCAAATTGAGTGTAATTCTCGGCCAAGAGGTGAGATTCTGAATCTCCAACAACCTATACCATTTTTGTAATAACTTCTAATTTCCGTAGAGTTTGCCTAAAATACTTCGAGTTTATTTATCATATATATAACTTCATATTTCTATATATTAGATGTAACACCCGAAAATTTCTTATAACGTGCATAGTTTCAAATTAGATGTGCTATGATAATTTAACGTTGATTCTAGGGTTATGTTAAGTATTAGATTTAGAAGTGAAAATTGGAAGAGGAAGTTAATAGAAAACCCTAGAAAATTTAGTGGTTAAAAATTTGTGTGAATTGAAACATGAGATAAAGGTAAATAAAAGTGAAGAAAAATGATTGAATGAGAGTATGTCACGTTGTGGATTTAGAGAAACAATGGGGGAAGGGTGAATTTATAAAATTAGAAAGTTGGTGGAGAAAATTAAAAAGAGGAAAAAGTTGTGTTTTAAATTTGTGATGATTGAAGGTTAAAATGACAAAATCACATTCTTCCTCCCCTTTCCTCTCCACGAAGTGCAACTCCGTTTTTAGGGTTTCCTCCTTTTTTTCAAGATTTGCAAGGGTTTTTGATGTAAGATTGATTGGGTTTTGAGTTTGATACCTTGTAGTGGTAGTTTTTAGGGTTTTGGAGGTGTTTTTATGGGATTTGGTTAGGGTTTGAAAACCCTAAGTGAGGAGCTACGAATTTCCTCTTTTATTTGCTGGTTTTTCTTCTAATTTTGATGGTTTAACTCTTAGATAGGTTAGTTTAGGTTCTTTTAGAGTTAGATTGGAGATTGGGTAAAAGTTGTGTAAAAACTGGTTTTGAGAAGTTTGTGCACCGATTCTGTTTTGTGATTTTCGAATTGGCCATGGTTTTTTGGTTGTTGAATTTGATTGTTTCAATGGATAGTAGACGTGTAGAGGTTTATGGAATGGGGTGGAACGTCAAAATCCGTTTAAAAACGAGTTAGTTATGGCCGATTGAAGTTGGACGGTGGAAAATGTGGGAATTTCAGGTTTTAGGGTTTAGGTTTTAAAGTTGGTTTAAATTGGTTGTTAGACTTGGTTTAGAATTTATAGAATGTTGTTAAGTTATTTTCCTTATGGTTGCTAGGTTAACAAGTGAACGAGTGGACCAACCGACTGAGCGAATAATTACGAGCACGCGCAAGGAATCCAGATAAGTAGAGGACGTTTGTGTTTTACCTTCGGGCCTACACCATGGAATGGTAGGGATTTGTCTGTTTGTTGTATGTTGTTTTATGTTGGGCATTGTGTAATATGCATCATGGTTTCGAACTACGAAAATACGAGTTTTGGCATGTTTTGAATTGTGAGTATGTAATGTAAGATATGCAACTCTGTCTCTACGAGAAATGTACGCCTGAGTGTCTCGAGTAGAATCGAATTCTACGAGAGATGTACGCCTAAGTGTCTCTACGGGAGATGTAAGCCTGAGTGTCTCGAGTATAATCGAATTCTACGAGAGATGTACGTCTAAGTGTCTCTACAGGAGATGTATGCCTGAGTGTCTCGAGTAGAATCGAATTCTACGAGAGATGTACGCCTAAGTGTCTCTACGGGAGATGTACGCCTATGTGTCTCGAGTAGAACTGATTTCTACGAGAGATGTACGTTTACGATTAATGAAATGGGAATAGAATGAACACACCCGGTAGTTAGAAACTACATGTGTTATGAGTGAGTGTGCATTATGTTTTTGTATGTATTATTCCCTACTTACTAAGCATTAGGCTTACGTTTTGTGTTTTGTGGTGTAAGTGACTACGTATTTGCAGGTGAGCTTGGAGAGAGAGAGGCCAGGATTAGGGAGCAGTCGGTGAGGCACGAGATATGCCAATGCAGGTATTTGTCGGGGCGTCTCGACCATGGCCTTCGGGGAGTTATGTGGGATCGGTATTTTGGAGTATATATTTAGGTAGTTTTGTTTGGACTTAATTTGTATAAATGATCGTGATTTTATAAATCTTGGAAATATTGTTTTGGGAAGGTTGTTTTGAATATGTTTTATAAAATGTTTGATTTTAGGATTTTGATTTTAGAAAATTTAGTCGTTATGCTGCTTGATTTTTCGTAGAATAAACAACGTTTGTGTGACGATCCGCGACCCGATCGGGGTCGGCGAGCCTCACTCTGAACATTTAAAACGTGACATTTTTTTTTTGAACTTTTAAAAATCTAAAACATTTAAAATAGAGGACATCAAATAGAAAACATACTGTGGAGGGCTACAGTGGATAACAGGAGCTGTGGACATTAGAAGTGTAGAAGCTGTGGACAATAGAAGTGCAGAAGCCGTGGACAATAGAAGTGCAGAAGCTGTGGATAATAGTTGTGCAGAAGCTGTGGACAATAGAAATGCAGAAGCTGTGGACAATAGAAGTGCAGAAGCTGTGGACAATAGAAGTGCAGAAGCCGTGGACAATAGATGTGCAGAAGCTGTGGACAATAGAAGTGCAGAAGCTGTGGACAATAGATGTGCAGAAAATGTGGACAATAGAAGTGCAGAAGTTGTGGACATTAAGGAAGTGCAGAAAATGTGGACAATAGAAGCTGTGGACAATAGAAGTGCAGAAGCTGTGGACAATAGAAGTGCAGAAGCTGTGGACAATAGAAGTGCAGAAGCTGTGGACAATAGAAGTGCAGAAGCTGTGGACAATAGAAGTGCAGAAGCTGTGGACAATAGAAGTGCAGAAGCTGTGGACAATAGAAGTGCAGAAGCTGTGGACAATAGAAGTGCAGAAGCTGTGGACAATAGAAGTGCAGAAGCTGTGGACAATAGAAGTGCAGAAGCTGTGGACAATAGAAGTGCAGAAGCTGTGGACAATAGAAGTGCAGAAGCTGTGGACAATAGAAGTGCAGAAGCTGTGGACAATAGAAGTGCAGAAGCTGTGGACAATAGAAGTGCAGAAGCTGTGGACAATAGAAGTGCAGAAGCTGTGGACAATAGAAGTGCAGAAGCTGTGGACAATAGAAGTGCAGAAGCTGTGGACAATAGAAGTGCAGAAGCTGTGGACAATAGAAGTGCAGAAGCTGTGGACAATAGAAGTGCAGAAGCTGTGGACAATAGAAGTGCAGAAGCTGTGGACAATAGAAGTGCAGAAGCTGTGGACAATAGAAGTGCAGAAGCTGTGGACAATAGAAGTGCAGAAGCTGTGGACAATAGAAGTGCAGAAGCTGTGGACAATAGAAGTGCAGAAGCTGTGGACAATAGAAGTGCAGAAGCTGTGGACAATAGAAGTGCAGAAGCTGTGGACAATAGAAGTGCAGAAGCTGTGGACAATAGAAGTGCAGAAGCTGTGGACAATAGAAGTGCAGAAGCTGTGGACAATAGAAGTGCAGAAGCTGTGGACAATAGAAGTGCAGAAGCTGTGGACAATAGAAGTGCAGAAGCTGTGGACAATAGAAGTGCAGAAGCTGTGGACAATAGAAGTGCAGAAGCTGTGGACAATAGAAGTGCAGAAGCTGTGGACAATAGAAGTGCAGAAGCTGTGGACAATAGAAGTGCAGAAGCTGTGGACAATAGAAGTGCAGAAGCTGTGGACAATAGAAGGGATAATGGACGATAACACTAGCCAAATACTGGGAAACTTGAAGACAAAAATGAAGGCAGAATGGACGATTGTTTTACAGAAGAAAATGACAACTGTTTTACAGAAAGCATAGACGACTATTTTACAGGGAGACATAAAACAGAAAGCATGAAAATTTCAAAACTCCAAAACTCGATTCAAAACACAGTTTTAAAACATGCTTGGAAACACGACAGAATTTCAAAAATCTAACTGCATGGATCGATTTAAAATTTGAAACAATCCATGCATAACCTAAAAGGAGAGATTCCAAGCAGTTCCAGAATAATTCAAAACATACATTCAACTGTCAAACAGAGGTTTTAAATATATTAAAACTAAGTCTATACACCATTTTAAAATCTCAGAAACGGTACAGAACTTGACATACATTTCAAGAATTCACCAAAACAGAAGTTTTTAAAACATAAACAAAACACAAAACTTAAAACTTCACTCTCTCAGTCAAGAATATGTCTGGCTGCCATAACCACCCCCAAAAGCTCGTGCCACCAACCACCTATGCATCGGGCTGAGGCACAAAATCCTCATCCACGGGTTCCGTACCTACATCAGGGAGTTCACCTATGAGTCTAAAACTCAGTAAGAACATGAAAATGCAGTGATGCAAATGCTATGCATGAATCTTCAGAAATACAGTGACATTATAGGACATTACTTTTCACTAGCAGGGGGGTATAAGTGGGGCTTATAGGGGAACCGGTGCAATAGGGTGCACTTTCAGGCACCGTGCACTTTCAGGCACATTTCAGAACATACAGTACGTTAAAGCAGAGCAGGGGGCTAGTCTCCGTCCCACGCTTAACCGATACATTACATTCAGATTTTTATCTTTCTTAACTTCAAACCGTGTGCAGAAAATATTTGCATGACTTTCGAAAAAAACGTGTATGCATGAACATTTATTGTGCAGAAACTTAACATGTTGTAAAACAGTTTGAAACACACAAGAATAACAAAACATCTAAACCATGCACTGAGCATGGCAATAAACTTACTTATGGACGAATCCTCGACCTAACTACCCAACAATAACCCGACAACATTTTTAACCTAGTATTTCCGTGATGTAGGGCCTTAAGGGCCATCCTATGCGTATGAACTTACCTGCTGTCCGTGAGTTACAAGTCTTGAACGTCTTGGTGAGTCTCAGCGATCCACGGATCTTTACTGGAGGGACTGGAGAAAACAGGGAAGAGACGAAGTTGGAATCGTCGCACGTCGTTTGGAAGAGAGAGAGCAGAGAAGAGAGTGGAAGGAAAACAGAGAAGTGAAGTGTAAAAAGTGGAAAGCTTAACGTGAAAGAGAAGAGAAAAGTGGGATTTAACTTCTTCCACAAGATTCGGACAAGTGGCATGCCCTCATTGGCTCACTCCCACCAACCTTAATCTACTTCCTAAATTGCCCCTATTTGATTTCCAACTAAATTGTTATTTAGTTCGTTGTTTCGGTTACTCCTTAGTTTGTTTTCCCCCACCAAACATCCTGCATTTTCAATAAAATATTCACTATATTAATAGCGAAATAATCCCAATCAATAATTCAAGGGATAATTCCATGGCCAAAAATGCCGGGTGTTACAGTTTGTTTCCAAATATTTTCACGTTTTCACTGACCTTTAGAGTCGGTTTTCCGGGATTTTCACATGTCGGGAAGTGGGAATTGTCGGAAAAAGTTTGGAATAAATTTGGGTGATTTGATAGTGTGTGGTTTGTAGAAAAATGGAGAAAATATGAAGGAGAGAGCTGGTGGCCGAGCACGTGGCGCACAGGCCAGATCAAGCGCGCGCTGTGGGGCGCGAGCAGCGCCCAGCGCCGATCGATCGGCAGGCGCACTGTTGCGCAATCGGGTGCACCGATCGATCGGCACCTCGTGCGCGCGGGGTGGCGCGTGCGGCGCGCTGTTGCGCGCGAGGTGAGCGCAACAGCAGTGAGCGATGCGCGCACGCGGCGCCCCTTTCTGTTACAACTTTGATTTTTTCAAAAATTTTGTTTTTCAAATATGTTTTCACCCGATCTTTTTCGACGTATTTTAAACGTATTTTATGCACATTTTCCAACTATTTTTGAGGGTTCAAAAAAATCCAAAAATCTAGTCGAAATTTTATCGAAAATTATTTTAAACATCGTTTTAAATATTGTAAACATTATAGAGTGATGTTAGAGTGTGAGCCAAGTAGCGCACCGAGCCGGGGTGGGTTCGTAGGCGTTACATTAGATATATCTCACGTTATCTTATGGATTAAGATCTTATTTAAGAGGATGTATCATATGAAGAAGAGTTCGAGTAAGCTTTGGGACATGAGATTAGAGTATGTTCAGCGTGAGCTTCTTTTAGTCCGAGTTCAGTGAAAGAATCATCGTGAATGGAAAGGGAGTCGGGAGAGTTAGAGATATATGCAAGCTACTCTCACTTGTTCGATGTACCCTCAAGGTTGTTTTAAATTTTGGAGACAAAATTCTCTAAGTAGAGGAGAAAATAAAGAATCACAATTTTTATTGTGTCAGAAAGCTACTAGAATTTTTTTTTTTTTTATTTAAATTAAAGTATGACCATCTCGATTAAGTTGTTGATATAGTGTTATGATTTATAATATGTCACAAACTATTATGATAGGACAACATAACGCAATGAGATTTTTTTTCTTTGTAAAGGGCCATGCTTGATATAAAATTACACTTAACAATCCTAAACCTATTTCCTCATTTACCAAAGAGAAATGACTATAGTTTAGGATGAAAAAATAAAATTTCGAGACGAGCTTTTACTTGAGAATTTACGAATTAGGAATGTAGACGCGCATACAAACTTATACGTCATAAAACTTGGACGTTAAGTCTGAATCTTCGTCGTCTTTGTTTTTCTTTTTTTGAAATTCGAGATTTCTAACAAAGTAAACACAAATTGATACTTCGGATGCACAAATCTACAACAAAAATCATGGGATATTCAATGGGAAGTCAAATTGAACCTGTGTCTAGTAAATTTTGTTCAATTTTTTAGATTTTTTTTATTAAAAGACTGATTATTTGATTGGAAACTCAAAATTCATAGATAAAGATAGATAGTTGTCGCACAAAAATGAATAACAAACTGTCTACCTTTGGTTCAACATTGATCGATGTTGTGAAATTGGAGAAAACTAGATTTTACAAGAAACTGATATATTGATTTACTGAATCGTTTGACCTTTGATTTGACATTAGATTTCTAGAAACATCCTGATCAAATGCTTTGGTTTTTTTTTTATTTTGTCAATCAATTCTCAAATTTAATTCGTTATTTAATCGATCTATTGTGAGTATGACAATGCTCGAACAAATGTACTTGGACCAGCCGATTGAATGCCTAGTTTAGGTTAGTCGCTCTTTCATTTGCTCTCGGCCATATTCATGGTCCACTAAGCTTTTCAATGGGTCGATTGCACCCATCACGGTCGGCCACCAGATGTATACATGCTAACCATGGGGAGTCAAGCCCCTTTTAATACAAGTTTTTTAGGGTTCTTCTGTAGATCTTCGAGTACAACTATCGATAACTAGGACTCACATTATTGTACTACATTTCGATGATACAAATTTCTACAGTGTTCTGAGGTAGACATCAATCGAGGTAAGAGCTTTATTTATTATATTTTTTCAAAATATTCATTGTTTTCGAAAATTTATTTTGACATACTTCTTAGACTCATTGAGACATGTCATATCTTATAATATGTCAATTTTTATTGTATACATACGATTTTTGTACATTTATTTTTTTATCATTATTTTTCATATTGGTAGTGTGTTCTAGGTTTGTTTGAACTGTGAGTAGGCTTCTTTGATGAAGGTTCTTGAAGTGTTCCATTCCAAGCCAATTAATCTACACAGACTTGTATGATCTAATCCTCTTTACGGTCAGATCGTTCCATATTTTTCGTGGTCCACTTCTGAGTGGTGGCAAAATATGAGATAGTTATTATAGAAAAAATGATTATAAGGTAAGAATATTTTGCGAGTAGAATAAAACATAATGACAACCGACAACCACATAATAACACCCTGTAATTTTGAGACTGACTAAATAGAATTTGGTCTAGTGATTGATAAAAACTACTTATTTTTTTCATTCTCTAAATGATATTTTAGTGAATATTAGCAAAATAAGTCTCCATTTTCCTTAGATAATTCGCGAAAATGTGGAGACCCAGCCTGCGGACGCACTGTCATCGACCGTTGGGTCCCACTCATGACCTTCTCTATCCTTGGGATAGGAGTTTTTGTTTTCTCAATGATTTGAACACTGGCCTCCATAGCTTATGAGTGCTGGAACTCTTGGTCATAAGTCCTCAAGGCTAGGGTTCAAATTACTGTAAAGACAAAAACTTCTATCATAAGAATGGAGAAGGTCATGAGTGGGACCCAACGATCGATGACGGTGCGTCTGCGGGCTGGGTCTCTACTGAAAATTTTCAAATTCATATAGATTATTGTACAAGATGACTAGCAATTGTAATCTTATAATATCATCCATTTTCTCGTTATGTAACTTTGTTCATTCAAAAAGGATTTGATTAAGGGCTAAATAAGTTTTTTATTATTATTTTAATTATTTTTCACGAAGAAGAACATGGAGAGATGGGTTTTTAAAATATAAATTTTTATTATAATTTTCAAATAATTAAATTTAGGTTATAATGTTGCATTCCAGATCGTTGTATTGATTTTGTCCTTTTGTTGTTTGTAGAGAATGTTTGGAAGATTTCTTCTTTTGTTTCTTGCACAATAAATAATAACAATAATTGTAATAATAATAATAAATTTATGTTTTCTTCTCAGTATTATCAATAAAGATAGGATATTTTTAATAATTAATATGCTGATAGTATCTTTTTTATTTATTATATATTTCTATGAATAACTAATAAAATATTAGAAGCAACTAGAGAAATAACGCGTCAGGATATAATTACAAACAAGTGTTTCAAATTATATTTATTAAATTCAATTGTGGCAGCATAGGTTGTACATGTTATGTCACAGAAACCGACAAGGTGAAACTCACTAATTAACATCATATTTGTTATAAATTAATTACCTATTATTTAAAAAATCTAATCACCAACCTGACCACCTATATATTGATGAACTATTCCGTTATTATTTAATTACTAATATTTTATTTACTCTCTTATTATATTCGCTTATTATATTTGTTGACGTGTCAAATAATAATTAATACAATCAAGATATAATTAGAGGTGGGCACGCGCCGGTTCGGTTCGGTCCAGTCCGGAGCTCAGACCGAAACCGGCCCAAAAAGTTTCGGGATTTTAATCCCGAAACCGAAACTGGTCCGGGCAGAACCGGGACTGACCTGAGATCCAACAATTTTTTAGGAAAAAAATTTAAAAAATGATAAAGCCTGACCTCTTGGTATCGGCATTCTCCGCTGCAAAATGATTGCTCGCCTATGCAACGACAAAACAGAGGATTTGAATCTCCGATCAACAAAAAAGTAAAGATCTAAAACTTTGGTTTAATAAATGACCCTTCTTTCTGCATTTTCCCCAATTTTATTATCTAATTTCAAATCCCAATAACTAATCAACCTTTCAGTTATAAACCCTCTGCAATTTCGTTGTTGCATTTGATTTAAGCATGGAAGAAATTGAATAATCTGAAGAACAACAATGCACAAAATTGAAGATCAAAGTGAATATTTTGGGTTCGAATTGCAACCTGTACATGTAAATATCTCTTCTCTTCCTTGCCCAAGACTCTTCTTGCAAGTGAAACAGCAGAACTCTCCACAATGCAGTCATCAAATATCTGAGTAGTTTTGGAATTTGGTTCATGAGAAGTCACGCAAGTATATTCCTCAAAAAGCTCCATTTCAGTTGCAGAGAGACTGATATGAACCCGCCTATCCGGTTTACTTACGCAAGGAGGAAGAAAAGAATGGAAGACATAGGTGGAGAAAAGAGGGGTAGTTTAGTAAATGAGGAAAGATTTGCTGTTAATGGTGAGAGGGATTTTCTGTAAGGGGATATAACCGTGAGGCGAGATGGAGTGGGGGGCATGAAAAAAATTATGAAACGGATTGGAGAGAACAGAGCTCTCGAAATCTCTGCTAAAGAAATAATAGTTGGATGAATGAATATTTTTTTCTTTCTTTCTCGTAGCCTCTGTTATTGAAATTGATAAACAGTAAGGGGTCTATCATTGGTATCAAAGCACACGATTCTAGGAATGACGGGGAAGAAAACCGCCATGCACATGGACGCTCAGCGACTGGAATCAATGGAAGCAAAGGTGACACAGGTTCAGCAAGACTTGTCCTGCGAAATTGAGTCGGTCAGTGAAAGGATGGCTCGATTACCAGACTTGGAAAAGAAGATGATGTTACTGCTATCCCGATTTGATTCTCTAGAAACGGCGATTCAACATCCGTCTCCAGCACAATGGGACAAAGGCAAACAGACAGTAACGGAGGAAGACTTACCACAGCCTAGTACTCATGCAGCACTTCGGTCGGCGCCTCAACGAGTGGGAGAGCCGCTGAGCGATACCCATATAAGGAAGGTCGAGCTGCCGGTGTTTGACGGAGGGGACCCGGATGACTGGATATTTCGTGTCGAACGTTTCTTCTCGTTGCAGTCCTTGTCGGAGGCCGATAAGATGGCAATATGGGCGGTCAACCAAAAAAAAAAAAAAAAAAAAAAAAAATTGAGTAAGCTTATAGATTTACTACAAGTAAGGCAAAAATGTAAAGAGGGAGAGAGAGAATTCGACACGAGTATTTTTTACGTGGTTCGCCCAAACTACCAAAGGTCCAGCTCAAAGGCTCCCCCTTGATATCCTTAACCCCTTCTGCTCTCACGAGAATAACACAATCGAGATTCCGTGCTCTCCGATCACTAACGTGCCTTTACGATCTGGATTGAACTTCAATCACGGGCGTCAATCCACTCTGGCTTTACAAAGGATTTGAGTTTTCTAAAATTAGTACAGACTACACTCTCACAGTAATGCATCTCAAGGTTCGGATTGAGAGATGTGAGACAATACAGAGTATTATCACTTT